>CM036240.1:42320009-42366719 GCA_020698575.1 Bostrychus sinensis
TGACCGATGACATCATCCACGCAGGCGACCGATGACATCATCCACACAGGTGACCAATGACATCATCCACAAAGGTGACCGATGACATCATCCACGCAGGCGACCGATGACATCATCCACACAGGTGACCGATGACATCATCCACACCGGGGATCAATGACATCACCCACACAGGTGACCAATGACATCATCCACACCGGCGACCAATGACATCACCCACACAGGTGACCAATGACATCATCCACACCGGCGACCAATGACATCATCCACACAGGCGACCAATGACATCTTCCACACAGGTGACCAATGACATCACCCACACAGGTGACCAATGACATCTTCCACACAGGTGACCAATGACATCACCCACACAGGTGACCAATGACATCTTCCACACAGGTGACCAATGACATCCACACCGGCGACCAATGACATCACCCACACAGGTGACCAATGACATCTTCCACACAGGTGACCAATGACATCACCCACACAGGTGACCAATGACATCTTCCACACAGGTGACCAATGACATCACCCACACAGGTGACCAATGACATCTTCCACACAGGTGACCAATGACATCACCCACACAGGTGACCAATGACATCCACACCGGCGATCAATGACATCATCCACACAGGCGACCAATGACATCACCCACACAGGCGACCGATGACATCATCCACACAGGTGACCAATGACATCACCCACGCAGGTGACCGATGACATCACCCACACAGGTGACCAATGACATCACCCACACAGGTGACCGATGACATCATCCACACAGGTGACCAATGACATCATCCACACAGGTGACCGATGACATCACCCACACAGGAGACCAATGACATGATCCACACAGGTGACCGATGACATCATCCACACAGGTGACCAATGACATCATCCACACAGGTGACCAATGACATCACCCACACAGTCGACCGATGACATCATCCACACAGGTGACCAATGACATCACCCACGCAGGTGACCGATGACATCACCCACACAGGTGACCAATGACATCACCCACACAGGTGACCGATGACATCATCCACACAGGTGACCAATGACATCATCCACACAGGTGACCGATGACATCACCCACACAGGAGACCAATGACATGATCCACACAGGTGACCGATGACATCATCCACACAGGTGACCAATGACATCATCCACACAGGCGACCAATGACATCATCCACACAGGTGACCAATGACATCATCCACACAGGTGACCGATGACATCATCCACACAGGTGACCAATGACATCATCCACACAGGTGACCGATGACATCATCCACACAGGTGACCAATGACATCATCCACACAGGTGACCGATGACATCACCCACACAGGTGACCAATGACATCATCCACACAGGTGACCGATGACATCATCCACACAGGTGACCAATGACATCATCCACACAGGTGACCGATGACATCATCCACACAGGTGACCAATGACATCATCCACACAGGTGACCAATGACATCTTCCACACAGGTGACCGATGACATCACCCACACAGGTGACCAATGACATCTTCCACACAGGTGACCAATGACATCATCCACACAGGTGACCAATGACATCACCCACACAGGTGACCAATGACATCTTCCACACAGGTGACCAATGACATCCACACCGGCGACCAATGACATCACCCACACAGGTGACCAATGACATCTTCCACACAGGTGACCAATGACATCACCCACACAGGTGACCAATGACATCATCCACAAAGGTGACCTGTCCTCAGACCTGTAGTGACCTGCAGTTTGAGTTAAACAGGAGAAGAGTTTGAGCTCCTGTCGTTCTCTGCTCTGTCCCTCTGTCCCTCTGTCCCTCTGTCCCTCTGTCCCTCTGTCCCTCTGTCCTTCTCAGATATAAAAACTGTTTTGTTGCTTCAGGTTTGGAGATTACTGTGTCAGCATCGTTCTGTCGTTCTCTGGACGTGTCTGGTGTTTTCTCTGTTCTTACGTTAGAGCAGAGAGGTGAAGAGAAACTGCAGCGGGGAGCAGCTTTACAGATGGACTGGAAAAGTGCTGTAAAAAAAACAACTTCCACTAAAAAATACTGTGGCTACAGCTTAAGGCCAGACACTCACTGTAACATTATTAACTCTCAGACATCAGTGTAAAACATTACTGCATCATTATGAAATTGAAATGAGCCATTATCTACATAAAGGTACTAATAAAGTAATTTTGCAGACACATTAGATTAAAGGGTTTTTACAGAGAGAGTTATGGAAATGTTATTTTGTCTTATCAGTAAATGAGAAAATAAAGCTGCTTAAAAACATTTTTCTGGCACAGTAAAATGTGCAATAAATCAGATTAGGGATTATGTCTACAAATCCCTGTTAAACCTTCAGAATATACAGCAGTTACACAGAAGCTTGTACTGGGCAGATTCAGAGTAGTAATAGCAGCAGCAGCAGCAGTAGTAGTTGTAGAAGTAGTAGTGGTAATAGTGACTTGCCCTTCACAGCCACCGTACAAAACCAGGACTAAACCAGGACTAAACCAGGACTAAACCAGGTCTAAACCAGGGCTAAACCAGGGCTAAACCAAGACTAAACCAGGTCTAAACCAGGGCTAAACCAGGGCTAAACCAGGACTAAACCAGGGCTAAACCAGGGCTAAACCAGGGCTAAACCAGGACTAAACCAGGGCTAAACCAGGGCTAAACCAGGACTAAACCAAGACTAAACCAGGTCTAAACCAGGGCTAAACCAGGGCTAAACCAGGACTAAACCAGGGCTAAACCAGGACTAAACCAGGGCTAAACCAGGACTAAACCAGGGCTAAACCAGGGCTAAACCAGGGCTAAACCAGGACTAAACCAGGGCTAAACCAGGACTAAACCAGGGCTAAACCAGGACTAAACCAGGTCTAAACCAGGGCTAAACCAGGACTAAACCAGGGCTAAACCAGGACTAAACCAGGACTAAACCAGGACTAAACCAGGGCTAAACCAGGACTAAACCAGGTCTAAACCAGGGCTAAACCAGGGCTAAACCAGGACTAAACCAGGGCTAAACCAGGTCTAAACCAGGGCTAAACCAGGACTAAACCAGGGCTAAACCAGGACTAAACCAGGGCTAAACCAGGACTAAACCAGGACTAAACCAGGACTAAACCAGGGCTAAACCAGGGCTAAACCAGGACTAAACCAGGACTAAACCAAGACTAAACCAGGTCTAAACCAGGGCTAAACCAGGGCTAAACCAGGACTCAACCAGGGCTAAACCAGGACTAAACCAGGGCTAAACCAGGACTAAACCAGGGCTAAACCAGGGCTAAACCAGGACTAAACCAGGGCTAAACCAGGACTAAACCAGGGCTAAACCAGGGCTAAACCAGGACTAAACCAGGTCTAAACCAGGGCTAAACCAGGGCTAAACCAGGACTAAACCAGGGCTAAACCAGGTCTAAACCAGGGCTAAACCAGGACTAAACCAGGACTAAACCAGGACTAAACCAGGGTTGTTTCTCATTTGCCATGATCCTTCGCAGCTGAACCATTTCTGTGTGATCCTCGTCATCAGAGCCTCACCAAATCCTGTCCCAACTGCAACAACTCCCATTTTTTGCCAAATTTATTTCCAATGAAGACAAACTTAAATACGATATTAAAGTCCCAACAAAAGAAAATAATCAAATATATTACTGTGCTCCACGCTGCAGGAGATAACAGGATAAAGAAGCACATTTTAGTCTCTGCATGGAGGAAAGTCATTTGTAAAAAAGTCTAATACTTTTTGCTGTTTCTGATGGACTTATTTTAACTTCTTTTGATGCACATTTTGTTGTAGCAATAAATTCTGCTGTTGATATTTCATGATTTTGTTTAACATGTAACGTATGATACATGAGAACACTACAAAAACAGGTTCATGTTTCCAATCATAAACATGTTGTTTTTCATTATAGTTCCATTCACAGTACCATATTTTCCAGACTATAAGTCGCTCCGGAGTATAAGTGGCACTAGCCAAAAAATGTGTATTGAAGAAGAAAAAAATGTATATGAGTCACATTTTTGGGGGGAAATTTATTTTACAAAATCTGACACCAAGAACAGACATTTCATGTTGAAAGGCAAGTTATAGTAATAATAGAATAGAGAACAACAGCTGAATAGGTGTGCGCTATGCTAACGTAACACATTGATGGTTATTCAGCTACATGAAGCATAAACAAAACCAGGGCTAAACCAGGACTAAACCAGGGCTAAACCAGGGCTAAACCAGGACTAAACCAGGTCTAAACCAGGACTAAACCAGGGCTAAACCAGGACTAAACCAGGGCTAAACCAGGTCTAAACCAGGGCTAAACCAGGACTAAACCAGGGCTAAACCAGGACTAAACCAGGGCTAAACCAGGACTAAACCAGGACTAAACCAGGACTAAACCAGGGCTAAACCAGGGCTAAACCAGGACTAAACCAGGACTAAACCAAGACTAAACCAGGTCTAAACCAGGGCTAAACCAGGGCTAAACCAGGGCTAAACCAGGACTAAACCAGGGCTAAACCAGGACTAAACCAGGGCTAAACCAGGACTAAACCAGGGCTAAACCAGGGCTAAACCAGGGCTAAACCAGGACTAAACCAGGGCTAAACCAGGACTAAACCAGGGCTAAACCAGGACTAAACCAGGGCTAAACCAGGGCTAAACCAGGGCTAAACCAGGACTAAACCAGGTCTAAACCAGGGCTAAACCAGGACTAAACCAGGGCTAAACCAGGACTAAACCAGGGCTAAACCAGGGCTAAACCAGGACTAAACCAGGTCTAAACCAGGGCTAAACCAGGGCTAAACCAGGACTTAACCAGGGCTAAACCAGGTCTAAACCAGGGCTAAACCAGGACTAAACCAGGTCTAAACCAGGGCTAAACCAGGGCTAAACCAGGACTAAACCAGGGCTAAACCAGGTCTAAACCAGGGCTAAACCAGGACTAAACCAGGGCTAAACCAGGACTAAACCAGGGCTAAACCAGGACTAAACCAGGACTAAACCAGGACTAAACCAGGGCTAAACCAGGGCTAAACCAGGACTAAACCAGGACTAAACCAAGACTAAACCAGGTCTAAACCAGGGCTAAACCAGGGCTAAACCAGGACTCAACCAGGGCTAAACCAGGACTAAACCAGGGCTAAACCAGGACTAAACCAGGGCTAAACCAGGGCTAAACCAGGACTAAACCAGGTCTAAACCAGGGCTAAACCAGGACTAAACCAGGGCTAAACCAGGACTAAACCAGGGCTAAACCAGGGCTAAACCAGGACTAAACCAGGTCTAAACCAGGGCTAAACCAGGGCTAAACCAGGACTAAACCAGGGCTAAACCAGGTCTAAACCAGGGCTAAACCAGGACTAAACCAGGACTAAACCAGGTCTAAACCAGGGCTAAACCAGGACTAAACCAGGACTAAACCAGGACTAAACCAGGGTTGTTTCTCATTTGCCATGATCCTTCGCAGCTGAACCATTTCTGTGTGATCCTCGTCATCAGAGCCTCACCAAATCCTGTCCCAACTGCAACAACTCCCATTTTTTGCCAAATTTATTTCCAATGAAGACAAACTTAAATACGATATTAAAGTCCCAACAAAAGAAAATAATCAAATATATTACTGTGCTCCACGCTGCAGGAGATAACAGGATAAAGAAGCACATTTTAGTCTCTGCATGGAGGAAAGTCATTTGTAAAAAAGTCTAATACTTTTTGCTGTTTCTGATGGACTTATTTTAACTTCTTTTGATGCACATTTTGTTGTAGCAATAAATTCTGCTGTTGATATTTCATGATTTTGTTTAACATGTAACGTGTGATACATGAGAACACTACAAAAACAGGTTCATGTTTCCAATCATAAACATGTTGTTTTTCATTATAGTTCCATTCACAGTACCATATTTTCCAGACTATAAGTGGCTCCGGAGTATAAGTGGCACTAGCCAAAAAATGTGTATTGAAGAAGAAAAAAATGTATATGAGTCACATTTTTGGGGGGAAATTTATTTTACAAAATCTGACACCAAGAACAGACATTTCATGTTGAAAGGCAAGTTATAGTAATAATAGAATAGAGAACAACAGCTGAATAGGTGTGCGCTATGCTAACGTAACACATTAATGGTTATTCAGCTACATGAAGCATAAACAAAACCAGGGCTAAACCAGGACTAAACCAGGGCTAAACCAGGACTAAACCAGGGCTAAACCAGGACTAAACCAGGGCTAAACCAGGACTAAACCAGGGCTAAACCAGGGCTAAACCAGGACTAAACCAGGTCTAAACCAGGGCTAAACCAGGGCTAAACCAGGACTAAACCAGGGCTAAACCAGGTCTAAACCAGGGCTAAACCAGGACTAAACCAGGGCTAAACCAGGACTAAACCAGGGCTAAACCAGGACTAAACCAGGACTAAACCAGGACTAAACCAGGGCTAAACCAGGGCTAAACCAGGACTAAACCAGGACTAAACCAAGACTAAACCAGGTCTAAACCAGGGCTAAACCAGGACTAAACCAGGGCTAAACCAGGACTAAACCAGGGCTAAACCAGGACTAAACCAGGACTAAACCAGGACTAAACCAGGGCTAAACCAGGGCTAAACCAGGACTAAACCAGGACTAAACCAAGACTAAACCAGGTCTAAACCAGGGCTAAACCAGGGCTAAACCAGGACTAAACCAGGGCTAAACCAGGACTAAACCAGGGCTAAACCAGGACTAAACCAGGGCTAAACCAGGGCTAAACCAGGGCTAAACCAGGACTAAACCAGGGCTAAACCAGGACTAAACCAGGGCTAAACCAGGACTAAACCATGGCTAAACCAGGGCTAAACCAGGGCTAAACCAGGACTAAACCAGGTCTAAACCAGGGCTAAACCAGGACTAAACCAGGGCTAAACCAGGACTAAACCAGGGCTAAACCAGGGCTAAACCAGGACTAAACCAGGACTAAACCAGGGCTAAACCAGGGCTAAACCAGGACTAAACCAGGGCTAAACCAGGTCTAAACCAGGGCTAAACCAGGACTAAACCAGGGCTAAACCAGGACTAAACCAGGGCTAAACCAGGACTAAACCAGGACTAAACCAGGACTAAACCAGGGCTAAACCAGGGCTAAACCAGGACTAAACCAGGACTAAACCAAGACTAAACCAGGTCTAAACCAGGGCTAAACCAGGGCTAAACCAGGGCTAAACCAGGACTAAACCAGGGCTAAACCAGGACTAAACCAGGGCTAAACCAGGACTAAACCAGGGCTAAACCAGGACTAAACCAGGGCTAAACCAGGACTAAACCAGGGCTAAACCAGGACTAAACCAGGGCTAAACCAGGGCTAAACCAGGGCTAAACCAGGACTAAACCAGGTCTAAACCAGGGCTAAACCAGGACTAAACCAGGGCTAAACCAGGACTAAACCAGGGCTAAACCAGGGCTAAACCAGGACTAAACCAGGTCTAAACCAGGGCTAAACCAGGGCTAAACCAGGACTAAACCAGGGCTAAACCAGGTCTAAACCAGGGTTAAACCAGGACTAAACCAGGGCTAAACCAGGACTAAACCAGGGCTAAACCAGGGCTAAACCAGGACTAAACCAGGTCTAAACCAGGGCTAAACCAGGACTAAACCAGGGCTAAACCAGGACTAAACCAGGGCTAAACCAGGGCTAAACCAGGACTAAACCAGGTCTAAACCAGGGCTAAACCAGGGCTAAACCAGGACTAAACCAGGGCTAAACCAGGACTAAACCAGGGCTAAACCAGGGCTAAACCAGGACTAAACCAGGTCTAAACCAGGGCTAAACCAGGGCTAAACCAGGACTAAACCAGGGCTAAACCAGGTCTAAACCAGGGCTAAACCAGGACTAAACCAGGACTAAACCAGGGTTGTTTCTCATTTGCCATGATCCTTCGCAGCTGAACCATTTCTGTGTGATCCTCGTCATCAGAGCCTCACCAAATCCTGTCCCAACTGCAACAACTCCCATTTTTTGCCAATTTTATTTCCAATGAAGACAAACTTAAATACGATATTAAAGTCCCAACAAAAGAAAATAATCAAATATATTACTGTGCTCCACGCTGCAGGAGATAACAGGATAAAAAAGCACATTTTAGTCTCTGCATGGAGGAAAGTCATTTGTAAAAAAGTCTAATACTTTTTGCTGTTTCTGATGGACTTATTTTAACTTCTTTTGATGCACATTTTGTTGTAGCAATAAATTCTGCTGTTGATATTTCATGATTTTGTTTAACATGTAACGTATGATACATGAGAACACTACAAAAACAGGTTCATGTTTCCAATCGTAAACATGTTGTTTTTCATTATAGTTCCATTCACAGTACCATATTTTCCAGACTATAAGTCGCTCCGGAGTATAAGTGGCACTAGCCAAAAAATGTGTATTGAAGAAGAAAAAAATGTATATGAGTCACATTTTTGGGGGGAAATTTATTTTACAAAATCTGACACCAAGAACAGACATTTCATGTTGAAAGGCAAGTTATAGTAATAATAGAATAGAGAACAACAGCTGAATAGGTGTGCGCTATGCTAACGTAACACATTGATGGTTATTCAGCTACATGAAGCATAAACAACGAACTGAATAGGTGTCTCGTATGTTAACGTAATATATTAACAGTTATTCACATAACTATAGCATAAAGAACATAATATAACAAGTTCACCAAACTCACCATCTCACTCCTAATCGCTAAATCCTTTAAATTCTTCATCCTCGGTGTCGCTTCTGAACAACTCCGCCAACTCCGGAGGTAGACGAAGCGCCGCTTCCTCCTCTGCGTGGCTGTCGTCAGACTCAGCATCAGTTCCATTTCCAATTATTCCGCTCTTTCTCAGTTGTCTTTATAGCCTAAGTTGTTAGTGGTAATGTTTACATTTTAAATTGTCAGTGGCACAGGTGCAGCAGATGCTGGTACACAAGCCTAGAGCGCCCTCTAACCAACACCTGAAATATTTTAATATATAAGTCGCACCTGAGTATACGTCGCACCCTGAGCCAGACGATGGAAAAAAGTGACACTTATAGTCTGGAAAATACAGTATTTGATCACATGACCACTCCGGAGCCTGTTCCTAAAGTGCTCAGGCGTTAGTGGGACGCTCAGCTTTGCCTCAGAGGAACGACTCTGGAGGAAGGATCCTGGCAAACCCAGGTCTGGACCAGGACCAGCTGTGGGTTTATATCTAACCTCAGCCAGAGCAGGACTGAAACAGGAACACCATGGCTGAGTGTGAATGGCTGGAGACTGCAGACCTGTGTACCGCCGGCAGGACCTGTCCCGCAGCTTGAGAACCCTGCAGCGGTGTGTGCAGCCACAGACCTGTACTGCTTCCTGGTGTCGTAGCGTCCCGCGTTGGTCTCTCGGATCTTTGTGGCCAACACTCGCACGATGTTCACGAACAAAACAAAGTTCAGCTGGAAATACACAGAAGTACACACAAAGTACTCAGAGAAGTACTCAGAGAAGTACACACAAAGTACTCAGAGAAGTACACACAAAGTACTCAGAAAAGTACACACAAAGTACACAGAGAAGTACACACAAAGTACTCAGAAGTACACACAAAGTACTCAGAGAAGTACAAACAGAGTACTCAGAAGTACACACAAAGTACACAGAGAAGTACACACAAAGTACTCAGAAGTACACACAAAGTACACAGAGAAGCACTCAGAGAAGTACACACAAAGTACTCAGAGAAGTACACACAAAGTACACAGAGAAGTACTCAGAGAAGTACACACAAAGTACTCTGAGAAGCACTCAGAGAAGTACACACAAAGTACTCAGAGAAGTACACACAAAGTACTTAGAGAAGTACTTAGAGAAGTACTCAGAGAAGTACACACAAAGAACTCAGAGAAGTACACACAAAGTACTCAGGTAGACAGAGATGTACACTAAGAAGTATTCAGAAAAATACACCGTCAAATACACAGAGAAGTACTTAGAGAAGTACTCAGAGAAGTACTCAGTCAGATACACAGAGAAGTACTCAGAGAAGTACTCAATCAGAAACACAGAGAGGCACTCAGAGAAGTACTCAGAGAAGTCCACACAGACGTACACAGAGAAGTACTCAGAGAAGTACTCAGAGAAGTCCACACAGACGTACACAGAGAAGTACTCAGAGAAGTACTCAGTCAGATACACAGAAAAGTACTCAGAGAAGTACTCAGAGAAGTACTCAATCAGACACACAGAGAAGTACGCACAGAAATACACAGAAAAGTACTCAGGTACACAGAGAAGTACTCAGTCAGGTACACAGAGAAGTACTCAGTCAGATACACAGAGAAGTACTTAGAGAAGTACTCAGTCAGGTACACAGAGAAGTACTCAGAGAAGTACTCAGTCAGATACACAGAGAAGTACTTAGAGAAGTACGCACAGAAATACACAGAAAAGTACTCAGTCAGGTACACAGAGAAGTACTCAGTCAGATACACAGAGAAGTACTTAGGGAAGTACTCAGTCAGGTACACAGAGAAGTACTCAGTCAGATACACAGAGAAGTACTTAGGGAAGTACTCAGTCAGGTACACAGAGAAGTACTTAGGGAAGTACTCAGTCAGGTACACAGAGAAGTACTCAGTCAGATACACAGAGAAGTACTTAGAGAAGTACACAGAGAAGTACAGGAATACTGCAGTACATGAAGTAAAACTGGAGCTCACCGCGATGGCCATGAGGATAGGAACCTGGTAGATCCACTTAATGTTCCCAGCACTCAACTCCCAACATCTGGAGAACACAGAGACACATGTTCAAACTCTGCAGTAACATCTGGAGAACACAGAGACACATGTTCAAACTCTGCAGTAACATCTGGAGAACACAGAGACACATGTTCAAACTCTGCAGAAACATCTGGAGAACACTGAGACACATGTTCAAACTCTGCAGAAACATCTGGAGAACACAGAGACACATGTTCAAACTCTGCAGAAACATCTGGAGAACACTGAGACACATGTTCAAACTCTGCAGTAACATCTGGAGAACACAGAGACACATGTTCAAACTCTGCAGTAACATCTGGAGAACACAGAGACACATGTTCAAACTCTGCAGAAACATCTGGAGAACACAGAGACACATGTTCAAACTCTGCAGAAACATCTGGAGAACACAGAGACACATGTTCAAACTCTGCAGTAACATCTGGAGAACACAGAGACACATGTTCAAACTCTGCAGTAACATCTGGAGAACACAGAGACACATGTTCAAACTCTGCAGAAACATCTGGAGAACACTGAGACACATGTTCAAACTCTGCAGTAACATCTGGAGAACACAGAGACACATGTTCAAACTCTGCAGTAACATCTGGAGAACACAGAGACACATGTTCAAACTCTGCAGTAACATCTGGAGAACACTGAGACACATGTTCAAACTCTGCAGAAACATCTGGAGAACACAGAGACACATGTTCAAACTCTGCAGTAACATCTGGAGAACACAGAGACACATGTTCAAACTCTGCAGTAACATCTGGAGAACACAGAGACACATGTTCAAACTCTGCAGAAACATCTGGAGAACACAGAGACACATGTTCAAACTCTGCAGAAACATCTAAAATAAATAAAAACAAAACAATAAAAGATACAGGAGCAAGGAAAGTTCTGAACTGCCTCAGATCCTTCGTTTTCAGCTCCACAGCCTCAGTCAAGACCAAGACCAAGACCAAGACCAAGACCAAGACCAAGACAAGGTAGAGTCATACATCGCTGTCGTCCTCTCCTCTTCCACTGGGTTAGAAAGTTTCTACAGACCACACATTATTCCAAACACATTTCTCGTGATTACTCTCCTGTTTGTGATGAATAATGTTGTTTTTGTTCTGTTTGGATGAATTCATTTACAAATAAAGCAGCTGTAAATGTCACAGTCATTAAACTTTGGGACGTTTAGGAGTCGGAAGAACAGGAACGTCACGAAAAACAACTCTCCACATAAAGAGCGTTCTCTGTGACCGGACTCGGACTAAACTACCTATGAGTGTAACTGGACAGACCCACAACCAATCAGAGAGACAGAGCAAAGCCCGCCCCCTTTTAGATAAACACTTGTGATTGGTCAGAGAGGAGTGACTCACACAGAGAAGGCTGAGCACAGGACCTTTATGAACTACAGAGGCTTTCTTTGCAGACTTAAGCCCTATTCACACGGGATAAGCATTTATCCCTGGACTTCTGTAATTCGTGAATTACCCCTGACGTCAGTGTTTTTAGTCGGGCATTCACACGGGATAAACGATGTCTGTAATTTACTGTATTTTACCAACTTTATTCCAGATGTGATGTATTGAAAATCACACAGATTTATAATAAAAATCCCAGATTTTGTTCCTAGCTCTACTTAATCCTAAACTACTATCTTTTGTTGATTTCCTGTCCTGACAAAAAACAAACTTTACCTCAGGCTACGACGCAGCTCATCCATTATCTGTGGAGGTTTCTCTTCTTAAACAGCAGGCGGCGCTCTTTATTAATCCATTCATTGTGATTCATCTCTGGAGCTAACTTTAGCACTGAAAGCGTCCTAACTTTCCAAAACAGCCCCATGTTGCTCCAAAAACTTAACTCTAATGTTGCCATGACGACGGGAGGTGTGCTTCCGGGTCACGTCTTCAACAGAGTTTGTTTACTTTTTTTTTTATTGGAGGAAAAAAGTAATGGTTTTGGAGTAAGACCAAAAGAGACGTCTTATTATTGCGATAGTTTAAATCCAGAGGTAAAATGGAGCTTTAAAGACATTTTGGATCACTGTTACCAACTTTAGGAAACAATCTGCGACAAAATCAGCCTGAATCACAGACCTGGGAGATTCTCACAGGACGAGTTTTATCAGAGGATCCCTGTGTTGGCTGAAATATGTTTTTTTGGTAATTTCCAGGGGAAATTTTACAGACATTTTTACAGACATGGATGATTCACACGGGATAAAAATCACAGACGACATCGGCGATTATTACAAATGACTGGAGGAGATCCTGTGTGAATAAGGCTTAACAAACTCATTCTGTGTCTCTGTGTAATCCCTGGGTCCTCAGTCCTTTACAGACAGTGCCTCCTGCTTCCTGCTCACGTCCCAACCTCAGCCTTACACGAGGATTGCTTCTGCATTTGATGAAAGACGTGTGCTAAGTTCATCTTTATACCATAAAATCATTTAATACTATATTTTTGTAGTTGTTCAACACTGATTTAAGGAGTTTTGTTTCTTAAATCTCATGTCTCTGAGCTGCTGTGCTGGAGATTAGCTTATTCCAAGCTAGCATTAGACCATAGCTAGCAGGCTAGCTCCAGATCTTCATTCAAAACTGAACATTTTTATTTCATTTTCTGCCTAATTAAACACTAGTAGAAGCTTTTTTTTTTTTTTACAAACCTTTGCAAACAACGGGCACCACATCACATTTCTCATGTGCTAAGCTAACGCACACTGAGGCCTATTTGTAAAATAACTTTCTTATTTGAAAATGTTTCTGTTTTGCAGGTGATGGAGTTTTGTCTGAGAAGAAAACACAGATGAAGTTTTCTGTTTGGGAATTTGAATTTAATGTTGAATGTAAGAAGTATTGTTCTTTTATGTATGTTTTACACCAAATGTTTTATTTTAATAAAGAGGTATGATAACATGGATATACTGTGTTTTATTTCTGCACTGCAATAGTTTTAGGAAGTAATTTTTGAATAAATGGGTTTAGTTATAAACTCAGTTATTTGTGATTAACACTGAGCCCAGAGTCTTCTTTAAATGACTCTGTACAGAGTTGGTTATATCACAGTAAAACTCAGTTACACACAGTTGGTGCCAGTGCAGTGGCAAAACTAACTCTGGCCAGAGTTGGATTAACTCTGAACATTTAACTCTGTCACAAAAGCAAACTCAGACAGAGCTGAAACTAACTCTGTCAGTGTTGTCTGGACACTGTCAGGTTTACTGTGTGCAGCTCAGAGCAGAGGAGTCTGCGTTGGGGCGGGTTTGTTAGCTTTAGGCAGAGAGAGTTTTTAAAGTGCAGCAGGTACAGAGACAGCTCTGAACTCTTCAGTGAAAGACAGAGGTCTGCTGTGGGCCTCACTGCCTCAGGAAACAAAGAGTGAAGGGAGCAGGGCTGGGTTAAACATTACCTCTGTGGTCTCACAAGAAAAGTTACTACTGCTGCTTTCAAAACAATATTTTTATTCAATACCAAGTTTCAGTTCCCAGTGGGAGCTTTAATGTTCCTTTTGTAACAGAGTTAAAAATGCATTAGTAACACTGTTTTATTTCCCTTTTCATGTTTTTGTTTATTTTTTTCAAATATATGTGAATTTTATCATTTCGTTATTTTATTTTGAAAAAGTGTGCACTGCTCCCGACTGTGTTATCTTTGGTAGCTTCACTTCCTCTCAGTGCTGAGTGAACTGCAGAAGCTAAGTTAGTTATTTTATTTAACTTATTTAATGTGCTCCTTGTGTCCTCACTCGAATATATGTTGATAAAAAATATTTTGGGATGTTATAGACATATTTCTGTGTTTGTTTGTTTACTAATTTTAGATTTTGTACATTTTTATGGAGTCTAATATTTCTTTCCGTGAGCTGACTGCTGCTTGTTGCATAACATGATTACAACGAAGGAACAGCCATTTTACAGTGCTGTTTTGGTTTTATAGGGGGTCAGATGTGCTGCTGTGTATGAAGACACAAAAAGTATTTTTTTTGTCTGTCCACAGAAACCCTGAGTAAATGTGGTGAACTCTGCCCTGTGTCCTGTTGTTGGTACGGACGGGCGATGAAAGATTCAGCATTTGTTACACTTTGCATGAATCAACTAAATAACACAGAATAAATCATACACACCACTGGTTTTAACTCACAGCTGAGAGTTTAGCTCCAAAAATGTGTCTTTTATTAAATATTATAGTGTTTTATGATTTTAGAATATGAATTAGCTCACCATAGGAATCAGAAAAAGTATCGCTCAGGCACCGGGATCGAAAACCAGGGATCGTTTAAGAACCAGGATCAAAAAACTCTGAACAGAGAGAGAGTTAACCCCGGAGGACGAACGCCTTTGGTCCTGGAGGAAACTACAGATCTTCCAGAGTCAGGAGAGCTGGTCGTGTCCTTATCACACCACAGGGGGGCGCTCAGGTGTGAGAGAGCGTTACAGCAGAGTGTCGGTGATGAGACACAGCTCTTCTGTCTGTGACTCATCTGAATCTGCCGAGCTGTAAGTGTGGAGCTGTCTCTGAGACGACTCACTCCTGAGGAAAACGGCTCATTAATGATCTCCCATCATCCTCAGCTCACTGTCACCACGTCCTCCCCGTGTTACTGTGGCAGAGTGGTTAGCCTGTCTCCTGCTGTCTCTCAGTGAGGAGAGACGTTAGTTCATTCATAATTTAAAAGACAAAAACAGAAAATTCATCTGATTTTACAGCAAAATGAAAAATGATTGAAAAGGAGCAGAAAGAAGAGTAATCTAATATTTTTTCATTCTTTCTGAGTTGTTTCAGTCTAAATTCACACAGCATCAACTCTAGGTTCTGTTTGCACTTTTTACAAAAAAGAGGTCAGTCAGCTGAGTTTGTGGCAAAACATTTGGCATATGCATAATTTAAATAACAGTAAGTAAAGTAAATACCATTCATTACAAGTTGATTTTAAAAATGCATCTAAATACTTTTGCATTCCTTGGATGAGAGTGGAATCTTCAGCTGCTAAAAATCCACACAAGTAAAGCAGAATTTTATTTTGATGGACACAGCATGCAGCCAATCACATGTGAGGACAGACTGGGATCATGTCATTATGTGAAAGAAGTTGGGTTCCAAAAACAGCGATTTTGATTCCACTGGAGACAGCAAAGATGAGGACAGAGTTTTGTAACTGTAGTTTGTGCTTGCAACCTGCATAAAAATAAGACTTTTACAAAAACATTGATTAAAAAATGGTTTACCAACACACAAAACATTCATAATTAGGCTAAGTTAGGCTTAAATTCAATGCTCAGAGTGATACTAAATGAAGAACCATTTGGGAGCCATAAGGGAGCCAAGCCAAAAGAATGTTTGAAAAGAGTCGGACGGCCCATCAGCCGCCCCCACGGCTCCTCTACAGAACTGACAGAAGACAAATGAACGAGTGAACGTCTCACCTGAGATCAGCCAGAGTCCCTCGGACCACGGCCCACACCGACACAAACAGGGCTGGGACTCCTGCAGGGGACACAGGGGACACGCATCAACCAATCACAGCTCAGCATTCTCGTCATGTGATCGTTTAAAAGGCTGACTGCGCCTCCCCACGCCTCTCTCACTAAAGCCCCTGAGACGCTGTTTGTTTGGCTTCGACCGAGTCCTTCCATCAGTACGCTCTGTGTTCTGATGCATTATGGGAAACTCTGAGAGCACCACCACACTTTAGGAAATCAGAAAGGCAAAATCATCACCTGTTTATATTCTTTGGGACACCTTTAGGAAATAAAGTGATGACACGTTCTTAGAGTGACCGCTTCTTTCTTTCTTTTCTGATTTTTCTTGCATTGCTTGTTGTGATCGTATTTTTGATGTCGACCCTCGCAGATGCGAAGTCCTCACTGCTGCATTGGAGATGGAGTTTTAGGCGGATCTTGTGACGAGCTGATGTTGTTTTCAGGTTTCTCCAAATGGGGCAATGCTTCGACAACGCTTCCATTTCCTTTCTTTTCACTCAGACAGAAGACGAGGTGAGGAGAGCTGTGTCCTTCACCTTGACGAAGACAAACTTAAATATGATATTAAAGTCCCTACGGTAAAAATAATCAAATATATTCGTACTGTGCCCCACACTGCCGGAAATAACAGGATAAAGAGACAGATTTCAAAAGCGGATTTTAGTCTCTGCATGGAGGAAAGTCATTTTTAAAACAGTCTAATAGTTTTTGCTGTTTCTGATTGATTCATTTTAACTTATTTTGATGCACATTTTGTTATAGGAATAAATTCTGCAAATGGTATGTCATGATTTTGTTTAATTTGACATTTTCTAAGCATTTTATAAGATCTTTTTTTTTCATATCAAAATGCTGATACATGAAAACACTACAAAAACACGTTCATGTTCTGTAAGATGTGTTTTCTTTATCATAGCTCCATGTTTTTAACTCACAGTATTTATCTGTGTCCCAATTCAACGGCTGCAGCCTTCGAAGGTCGCGGTCCATGGAGGCTACTCCTTCTTGTGGCCTTCATGGACCACAAAGGCCGAGCCGAAATGGGACGGTCCGGTCCACGGAGCGTACATCAACAGCTCCTCCTCCTCTCACATTTGTGCTGCTGTCGCCTAGCAACCAGGACTGCAGCTGCTCGCTAATTCACTTTATTCATTGGTCACATGAGCAGAAATGGAGCCAGAAATTACACTTATTTAATTTTTTTATTTTATTTAAAAAAAAAAAAAATTAAAACATTAAGTAAGTGTACGGTGGTAGAGCGGTTAGCGTTCTCGCCACCCAGCAAGGAGGTCGTGGGTTCGAGCCCTGAGCGGACCAATACACACCATCACACGAACTCTCTGGGTGAAGTCTGCATGTCCTCCCCGTGTTACCGTGGGTTCTCTCCGGGTTCTCCGGCTTCCTCCCACCGTCCAAAGACATGCATGTGTTAGGTGAATTGGTGACTCTAAATTGCTAAATGAATGAATGAATTTTGTTTAATTTACTCTTGGAGGAGTTTGAGCAGCTCTCTCCGCCTCTGCCATCTTTGAACGTCAGACAAGCAGCGCGCAGTGAATCATGGGATACGTTGGGCCGCGAAGGATGCACCCAATGCAGCCTTCGTTCAGCGGGAAAGGAAGGCCGCATTCGTGGGCTGCATTTGAAGTAGCCTTCGAATTGGGACACCCCTGTCGCGCCGACTGTGACGTAATCAGCCTTCAAATGTAGCCAACGAAGGCTGCAGCCGTTGAATTGGGACGGCTTTGCTTCAGAGGAACGACTCCAGAGGAAGGAAACAGCCACAGACGTCACAGAAGTCAGGAGGCACTTCGGAGGAAAACTGCCGGTCTCAGTCAAAACATGTCAACATCACTCCTGTCTCTATTGTCTGACTAAAAAGAAACTTTAATAAATATTACTTCTTTTTCTATTCTGTACAAAAAATTTGTGTGGTACTGCCTGCTTTGAGTTTGATTTCCAGTGGGTTGAGCTAACAGAGGAGCAGCAACCAATCAGAGAAACGAAGGGCGGGACGAAAGCAGAGCAGTGACTCGTATCAACAACAAACACAGCAGTGTGGTGGAGACGAGGATGAATGACTTTTTTTTGCCATAAAAGCCCAGAATCCTGTGTATGTGAGCAGCTCTGTCCTTATTTGTGAGCGGGGACAGCAGCAGAAGCCAGTTGTACAAAGACTTGTGAAAGAAAAAGTGGGTTTGTTTGAATGTGGTGGTTACGTGGGACGTCAGAGGGACTTTACTGTTGTTAAAATGGAAACAGGACCAAGACAAAAATCCCAACAACAACAAGGACTTCAGCAGAACCAAGAGGTGACCAAGGAAAGACCTAAAGTTATTACATTCACTCTGTACAAGCCTCAGCTGTCTGGGTTATTTCTGAGAGGAGATTATCTTCTGCTTCTGTGAGACGCAGAGCTGCTGTAGACTTTTCTGGTGAACTGTTCAGGACAGAGGTTAAGGCTGAAACCTGCAGCCCACCTTCACTCATTAATTAAACTAATGGGACATAATTAAAACAGATTATTCCTGTTGCTTTGGTCTCAGTGAGACGCAGGTCACAGAGGACACTCTGCAGACAGTTTCTGCAGTACAGGTGTGTGGTGTAGTCTACATTTTTGTAGTGAGTATACTGTGATGATTCCCGCCTCATACACAACCGCGTTAGTGTCGCTTAATAATATTTTTGGGGTTGTGTTTTTTTTAGTGGATAGGGCCTATACACATTATTTAGCCAAATGGGAGTAATCTAGTTTTAAGAATCAGAATCAGAAAAACTTTATTTATCCCCAAGGGGAAATTCATTTGTAGCTTCCCAGCCTACATTCATCTTTCCATAATAACAAAAATTTAATAAATAAATCAAGGATACAAAGCCCTGTAGGAGTGTACTGAGATAAAAATGTGTATAAAATATACCATGGAAATAGAGTTTTAAATCCAAAGGTCTTCTGTGGAAAAAAAAACTACACAAAGATCAACAAACTGCACTGCACCAAGACCCAGGGCCAGTGGAACTATGGGTAAATGGTGATTTTATACTAAACCATGCAGCATAGAGAAGTGCTACAGCGGCCTACTTGGCCTGCTTTGCCTATGGTACAAGTAAAATAAAGATATATACTGTGGTTTATAGTTTATAACTATTATACAGAGCAAATCATCTTATTTTTGAGTCAACTAAGGGGGCGATGGTGGCGCAGTGGGTTAAGCCCAGCAACTGGAGGGTAGCAGGTTCGAATCCCATCTGACGCGCATACTGTGTCCCTGGGCAAGACACTTCACCCACCTGCCTGTGTGAATGTGTTAGTGTGGCTGTGTTTGGTGGTGGTCAGAGGGGCCGTTGGCGCAGATTGGCAGCCACGCTTCCGTCAGTCTGCCCCAGGGCAGCTGTGGCTACAGAAGTAGCTCACCACCACCGAGTGTGACTGAGGAGTGAATGAATAATAGATCAAAAATTGTAAAGCGACTTTGAGTTGTGTGAAAAGCGCTATATAAAATTGATGTATTATTATTATAATCACTGGACAGTGTTCTGGGACCACTCAGAGTCTCACAATAAAATGCCAAATGCATCTCTCAGTTACTTCACTTCCCAAAACCAGTCAAACAATCTTAATAGATACAGTAGGCTAAATTAGGCCTCTGCAAATATCAGTCATATATGTACTGTACAACACCTACAAATGCAAACAGGCTACTTTCAACAAAAACTGTCAACCCCGAGCCTGTTGTTATGTGATGAGCCCTACAATGTGGGTACATTGTATTGTATTTGTATAAAGCTCTACAGCTGTGTTATTGTCTTCTGCTGATATCATTTGCTTTCTGTCTGAATGTGGAGCTGCTGAGGCGCGTTCACAACACACGCATTCATGAACGGGAGACAACCAATGAGAGTGCGGGGGAGGCGGGACAAGTGTCAGACAAGCCAATGAGAAGCGAGTTAGTGTTCCTCAGGGCTGAGTGCGCTGCTGCTGTGATGGGAACAGGAGGAGAGCGCACAGAGCAGCAGCTGTGGAGAGAGGCTGAGGATGTAAAGAGTTAGTACTGGTCTCGGTGAACAGAGAAAAAAGTACAGAGGAGATAATGATTGTTACGCATCAGAGCGCGCTTTGAAGTGGTTACACTACTGAGTAAAGCTGTGTGGCAGAGGGGTTTGTGTCCCTGAGCTCGGTGAGTCTGAAGCTTTTATATTAGAACAAACAACAGCATCACTTCCTCCAGACACAGAGGAAGAACAAGGATGACGTCAGAGAGGAGCTTCAGAAGACGCAGCAACTCTGGAGCAAAGTGCACCGAGACCAGGTCAAAACCTGCACCGAGACCGGGTCAGAACCAAGACACAGAATAAAAGTAAAGCAGAAACAAAAGGGGCTCAAAGAAATTAATTTCTAAAATGAACTACAAACACTGACAAACAGTAAAAGTCTGATTTTTGGTCCTCAGTCATTAAAGCAGAGGTTCTCAGACTGTTCACACCAAGAACCAGGTCTAAAACTGGACTGAACCAGGTGTAAACCAGGTCTAAACTAAGACTAAAAGTGAACTGAACCTAGGCTAAACCAGGACTAAAATTGGATTATTTATAATTATCATATGATGAACTTAACACCATGCAAATGCCCAAATATGGATATGGAACCAGAGCTTACTGGCCTCCTGCAAATAAACCAGGAGCATCAGTTCTGGGTGAAATATGGCTAAAAGATGCAAGTGGAATCCAGGAGACGTGGTTTGCATTTAGTAAAATAAAAAAAACCTGTCGGCTGCAGCTCACAGAGAAAGCTCTGAGCCGCTGTGTTTCTGTTCACAGACTGATCAGAGAGCAGAGAAGCGTTGGGACTGACCCCAGCCGATGAGCGTGAAGGCCCAGAGGAACTTGGAGTCGGAGCTGAAGGCCATGAAGATCAGACAGTGAAGGTACAGCCCCTCCACCAGGATCCAGAAGTAGTTGGTGGCCAGGAAATAAATGAAGAGCAGCACGGTCAGCTTACAGCCGATCTGAGAAAAAACACAAAAACAAACTAAGAAAACGCTCAGCGCTCCAGGAAACACAAGCATCACTGAGGCAGACCGTATCTCACAATGGCAAAGACCTGGACTCAAACCTTGGGTCATCTAGTTCAAGGGTAAATGCTCTAAAGTCCTTCTGTCTCACACTGGTAAAGAATCCACTAAAACTAATTTGTTCCTTTACTGACCCCTAGTGGCTGGAGTCAGGATCTTTGGCCTTGAGTCCCTTAAATCCTTTCTTTTTCATTCTAATGCTCGGGAATAGGGATGTAATGATGCACTGAAGTCACGATTCGATTCACGATTTTCTGTTCATGATTACAATTTTTTATGATTTTTATTTCCAGATTTAATTGCAGTATTTTTATTTTTATTATTTATGTGTCCTTATCAAAATTTAATTGTACATTTCTTATTAACAGAGATTGAAGTAAAAAGTAGATATTAAAACAGTGACATGTAAAAATATCAAAAATATATAAAATCATTTGTTAGCCACTTTTATTAACAACTTTCTACTCTCCTCCAAAAACAGATAAACTATTGTAGCAAGCAATGCACAGAGAAGCAGCTCATTATAAATCCACGCCTCAGTAATTTATAATGGGCCTAATATAAGTCAAGCCTTATACAAATATCAGAGAGGAAAGTCACATCCTCAGTAAAGACTCTGATCTCCATGGAAACGCTCCGGGGGAGGGGCCACTGAAACTTCAGATAAACTTTAGCTGTTGTTAGCCACTTTGCTTTAGCTTGCGGCTAACAACAAGCTACTTTCTGAACGATGGCAAACAGAGCAAAGAGGTTTGTGCAGCGTAAATAAAACCAAAGGAGGTGTCTTCGTCCACACTGGGCTTGTTGCTGTTCCTCTGTGCGCTGTGTGTGCGCTCCTCCGTCTGTGCGGTGAGGGAGCGCGCTTCCGAGCCGCTCCGAGTAATGAAACTCTTGTGCGGTCTTTTCACGTTTCCAGCATCGAGCTAATGATTCCTGTAAACTAAAACTTTATATAAAATTCATGTTTCTCTTCTGTAAAATGTCCAGGTAATGATGTTTAGCACCAAATATGGAGTCAGATTACACACCATTATACTCTGGTGGCTTGCACGTTGTTTTAAAGGGACATCGCAATACATTTTTTTTCGCACCAATTGAAAATTTCTCTCTTGTGCATCGATTTTTAGCCGATTTACAAAGAATTGTTACATCCATACTCAGGACTAAACCAAATCTGAACCAGGAATAAACCAGGTCTAAACTTTCTTCTCCATTCTGATTCTTGGGACTAAACCAGGTCTAAACCAGACTGGACCTCAGCAGGTGTGTCTCCTGGGCTGCAGCTGCTCTCTGATTGGCTGATTAGAACAGGTTTACCTGCAGCTGCACTGTCAGACTTTATTCTCTGATGCATCGTGTTCAGTGAGTCAGAGCTCAGAGGTGAGACGCAGCAGAGAACGCTCTTCTCTGACTCTAATTACACCAAAATTATTCTGATTCTTTCTATTCACACACAAAAAGCAAAGGGAAGTTAAATGATTATCTTTACACGCTTCAGTCTTCCTCAGAAATCAGAACAATACACCTCTCCACAGCGGCTGCTAATGGGCTCTGAGCTCTGTTAGACCTGACAGTCTCTGGGTCTGCAGGGATCTGGACAGGTTTACTCCAGGACCAAGGACCAACTGTGTGGCTGTTAATAATAATGAAGTGGATAATCGAGAACAGACCTGGTCTGCTGTGGAGCAGTGCTGTCAAACTCAATCAGAACGAGGCCAAAATAATGTCAGAGTAAATAATAAAGCCAGCCTACTGTGTTTTTGTTCTAAAATCCTCAGGCAAATATTTTCTACTGCAACAAATCAATTATTAATTCTCTAGTTTTGTTTTTTGGAGTAGAAAGTGTTTAACCGTTAAAGAAGTAACGCTGACATGAACTAGAAAGGAATCTGATGCATCACTTTTCAATCAAATCATGAACCTCTGAATTTAAATCAAATCAAATCAAAACCGTGAGATGCACTGAGATTCCCACCCCTAGTTATGATGAGGTTAGGATGAGGTTAGGATAAGGTTATGATGAGGTTATGATGAGGTTAGGATGAGGTTATGATGAGGTTATTATGAGGTTATGATAATTTTATTTTTAAGTATTTATTTATTTATTTAACCTTTATTTAACCAGATAGGTTGAGTGAGAACCAATTCTCATTTACAACAACGACCTGGCCAAGAGGCAGCAGCAGGATATACACCACATCAAAACAATATTAAGGTTATGATGATAAGGTTATGATTAGGTTATGATGAGGCTATGATAAGGTTATGATTAGGTTATGATGAGGATATGATAAGGTTATGATTAGGTTATGATGAGTTTATTATGAGGTTATTATTAGGTTATGATGAGGTTATGATTAGGTTATGATGAGGTTATGATAAGGTTATGATTAGGTTATGATGAGTTTATTATGAGGTTATGATAAGGTAATGATGAGGTTATGATGAGGTTATGATGAGGTTATTATGAGGTTATTATGAGGTTATGATGAGGTTATGATAAGGTAATGATAATATTAACATAAGGTTATGATTAGGTTATGATGAGTTTATTATGAGGTTATGATGAGGTTATGATGAGGTTATGATGAGGTTATTATGAGGTTATGATGAGGTTATTATGAGGTTATGATTAGGTTATGATAAGGTTATTATGAGGTTATGATGAGTTTATTATGAGGTTATTATGAGGTTATGATGAGGTTATGATTAGGTTATGATAAGGTTATGATTAGGTTATGATGAGTTTATTATGAGGTTATTATTAGGTTATGATGAGGTTATGATTAGGTTATGATGAGGTTATGATAAGGTTATGATTAGGTTATGATGAGTTTATTATGAGGTTATTATGAGGTTATGATGAGGTTATGATGAGGTTATGATGAGTTTATTATGAGGTTATGATGAGGTTATGATTAGGTTATGATAAGGTTATGATTAGGTTATGATGAGTTTATTATGAGGTTATGATGAGGTTAGGATGAGGTTAGGATGAGGTTAGGATGAGGTTATGATGAGGTTATGATGAGGTTATGATAAGGTAATGATAATATTAACATAAGGTTATGATTAGGTTATGATGAGTTTATTATGAGGTTATGATGAGGTTATGATGAGGTTATGATGAGGTTATGATGAGGTTATTATGAGGTTATGATGAGGTTATGATTAGGTTATGATAAGGTTATGATTAGGTTATGATGAGTTTATTATGAGGTTATTATTAGGTTATGATGAGGTTATGATTAGGTTATGATGAGGTTATGATAAGGTTATGATTAGGTTATGATGAGTTTATTATGAGGTTATGATAAGGTAATGATGAGGTTATGATGAGGTTATGATGAGGTTATTATGAGGTTATTATGAGGTTATGATGAGGTTATGATAAGGTAATGATAATATTAACATAAGGTTATGATTAGGTTATGATGAGTTTATTATGAGGTTATGATGAGGTTATGATGAGGTTATGATGAGGTTATTATGAGGTTATGATGAGGTTATTATGAGGTTATGATTAGGTTATGATAAGGTTATTATGAGGTTATGATGAGTTTATTATGAGGTTATTATGAGGTTATGATGAGGTTATGATTAGGTTATGATAAGGTTATGATTAGGTTATGATGAGTTTATTATGAGGTTATTATTAGGTTATGATGAGGTTATGATTAGGTTATGATGAGGTTATGATAAGGTTATGATTAGGTTATGATGAGTTTATTATGAGGTTATTATGAGGTTATGATGAGGTTATGATGAGGTTATGATGAGTTTATTATGAGGTTATGATGAGGTTATGATTAGGTTATGATAAGGTTATGATTAGGTTATGATGAGTTTATTATGAGGTTATGATGAGGTTAGGATGAGGTTAGGATGAGGTTAGGATGAGGTTATGATGAGGTTATGATGAGGTTATGATAAGGTAATGATAATATTAACATAAGGTTATGATTAGGTTATGATGAGTTTATTATGAGGTTATGATGAGGTTATGATGAGGTTATGATGAGGTTATGATGAGGTTATTATGAGGTTATGATGAGGTTATGATTAGGTTATGATAAGGTTATGATTAGGTTATGATGAGTTTATTATGAGGTTATTATGAGGTTATGATGAGGTTATGATGAGGTTATGATGAGGTTATGATAAGGTTATGATTAGGTTATGATGAGTTTATTATGAGGTTATTATGAGGTTATGATGAGGTTATGATGAGGTTATGATTAGGTTATGATAAGGTTATGATTAGGTTATGATGAGTTTATTATGAGGTTAGGATGAGGTTAGGATGAGGTTATGATGAGGTTAGGATGAGGTTAGGATGAGGATATGATGAGTTTATTATGAGGTTATGATGAGGTTATGATTAGGTTATGATAAGGTTATGATTAGGTTATGATGAGTTTATTATGAGGTTATTATGAGGTTATGATGAGGTTATGATGAGTTTATTATGAGGTTATGATGAGGTTATGATGAGTTTATTATGAGGTTATGATGAGGTTATGATTAGGTTATGATTAGGTTATGATGAGTTTATTATGAGGTTATGATGAGGTTAGGATGAGGTTAGGATGAGGTTATGATGAGGATATGATGAGTTTATTATGAGGTTATGATGAGGTTATGATTAGGTTATGATAAGGTTATGATTAGGTTATGATGAGTTTATTATGAGGTTATTATGAGGTTATGATGAGGTTATGATGAGTTTATTATGAGGTTATGATGAGGTTATGATGAGTTTATTATGAGGTTATGATGAGGTTATGATTAGGTTATGATAAGGTTATGATTAGGTTATGATGAGTTTATTATGAGGTTATGATGAGGTTATGATGAGGTTATTATGAGGTTATGATGAGGTTATGATGAGTTTATTATGAGGTTATGATGAGGTTATGATGAGGTTAGGATGAGGTTAGGATGAGGTTAGTGGAGACAACACTGCACAGAGGCAGATTGAAAAACTCTTTAAAGTCATTCACAACAGGACTGGCATAGACTTTCTGTTGGACATTTTCAGGATGTGTTTTTTTTTTCCCAGGACCACAAACGTCTCGTCAGACTCTCCCCAGTCACCAGCTCTTCTCTTCTCTTCTCTTCTCTTGGCTAACATCTGGACGGTGCTGTAGAGCTGTGACTGAACAACAGTTTTCAGAATCTTGGACTCGCGTGTCTACAGTAAAACCTGCTGGAACCAAAACCACAGCTGTTCATCTGCAAATAAAACCTGTTTGGATCTGATTCAAATAATTAAGAAAAAATCTTTCTGTAAGGAGCCTGTTCACTGAAAACTCCTCAGTATCTCACAGCAGCTCCTCCACACTGAGAGACTCACTCAGGCTGTGGAAGGACATGTCTAAAGCAGTGGTTCTCAAGCTGTGGTACAGGTCCCACTGGTGGTACTCAGGAGTCTTCTGCAGTTCAAGTCCTGATTTAGTTTTATTTAGTCCTGTTTTAGACCTGCTTTAGGCGAGGCTAGTCCTGGTTTGGATCTGGTTTAGATCTGGTTTGGGCCTGGTTTGGACCTGATTTAGACCTGGATTAGTCCTTGTTTATTCTTGGTTAACTTTAGTCCTGCTTTAGTCCAGATTTAGGCTGATTTTAGTCCGTTAAAGCTTGAGAATGAGTGGTCTAAAGCAGATCTAAAATCCCTTCTGTCTCTTTCTCTCAGAGGTCTCCACAGTGAGTCATTCACATTTGGGAAGTTTTTTCCCCTGGATGCCCTTCCTGGCATGACCATTTCTCAGGGCTTGGGGCCAGTCCCTGTGGCCACTAAACACTAACAGAGAGTTTAAAATACCTAAGGCACCAGAGTTTTCATTCTGGCTCTAGATCAGACCTTTTATTCTCTGCTTTTACAAATGGAAAATGACAAAGAGCCACTCATGTTTTGTAACATTTATTTACATTTATTTAGTTACTGGAGCCTATCCCAGTGACTATGGGCCTAAGGCGGGGTGCACACTGGACAGGGGCCACTTAGTTTGGGAGCTGGCACTTTCAACCCAAAGAAAAGTGTATTTTTGATTGATAAGTGATTGGATCTTAGCTGACCCCATCTGTGCTCCTGTCCCGATATGTGTGGCCTCAACCTCGCCTCTAAGGATTTCCCGAATCTCCCTCACCCCACTCACCTGTCTGGATGAGGCCCTGCTGCATCCTATGGACTTCCTCAACCTATCTCACCCACTCTCATCTGGATGAATCCTTACAGAGCTGATCTATGATCCTATAGATGAACTAATGAACTAACTCCTAGACGCATTGCCTGTCCGTCCTGGGAGAGGATCTCTCCTTCAATATGGGCTCCATAAGGTTTCTTCTTTTTTCCTGTAGCTGGGTTTTTTTTAGGAGTTTTTCCTTACCGAGAAGGAGGGTCTAAGGACAGGAGTGTCCTGGGTCTGTTTAGTTTAGTGTAGTTATTGTTTATGTTGATTGTGTGTTAAGTCTGATTGTGTGTTTATGTTTGATCAACTGTTGGCGAAGCCCTTTAAGGTGACTTTTGTTGTGATACTGGGCTATACAAATAAACCTGAATTGAATTTAATTGAATTTTGTTTTCCCTTACCATTTACCTGAACCATTTATCTCTACTGACTCATCAGGCAGCTGTCTGACTGAAGTCACTGGTGAATAACAGCCTAATACTTTTATACATGAAGGAGCCGTGCACTTTTAAATTTGTTGGTTTGCTAAGTCATAAATCAAATTTGACAAAACAAGTTTATGTAGGAATCATAAAGCTTTTAGGGAGCTATTTCACACATCAAATACTGCTTCATTAATTGGACCCTTTCCAACGACACCACACTCAGAATCACTGCATAAAAGAGGGCATAAAATATTTGCTAAAAAAAACTCTTTCATATCACCTCTGCCAAATTCTTGAAACTTATAATTTATTGAGTTTTGAAAATTTTAAACACTTTAAATCTGCCTGTACAATATACAAAACCCTTCACACCACCACCATTAAGCGAATACATTAAACAAAAACCTACTCCTGGCAGAACCACTAGAGCGACACCTAGAGGTGACTGTGAGGTTCCTTACAGACGTCCCACCTTTGCACAGTCAGTCCTGGAAAATTTGATATATTTACTCTGCAATCTCTGTTGTTATCGTTTCTTACTGTCGCTATTTTCATGTAAATATGTAAATATGTAAATATGTAAATATGTAAATATGTAAATATGAATGTTTGAGGACCTGGGGGCACTCTGATTTTTTTTAGGTTGCCTTTTTACAGCTGGCAGGGGGACTACCGATGAAAATTAGCCTAATTTTGCCTAACTTGGGTCTATTTACATTGTTGTTGATTAATGCACACTGTCCATTTTTAAATAAGTAAATCAATAAAAAAATAAGTTTGGAAAGAGGCTGAGAGCTGCAGGCTGGAGACCCGTGCCTTAGATTAACAGAACAAGGAGACGATCCGTGTTAGAAAGGGGCAGAAGTTTGATAAAAAATTGATTTGTTAAACAGAAATAAACATAAAAGCTCATCAAACATAACAATACAGTGGTTATTAAAAGTAATATGAGCTCCACACGCTGCAGATGACCGAGGAACCCAGACAGACTCAGGACTCACAAACTGGTTGTTGTCCAGCAGAGCCATGCTGACGGTCTTGTCCATCAGGTCCTGGTCCAGGTCCTGCAGTCCGGTCCTGGAGTGGACCACTGAGTCCTTGATGAAGATGCTCAAGGCCCGCAGCATGAAGGAGACGAAGAGGTGCATGTGGATGTAGTTCCTGGTGCAGTGGAGACGCCTGCAGCAGAAGAATACACAGAGAACATCAGACACAAGTATCTACAGCAGAGAACATCAGACACAAGTATCTACAGCAGAGAACATCAGATACATGTATCTACAGCAGAGAACATCAGACACAAGTATCTACAGCAGAGAACATCAGATACATGTATCTACAGCAGAGAACATCAGACACAAGTATCTACAGCAGAGAACATCAGATACATGTATCTACAGCAGAGAACATCAGACACAAGTATCTACAGCAGACAGCATCAGACACAAGTATCTACAGCAGACAGCATCAGACACAAGTATCTACAGCAGTCTTGCTTCTGTTCAACTCACAAAGATGTAGAGAAAATGTGTTTTTATTAGTGTTGTTGTCGAGACCGTGCTAATCAAGACCAACCCCAGACCGAGACCAGAGTGAACCAAGACCAAGACAAAGCTCCACCGAGTGAGACTGAGGAGAGAACACTAACTCTAACGCTAACGCTAACACTAGCTCTAACACTAACTCTAACGCTAACACTAGCTCTAACACTAACTCTAACGCTAACACTAGCTCTAACACTAACACTAGCTCTAACTCTAACGCTAACTCTAACACTAACACTAGCTCTAACACTAACTCTAACGCTAACACTAGCTCTAACACTAACTCTAACGCTAACACTAGCTCTAACACTAACACTAGCTCTAACTCTAACACTAACTCTAACACTAACACTAGCTCTAACACTAACTCTAACGCTAACACTAGCTCTAACACTAACACTAACTCTAACACTAACACTAGCTCTAACACTAACTCTAACGCTAACACTAGCTCTAACACTAACTCTAACACTAACACTAGCTCTAACTCTAACACTAACTCTAACACTAACACTAGCTCTAACACTAACTCTAACGCTAACACTAGCTCTAACACTAACTCTAACGCTAACACTAGCTCTAACACTAACTCTAACGCTAACACTAGCTCTAACACTAACACTAGCTCTAACTCTAACACTAACTCTAACACTAACACTAGCTCTAACACTAACTCTAACGCTAACACTAGCTCTAACACTAACTCTAACGCTAACACTAGCTCTAACTCTAACGCTAACTCTAACGCTAACACTAACTCTAACTCTAACACTAACTCTAACACGAACTTTAACACTAACTAACACTAACTCTAACACTAACTCTAACTCTAACACTAACTCTAACGCTAACTCTAACGCTAACACTAGCTCTAACACTAACTCTAACGCTAAAACTAGCTCTAACTCTAATGCTAACACTAATGCTAACACTAGCTCTAACTCTAACGCTAACTCTAACGCTAACACTAACTCTAACGCTAACACTAGCTCTAACTCTAACGCTAACTCTAACGCTAACACTAGCTCTAACTCTAACGCTAACTCTAATGCTAACACTAGCTCTAACTCTAACGCTAACTCTAACGCTAACACTAGCTCTAACTCTAACGCTAACTCTAACGCTAACTCTAACGCTAACACTAGCTCTAACTCTAACACTAACTCTAGCATTAACTAGACTGTCCTGACCTTGGACTGTCCTCTGTCCTCAGACTGTCCTCTGTCCTCGGACTGTCCTCTGTCCTCCGACTGTCCTATGTGGTCTGACCGCTCTGTGATCACCACACACCCCTGTCCCTGTCTCTGTCCCTGTCTCTGTCCCTGTCTCCGTCACTGTCTCCATCTCTGTCTCTCTTTGTCTTTGTCTTTGTCTCTGTCCCTGTCTCTGTCCCTGTCCCTGTCTCTGTCTCTGTCCCTGTCCCTGTCTCTGTCCCTGTCTCTGTCCCTGTCTCTGTCTCTGTCCCTGTCCCTGTCTCTGTCCCTGTCTCCGTCCCTGTCTCTGTCCCTGTCTCTGTCCCTGTCTCTGTCCCCGTCTTGTCTCCATCACTGTCTCCATCTCTGTCTCTCTTTGTCTTTGTCTTTGTCTTTGTCTTTGTCTCTGTCCCTGTCTCTGTCCCTGTCCCTGTCTCTGTCCCTGTCCCTGTCTCTGTCCCTGTCTCTGTCCCTGTCTCTGTCTCTGTCCCTGTCCCTGTCTCTGTCCCTGTCTCTGTCCCTGTCTCTGTCCCTGTCCCTGTCTCTGTCTCTGTCCCTGTCCCTGTCTCTGTCTCTGTCTCTGTCCCTGTCCCTGTCTCTGTCCCTGTCTCTGTCCCTGTCTCTGTCCCTGTCTCCGTCACTGTCTCCATCTCTGTCTCTCTTTGTCTTTGTCTTTGTCTTTGTCTCTGTCCCTGTCTCTGTCCCTGTCCCTGTCTCTGTCTCTGTCCCTGTCCCTGTCTCTGTCCCTGTCTCTGTCCCTGTCTCTGTCTCTGTCCCTGTCCCTGTCTCTGTCCCTGTCTCCGTCCCTGTCTCCGTCCCTGTCTCTGTCTCTGTCTCTGAGGTTAAAATAAATACAAAGTCCAACATGAGCCGACCTGAGAGGTGCTGGTGCTGTCCTGAGACGCTGCAGCTCAGTCTGAGACGTTTCCTGCAGCAGGACCTGATGTTGTCTTCAGTAAAATGAAGCTCTGTTTAACTTCACTTTTTCTCAAATGAGTTAAATTGTTTTCTAAACGATTCCGCTCCAGGAGTCTGCATAAAACCCTCTGATTCTCAGTCCAGACACAGCACTAACACAAACACTAACAAATACATCTCTTCTGTGGAACGTTTTTTTTTTTACACAAACGCACGCATCCTGATTTAAATGTAAACACCGCTGTCAGACGTAAACAATATAAATATTGTGTTTGTGTTTACTCAGAGATCCATCAGACGCAGCGGAGCGTGCATGTCAATGAGGAGCAGCGAACTCAGAGCTGACAGCTGTTTGGAAACGGCTCACTTTATTACAAATATAATGGAAAACCGTTTAAATGTGAGAGGAAACTGTCAGAGCAGGTCTCAGAGAAGAATTTCAAACTCTCACTGAGAATCAGACGCTGTCCTTCCTCGAGACGCTGGCGGTTCATGAAAATACACCACAAATAATCAGAATCTACATTACTTAAAATAACTTAAATTCAGATTATTGATCTTGTTTCGAGTAATTTTCACTAGATTAGATTTATTTTCTTATTAGGCTAGATCAGGTCCAAAGTGCGGCCCGGGGACCATTTGTGGCACGGGTTGAGATTTCACATGGCCCTTGGCTTCTAAAAGAAAATGCATTACTTATGGCCCTCCAGTGTTTCTGTAGGTTTGTCTGTACATTTATGCATCTTATCTACTTTTCTAATAAGCATTTTAAAAAGTTGTTTGATAAATAATTGTAGTTGGATTGTTTACTGTTCAAAAATGTCTTTTTTTTTTCTTTCTTTTTTTTGACCTGTTTTAGATTTTGCTATATAATTTGTAATTATTGGGCTTTTGAAAACAAAATACCTAAAAAATAATTCATATTGTATGTGTGTTAAGTTCCTAGAAAGGAGGGACTGTTGGCCCTTGAACATTGGCACATCTTCAAATCTGGCCCTTTTGGGGAAAAGTTTGGACACCTCTGGGTTAGATTATTTGACTTGTTTCAATTTATTTCTTGGACAGATTCATATCGACCGTAACGTAGTTCCGGTGTTTCTGTCTTCTGAACGTTACACATCACAGCTTCAAAATTCGAGATGTCAGGATTTTTGAGGTGCCTCCAGGACTGACCCAAAATAAATATAAATGATGTCCATAAGATTGTTGAGTCGCTTTCTCCGGTGCCCACAAGGAAGCACGAAAAAGGATTTAAGTTATACATTTCAACTTACATCCACAACTACGAGGGTAAGTAGCATGGTGGTTAAGCTAATTAGCTAGCAACACAGCAACTTGTTTGTTTTGCTGCTTTTTACCTGCATGGGGAAGTTAGAATAATAGTTTTTACTAACACTACTTTTTTCTTTCAGGGTCAAACAAAGATCAGGGCACAGGAGACTTCAGCACAGCTTCAGTGAATGAAGCTAGGAGGAATAAGTTTGGCTAATAACCCAGTGTTCTGATGTGTTCTTGAAAAATGGATTTATAAAATAATGAATTACTTGAATAAACAGGAATAAGAAGAGTAATCTTTCCTTAGCTGTTACAGAGTTTTTGGTTAGTCCTTCAACTGTGTTCCTGAGCGAATCTGAATCAGTAATATGAGGCGAAATCTGTTTCACTGGGGAAGTATACTGTAGGCCTATAAATTATATACAAAACACTGAGATTAAAGTTTCATTTACAGCAAAAATAGCACCTATAAAAATACATTTCCCAGTTTGTATTCACACTATTTATTCTCTGCAGGTGGTTCTGAAGCAGTGTAGTCCTGCTGAGCTGGTTAAACACAGCTGTACCTGTGTGGCTGGGACAGTCCTGTGTTAAACAAGAATAAAAGGTTTATATATTAGTTGTCCTGTAAATGTTTAATGTTATAGGTGTCTATCTTAGGGCATAAAGCCAGGACCAGCAGACAAGATGGCTGAACTTCCTGCCAAGTCTAAACAGAGAACAGGAAAGGTAAGTTAAATTCTCACAAGCTTTGTGCTGGGTTGAATTTATGCATATTTCTTTAATTCAGTTTTATGTTTATTTACGGCAATGTCTTTCTTATAAATATCTGTAAATAGCTACCATGTATTAAGTTAATTAATTAATTAATGTAATTAATCTTTAGTTTGCAGTTAAATGTATCGGAGTTTAAGAGTTGCTGCAATAAATGACTTTGTTTTAATGATATAAGTCTAAACATCACAACCATCATATTTATTTGTTTGAAGTAACCACTGTATGTTCACAGAAAAGACAATACACAAATAATCTCTCAAAATGTTACTAAATGTTGATGATAAAAGAAAGACGATAAGAAGAAATATATACAAATCTCTGGAATAAAAAAGAAATATAAATTGAGATTAAAAACACTATATATGTATATTTAAATTGTTTGAAATGAAACAATATATACAAATCTTTGTCAAAGTGAAAACAACCACATTTCAATCACAAGTAAACATTCCTTACAGATTGTCTTAATTACTGCAAAACAGAGTACTAATTATAACCATTAACAAATAAGCTGCCACTGATTGTAGCTTGTATGAATGCAAACTTAATGTGCATAAACTTAAGAAAAATACAACGAAAAGCTGCAAAATTTGTTCAAAGACACAGACCAACACTAATAATGCCATTTCTTAACTAGTTATGAGCATTGAACCCCGGTTCCACCCAAGAACCGGTTCTAATTTTTCCAATTCATCGGAATTGTCTGCCTCTGCTGTTAATGATCCCTGTTATCAATGCCACTTTGGGCAGCTGCCAGAGTGAGGCCAGAGTGAAGCCAGAGTGAAGTCAGAGTGAGACCAGGGTGAAGCCAAAGTGAAGCCAGAGTGAGGCCAGGGTGAAGCCAGAGTGAAGCCAGAGTGAGGCCAGAGTGAGGCAAGAGTGAAGTCAGAGTGAGGCCAGGGTGAAGCCAGAGTGAAGCCAGAGTGAGGCCAGGGTGAAGCCAGAGTGAAGCCAGAGTGAGGCCAGGGTGAAGCCAGAGTGAAGCCAGAGTGAGGCCAGGGTGAAGCCAGAGTGAAGCCAGAGTGAGGCCAGGGTAAAGCCAGAGTGAAGCCAGAGTGAGGCCAGGGTGAAGCCAGAGTGAAGCCAGAGTGAGGCCAGGGTGAGGCCAGAGTGAGGCCAGGGTAAAGCCAGAGTGAAGCCAGAGTGAGGCCAGAGTGAGGCCAGAGTGAGGCCAGAGTGAAGTCAGAGTGAAGCCAGAGTGAGGCCAGAGTGAGGCCAGAGTGAGGCCAGAGCGAGGCCAGAGCGAGGCCAGAGTGAAGTCAGAGTGAAGCCAGAGTGAGGCCAGAGTGAAGTCAGAGAGAAGCCAGAGTGAGGCCAGAGTGAAGTCAGAGTGAAGCCAGAGTGAGGCCAGAGTGAGGCCAGAGTGAGGCCAGAGCGAGGCCAGAGTGAGGCCAGAGTGAAGTCAGAGTGAAGCCAGAGTGAGGCCAGAGTGAAGTCAGAGTGAAGCCAGAGTGAGGCCAGAGTGAGGCCAGGGTAAAGCCAGAGTGAAGCCAGAGTGAGGCCAGAGTGAGGCCAGAGTGAGGCCAGAGTGAGGCCAGAGTGAAGTCAGAGTGAAGCCAGAGTGAGGCCAGAGTGAGGCCAGAGTGAGGCCAGAGCGAGGCCAGAGTGAGGCCAGAGTGAAGTCAGAGTGAAGCCAGAGTGAGGCCAGAGTGAAGTCAGAGTGAAGCCAGAGTGAGGCCAGAGTGAAGTCAGAGTGAAGCCAGAGTGAGGCCAGAGTGAAGTCAGAGTGAGGCCAGAGTGAGGCCAGAGTGAGGCCAGAGCGAGGCCAGAGCGAGGCCAGAGTGAAGTCAGAGTGAAGCCAGAGTGAGGCCAGAGTGAGGCCAGAGTGAGGCCAGAGCGAGGCCAGAGTGAGGCCAGAGTGAAGTCAGAGTGAAGCCAGAGTGAGGCCAGAGTGAAGCCAGAGTGAGGCCAGAGCGAGGCCAGAGTGAGGCCAGAGTGAGGCCAGAGTGAGGCCAGAGCGAGGCCAGAGTGAGGCCAGAGTGAAGTCAGAGTGAAGCCAGAGTGAGGCCAGAGTGAAGTCAGAGTGAAGCCAGAGTGAGGCCAGAGTGAAGTCAGAGTGAAGCCAGAGTGAGGCCAGAGTGAGGCCAGAGTGAGGCCAGAGCGAGGCCAGAGTGAGGCCAGAGTGAAGTCAGAGTGAAGCCAGAGTGAGGCCAGAGTGAAGCCAGAGTGAGGCCAGAGCGAGGCCAGAGTGAGGCCAGAGCGAGGCCAGAGTGAGGCCAGAGCGAGGCCAGAGTGAGGCCAGAGCGAGGCCAGAGTGAAGCCAGAGTGAGGCCAGAGTGAGGCCAGAGCGAGGCCAGAGTGAGGCCAGAGCGAGGCCAGAGTGAGGCCAGAGCGAGGCCAGAGTGAGGCCAGAGTGAAGCCAGAGTGAGGCCAGAGTGAGGCCAGAGTGAGGCCAGAGTGAGGTCAGAGTGAAGCCAGAGTGAGGCCAGAGTGAGGCCAGAGTGAGGCCAGAGTGAGGCCAGAGTGAAGCCAGAGTGAGGCCAGAGTGAAGCCAGAGTGAGGCCAGAGTGAAGCCAGAGTGAGGCCAGAGTGAAGCCAGAGTGAGGCCAGAGTGAAGCCAGAGTGAAGCCAGAGTGAGGCCAGAGTGAGGCCAGAGCGAGGCCAGAGCGAGGCCAGAGCGAGGCCAGAGTGAGGCCAGAGTGAAGCCAGAGTGAGGCCAGAGTGAGGCCAGAGTGAGGCCAGAGCGAGGCCAGAGCGAGGCCAGAGCGAGGCCAGAGTGAGGCCAGAGTGAAGCCAGAGTGAGGCCAGAGTGAGGCCAGAGCGAGGCCAGAGTGAGGCCAGAGTGAGGCCAGAGTGAGGCCAGAGCGAGGCCAGAGTGAGGCCAGAGTGAAGCCAGAGTGAAGCCAGAGCGAAGCCAGAGCGAGGCCAGAGCGAAGCCAGAGTGACGCCAGAGTGAAGCCAGAGTGACGCCAGAGTGAAGCCAGAGCGAGGCCAGAGTGAGGCCAGAGTGAGGCCAGAGTGAAGCCAGAGTGAGGCCAGAGTGAGGCCAGAGTGAAGCCAGAGTGAGGCCAGAGTGAAGCCAGAGTGAGGCCAGAGTGAGGCCAGAGTGAGGCCAGAGTGAGGCCAGAGTGAGGCCAGAGTGAAGCCAGAGTGAAGCCAGAGTGAGGCCAGAGCGAGGCCAGAGTGAAGCCAGAGTGAGGCCAGAGTGAGGCCAGAGTGAGGCCTCCAGCTCCTGCTGCTGTTCCACTGACACAACCACAGTACTGCACACGTCTTCAGGACCCGTTTACCTTTAGCTGTGATTTTTATTTCCTCAGGTTTAAAATGACCACTACACAACTGTGCGTTTGGTGTTGAAATCCACTCTGTGGATGTTCACAAGTCACTGAGACCTCAGACTGGGAAGCAGTGGAAACTGAGTCTGCTGTTGTAGCGGCTGGACGCGGAGCAGTCAGGAACACAGCAGTCCATTTTTAAATTTGTTTTAGACATTTTTTTTTATTAGTTTTTTTTTTTGTTTTTTTTGGGGCATTTGTTAATTTGTTTTGCACTTCTGGTCATGTGATCAACGGCGATTGAAAAATAGTGAGTGTCCGAATCCTTCACAAAATTACTCCTCTATATAATGCGGGACTACATAGGGACTAAGAGGTTAGGGGCTAGGGAGGACGTTCGGACACAGCCATTGTTTTTTTGCAGTGTAAGGTTTCAAAGTGTCACAGAAGAGACTGCAGAGGTCAGAGGTCACAGAAGTCAGAGATCAGAAAGCAGTATTTTAAACTGACTGACTGCTGGACCCAGGTCTGAGCAGGTAGTACTTTGGTCTGAGTACTGCAGTACCTGAAGTATCCGATGATGAAGATGGCCACGAGCAGAGCGCTGAAGGACACAGCGTAGCCAGTGGTGTACATCACATACAGCCGCTCGAAGAACTCCTCCTGGAAATACACAAAATTCTACAGTAAATACACAGTAAATTCACTGAATACTGCAGCTAATACTACACACAACCACCAGGGGGAGTAGATAGAACAGGTGAGGTGTACATCACATACAGCTGCTCGAAGAACTCAGAAAAAACTAAACAAATAAGGCATAAATACACTTTTCAGTAAACTGCTGTGTCCTCCCACTCACATCATCAGTTCATTTGTTTACCACGACTAATTCATGTTTGTATTTCATTTGTTTTTTGTGGTTTCTATGACATCCTGAAGGCTTTGGTCTTTGTGGGGAACCAGTTTGTGTTACTTTTTTTAGTGCTGCTGTTGAGTTTTGTGTTCTTTCTTGTATTTAATAATTTTAACATTTTGAGTGGTTGTGTGTTGGACAGCTTTTAAGTTCTGTCTGGGCTGGAAACTTTCAGTTAGATCTGGCAACCCGGGTTTCTAAAGCCTGGGACACACCGACCCAACGTCCGACCGCTGTCAGCAGAGGCGACTGCTGTCTCCTCTGTCGCCACTGAAAGTCGCTGCAGACCCACGACCGAGCAGTTTGCATGTGCAAAACGTAATAACTATGTACAGTAATAACAGCAGGCGGCGCTAGTCACTATACTCTGCGGTTATTTAAACTCTAGTAAATAAAACTCTGCAACACACGTGTTTAACTCAAGTATTTATCAGTCAATAATACTTTTACACACTAGATTAAACTCTGATCACAGTCATGAATAAAAGGGACTGGATTATTGCAGCTGTTTGCCTCAGAGGGGGATTATATTTTCTTAGGCTAAAGCTAAGGTAAGCTAACTGCTAACACTAGCACGAGGCTAAAGCTAAGGTAAGCTAACTGCAGCACATTAGCATGAGGCTAAAGCTAAGGTAAGCTAACTGCTAACATTAGCACAAGGCTAAAGCTAAGGTAAGCTAACTGCTAACATTAGCACGAGACTAAAGCTAAGGTAAGCTAGCTGCTAACATTAGCACAAGGCTAAAGCTAATGTAAGCTAACTGCAGCACATTAGCATGAGACTAAAGCTAAGGGTAAGCTAACTGCAGCACATTAGCATGAGGCTAAAGCTAAGGTAAGCTAACTGCTAACATTACCGTCACAGATGTGGAAACATAATGAAGTAGTTGTAGAACAGAAAGTTCCTTATATTTTGATGTTAAACTGGAGCTGTTTGACAAATTGTGAACGGGACACAGCCAATCAGAGCTGAGCACGACTGCCTGACGCTGATCCCACATGTTCACTCAGAACTACGTCCAACTGTGTCCCACTGCGTTCGATGGTGCGGTACTCACCAAACAGACTCACATCATTGACCGCGCCCAACGGCCGATGATCGCCTCGGTGTGTCCCGGCCTTAAAGCCCAGAAATCTGTTCTGCTCTGTCCAGTCCCCAGCGTTGCCAGCAGGGGGTGACAGACTCCTAATCCAAGTAACAGCTCCCAGCAGAAGACGTTTTCCACAGATACATTATTTTAAAATAAACCTGAAATATTAACGCTCCCACTCTGGGCAGCCTTTTGTTGCATACTAATTTATATTTTTATATTGAACTCAAAAATGCGTCATCCATATTAAAGTAAAGTATAAAATTATCCACTGCGCCTCATTTCAAAGCTCATCTTTAAGCAGCGCCTCCTGAGATCTAAGAAGAGTTCGCCCACGTCCTGCGTCTGAGTTTGTTCAGACGACAGTTTTATCATAAATAAAATAAAATCAGAAGTGCAGGGTCAAAACACAGACGTGAGCTTTAATATTTCCTTCTGAATAAACACAGACGAAGGGAAACATTCTGCCTCTGATCAAACACTCAGGAGCTTTTTAAACACGATTTTATTACTGCAGAGTCTGCGCTGCTCCGGGACCATAAGGACCTGGGTCAAGACTGTCCTGTCCTGTCCTCTCATGTCCTCTCCTGTCCCCTCCTCTCCTCTCCTCTCATGTCCTCTCCTGTCCCCTCCCCTCCTCTCCTGTCCTCTCCTGTCCTCTCCTGTCCCCTCCCCTCCTCTCCTGTCCTCTCCTGTCCTCTCATGTCCTCTCCTGTCCCCTCCCCTCCTCTCCTGTCCTCTCCTGTCCTCTCATGTCCTCTCCTGTCCCCTCCCCTCCTCTCCTGTCCTCTCCTGTCCTCTCCTGTCCTCTCCTGTCCCCTCCCCTCCTCTCCTGTCCTCTCCTGTCCTCTCATGTCCTCTCCTGTCCCCTCCCCTCCTCTCCTGTCCTCTCCTGTCCCCTCCCCTCCTCTCCTGTCCTCTCCTGTCCCCTCCCCTCCTCTCCTGTCCTCTCCTGTCCTCTCATGTCCTCTCCTGTCCCCTCCCCTCCTCTCCTGTCCTCTCCTGTCCTCTCATGTCCTCTCCTGTCCTCTCATGTCCTCTCCTGTCCCCTCCCCTCCTCTCCTCTCCCCTCCTGTCCTCTCCTGTCCTCTCCTGTCCTCTCCTGTCCTGTCCTGTCCTCTCCTGTCCTCTCCTGAGTACTTTGTAAAACCTCAGGGTTTTGGATTTTGGGTTCCATTTTTTCCAAGTTTTTCATTTGCAGTTCTGTTTTTTGGCTGGTCTGTGTCCCCAGGTGTCCCCAGGTGTCCCCTGTCCTGGTCTGTGTCCCCAGGTGTCCCCAGGTGTCCCCTATATCAGAGACAGTCGTACCCGGCTCTGCTGGAGGTTCGGCTGCAGGAACCTCAGACACTCAGAGTAATTGGCCCAGGTCTTGTTCCAGAGCTCCACCTGAGCCCAGGAGCCGTTAGCGTCGCACTTCCTGTAGGCGTGGCCTGTGGACCAATCAAAGAAGAGAATCAGACAGGCACTTCCTGTAGGCGTGGCCGTGGACCAATCAGAGAAGAGAATCAGCTAGACACTTCCTGTAGGCGTGGCCTGTGGACCAATTAGAGAGGAAAATCAGACAGACACTTCCTGTAGGCATGGCCTGTGGACCAATTAGAGAAGAGAATCAGACAGGCACTTCCTGTAGGCGTGGCCTGTGGACCAATTAGAGAAGAGAATCAGACAGGCACTTCCTGTAGGCGTGGCCTGTGGATCAATCAGAGAGAACAGTCAGACAGACACTTCCTGTAGGCGTGGCCTGTGGATCAATCAGAGAGAACAGTCAGACAGACACTTCCTGTAGGCGTGGCCTGTGGACCAATCAGAGAAGAGAATCAGGCAGGCACTTCCTGTAGGCGTGGCCTGTTGATCAATCAGAGAGAACAGTCAGACAGACACTTCCTGTAGGCGTGCCCTGTGGACCACAAACCCAGTCAGAGACAAGTCTAATGCTGCCTTCATGATACAGCAGAATCTCGGAAATTCCGATCTCCGAGTCGGAAAAACGGCCTTGAACGCCGTCTCAGAAACTCATGTGGAAGTGTTGGACTCTGAGTTCCTGAGTTGACGTCACAATCCTCGGGACTCCCTCTGTGAGAGGTAAACAGTGTGGTTACTAAATAATCGTTTTTTAAAACAAGAGATCTCATACTTCTGCAAAAATGTGCTCATCTTTATAAAATGAATGAAGTTCTCAGTGCTACAGCTCTGCACAAACATCTCTGAATGTTCATCTATCAGTAAATGACTAAAGTAGAAACAGAAACATCCCCTGACATAACTGCCACACCAAACACTTTTATCAAGGGATTTATTTGTTTCCTATAAAACAACATGAAAATACAAATATGGTTTTGTTGTGATTGTGCTGATCCACGTGGGTTTTCCGAGCTGAACTTGGGAACGGACATTTTTCGGAAGTTGGCTTTTCTAAGTCGGGAATTCCAAGATTCCGATGTATCATGAAGGCAGCATAAGGTCTAACTCTGACTCAGAGATCTGTGCTGTAGATGTAGGGTTTATAGACTGTACCTCTGTGGTTGAAGTCATAGATGTAGGGTTTATAGACTGTACCTCTATGGTTGAAGTCGTAGATGTAGGGTTTATAGACTGTACCTCTGTGGTTGAAGTCATAGATGTAGGGTTTATAGACTGTACCTCTGTGGTTGAAGTCATAGATGTAGGAGGGGCAGGGGACCTTGGTGAGGACTCCAGGGCTCCCTCGGGGCCAACAGATCAGACCGTCCCAGTCTGGAGCACAGCCTTCATCTGCAGGACATGAGGACAAGAAGAGAGGAGGACAGGAGGACAGCAGGACAGGAAGAGAGGAGGACAGGAGGACAGCAGGACAAAGGTCAGCAGACACATGATTAGGCCCTGTCCCTCGTCCTGTCTGAAGCGTGTGCCTGTGAGGGGGCGAGGGCCGAGTGTGTCCCGGGACGGCTGTGACCTTCACTGAGCTCCAGTTTGGATCAGAGCCCACTTTTCTGAAGAATATTACCCACAATGCATTTCACTGAGATGTTTGTGAGCGCCTCCTCAGCGAGCGCTAACTGGAACTAAAATCTAAATGAATGTGCCTCCTGTCCAGCAGCTGGTGCCGAGACCAGTCCTAGTCCTGGGACCATTTATTTACGGACTTGGTCTAGTCTTGGCCTCGGCTGCAGTTTTACCTGGACTTGGTCTTGGTATCAGATTTGGTGTCTCTGAGATTTTTTTTTTTTTTTACCAAACATGAACAGGAAACATTACACTTTATAAGTAATTAGTTTTTAACATCAGAACCTGGCCTGACTCTGGCCTCACTCTGGCCTCGCTCTGGCCTCACTCTGGCTTCACTCTGGCCTCACTCTGGCCTCACTCTGGCCTCACTCTGGCCTCACTCTGGCTTCACTCTGGCTTCACTCTGGCCTCACTCTGGCTTCACTCTGGCTTCACTCTGGCCTCACTCTGGCCTCACTCTGGCCTCACTCTGGCTTCACTCTGGCCTCACTCTGGCTTCACTCTGGCCTCACTCTGGCTTCACTCTGGCCTCACTCTGGCCTCACTCTGGCTTCGCTCTGGCCTCACTCTGGCTTCGCTCTGACTTCACTCTGGCCTCACTCTGGCCTCACTCTGGCTTCACTCTGGCCTCACTCTGGCCTCACTCTGGCTTCGCTCTGGCCTCACTCTGGCCTCACTCTGGCTTCGCTCTGGCCTCACTCTGGCTTCGCTCTGACTTCACTCTGGCCTCACTCTGGCCTCACTCTGGCCTCACTCTGGCTTCACTCTGGCCTCGCTCTGGCCTCGCTCTGGCCTCGCTCTGGCCTCACTCTGGCTTCACTCTGGCCTCACTCTGGCCTCACTCTGGCTTCGCTCTGGCCTCACTCTGGCTTCGCTCTGACTTCACTCTGACTTCACTCTGGCTTCACTCTGGCCTCACTCTGGCCTCACTCTGGCCTCACTCTGGCCTCACTCTGGCTTCACTCTGGCCTCACTCTGGCCTCACTCTGGCTTCGCTCTGGCCTCACTCTGGCTTCGCTCTGACTTCACTCTGGCCTCACTCTGGCCTCACTCTGGCTTCGCTCTGGCCTCACTCTGGCTTCGCTCTGACTTCACTCTGGCCTCACTCTGGCCTCACTCTGGCCTCACTCTGGCCTCACTCTGGCTTCACTCTGGCCTCACTCTGGCCTCACTCTGGCATCACTCTGGCTTCGCTCTGGCTTCACTCTGGCCTCACTCTGGCCTCACTCTGGCCTCACTCTGGCCTCACTCTGGCTTCGCTCTGACTTCACTCTGGCCTCACTCTGGCCTCACTCTGGCCTCACTCTGGCTTCACTCTGGCCTCACTCTGGCCTCACTCTGGCCTCACTCTGGCCTCACTCTGGCCTCACTCTGGCTTCACTCTGGCTTCACTCTGGCTTCACTCTGACCTCACTCTGGCCTCACTCTGGCCTCACTCTGGCTTCGCTCTGACTTCACTCTGGCCTCACTCTGGCCTCACTCTGGCCTCACTCTGGCTTCACTCTGGCCTCACTCTGGCTTCACTCTGGCCTCACTCTGGCCTCACTCTGGCTTCACTCTGGCCTCACTCTGGCTTCACTCTGGCCTCACTCTGGCCTCACTCTGGCTTCACTCTGGCCTCACTCTGGCTTCACTCTGGCTTCACTCTGGCTTCGCTCTGGCCTCACTCTGGCTTCACTCTGGCCTCACTCTGGCTTCACTCTGGCCTCACTCTGGCTTCACTCTGGCTTCACTCTGGCTTCGCTCTGGCCTCACTCTGGCCTCACTCTGGCCTCGCTCTGGCTTCACCCTGGCCTCACTCTGGCCTCGCTCTGGCCTCGCTCTGGCCTCACTCTGGCCTCACTCTGGCCTCACTCTGGCTTCGCTCTGGCCTCACTCTGGCTTCACTCTGGCTTCACTCTGGCCTCACTCTGGCCTCACTCTGGCTTCACTCTGGCCTCACTCTGGCCTCACTCTGGCTTCACTCTGGCCTCACTCTGGCTTCACTCTGGCTTCACTCTGGCTTCGCTCTGGCCTCACTCTGGCTTCACTCTGGCCTCACTCTGGCTTCACTCTGGCCTCACTCTGGCTTCACTCTGGCTTCACTCTGGCTTCGCTCTGGCCTCACTCTGGCCTCACTCTGGCCTCGCTCTGGCTTCACCCTGGCCTCACTCTGGCCTCGCTCTGGCCTCGCTCTGGCCTCACTCTGGCCTCACTCTGGCCTCACTCTGGCTTCGCTCTGGCCTCACTCTGGCTTCACTCTGGCCTCACTCTGGCTTCACTCTGGCCTCACTCTGGCTTCGCTCTGGCCTCACTCTGGCCTCACTCTGGCCTCGCTCTGGCTTCACTCTGGCTTCACTCTGGCTTCGCTGTGGTCTCACTCTGGCTTCACTCTGGCTTCACTCTGGCCTCACTCTGGCTTCACTCTGGCCTCACTCTGGCCTCACTCTGGCTTCACTCTGGCCTCACTCTGGCCTCACTCTGGCCTCACTCTGGCCTCACTCTGGCTTCACTCTGGCCTCACTCTGGCCTCACTCTGGCCTCACTCTGGCTTCGCTCTGGCTTCGCTCTGGCTTCGCTCTGGCCTCACTCTGGCCTCGCTCTGGTTTCGCTCTGGCTTTACTCTGGCTTCACTCTGGCCTCACTCTGGCCTCACTCTGGCTTCGCTCTGGCCTCACTCTGGCCTCACTCTGGCTTCACTCTGGCTTCACTCTGGCCTCACTCTGGCCTCACTCTGGCCTCGCTCTGGCTTCACCCTGGCCTCACTCTGGCCTCGCTCTGGCCTCGCTCTGGCCTCACTCTGGCCTCACTCTGGCTTCACTCTGGCCTCACTCTGGCCTCACTCTGGCCTCACTCTGGCCTCACTCTGGCTTCACTCTGGCCTCACTCTGGCTTCACTCTGGCCTCACTCTGGCTTTGCTCTGGCCTCACTCTGGCCTCACTCTGGCCTCACTCTGGCTTCTCTCTGGCCTCACTCTGGCCTCACTCTGGCCTCACTCTGGCCTCACTCTGGCCTCACTCTGGCTTCACTCTGGCCTCACTCTGGCTTCACTCTGGCCTCACTCTGGCCTCACTCTGGCCTCACTCTGGCCTCACTCTGGCTTCACTCTGGCCTCGCTCTGGCCTCACTCTGGCCTCGCTCTGGCCTCACTCTGGCTTCGCTCTGGCTTCACTCTGGCCTCACTCTGGCCTCGCTCTGGCTTCGCTCTGGCCTCACTCTGGCCTCACTCTGGCCTCACTCTGGCTTCACTCTGGCCTCACTCTGGCTTCACTCTGGCCTCACTCTGGCTTCACTCTGGCCTCACTCTGGCTTCACTCTGGCCTCACTCTGGCTTCTCTCTGGCCTCACTCTGGCCTCACTCTGGCTTCACTCTGGCTTCGCTCTGGCCTCACTCTGGCCTCACTCTGGCCTCACTCTGGCTTCACTCTGGCCTCACTCTGGCAGCTGCCCAAAGTGGCATTGATAATAGGGATCGTTAACGGCAGAGGCAGACAATTCCGATGAATTGGAAAAATTAGAACCGGTTCTTAGGTGGAACCGGGTTTCGATGCCCATCCCTAGTTGTGTGTTGTGTGTCTGAGAGTGTGTTGTGTGTGTGTTGTGTGTTACCTGCAGGTTCAGAGTGGGACAGGTTCTGTTGGCACTGAACTTTGACCTCAAACAGAATAAACATCTGTTCCTGCGCCGAGAGGGGACCGTCCATCTGAGGAGACACAAGAGACACAAGAGACACATGAGACACAAGAGACATGGGACAGAGGATCAGTCAGAGCAGAAGGTTGGGATGTTCTGAGAGGGGACAGCAGATGTCCTCCACTGTAGTCCTGGGCCTCAGAGACATTGGGCCAATTTTTGCCCTTTTATGCAGATTTCTGGTCAGGCTCCTGTCAGGGCCCCATGTGACTGAAGGGCCCCATCTTGTCTGTTTGGGCCCTTACTCTGCAGTTCATAGGAAACAAATCTCTTTATCTCAGCCTGAATAAAAAGATTGTTGTCATTTCTCTGGAACAGAAGCTCGGAGAACAAACTCTCCCCAAGCTCCACCTGCACAGAGTCTGACTGAGATGGACTCAACTCATCTTTAACTCTGCTCTCTGTCACAGTCTCACTCTTTGCTTTGCTTTAATGAGCTTTACTGAAACTAACGACTGTATTCCCGTGTTGAAGTCAAAGAAAAATGGTACTGTATGGAGCTTAAATACTGCCAACACACTGTAAACATATACAACATGTTCCACAAATGTAGTATGATGTGCAAATGTAATGAAACCATTGTAAATAAATGTAAACTGATCTGTAAATATGTAACATCATTTGCAAATAAATATAACTTGGGTTTCAAATATATTTCATGGTTTGTAAATAAATTTCAGCTGTAATAGATTTAAGCTCCATAGCTTTGTCCATGAAATGAACGTGGACTCTCTCAGCACCCAAAGGTCCATGGAGGGGCCCTGGCTGCTGGAAGATAAGGACACTTGAACACTACCGAGTGTAATAATAATAATAATAATAATAATAATAATAATAATAATAATAATAATAAAAATAATGCATCAATCTTATACAGCACTTTTCTAGGCACTAAAGTCGTTTTACAGTTCGGTGCATTCTCTCTGTGCCGACAGCCCCTCCCACCTCCACACTGACACATTCATACAGGCACCTGGGTGAAGTGTCTTGCCCAAGGACACAACAACAGTATGCATTGCCGGTTGTGGGGCAAGCTTCTCTACCAACTGAGCTACTGCAGTGTAAACATATGCATTTAGTTTGTTCTCCCAAAACCACATTTTGATGCTTTCATGTTAAATTAACTTTTTGTGTGACCTTTAAGAGTT
>CM036240.1:42366744-42524244 GCA_020698575.1 Bostrychus sinensis
CTCTCCCCTTCCCCTCCCCCTTCCTTTCTATCCTTCCTCCCCCTTCTTCTTCTCCGCCCTTCCTCTCCGCCAGAACTCCAATCTTCGCGTGTCTATGGCTCCCTCTCACCCTCTCCCTCCCCACCCTCACTACACCCTCTCCTTGTCCCCTATATAATTCGCTCTCCCGGGGGGGGGTGGGGCCTGAAAATAATGTTTCTGTGGACAACTTCCTCTGCTGGGAGCTGTTACTGTGACTCTGCAGAGATTAGGAGTCTGTCGCCCCCTGCTGGCAACGCTGGGGACTGGAAAGGGCATAAAGAGGCTAATTAGCACGGCTGTTAGCGACATGACGCTAACAGATAGATTTCTGAGCTGAGGCTTCGTAGTGACGGAGGTTTAAGGCTGAAAGGATCAGAACGAGTCCGGTGACGGTGTTTGGGTTTCATGGTGCATTCATGTGCTCCTCGGAAAATCAGGAAAACATTTTTCCGAGTTAAAAGATGCACATGACCGCCTGCACAAGTCGGAAACAGAACTGGAGAACTCGTGTCAAAACTCCTGACTTCCTCACAGACGTCATCTGCTTCATGGACAGAGCAGAACAGCAGCTAATTTATTCATTTATGTTTTTTACATGAGCTCTTTGCTAATAATATGAGTTCACTATAAGCTGTCGTTGGCACAGAAGTAACAAAATTGCGTTAGAAATGCCAATCATTGCCATTAATTTATTTTATCCTTAACATCTAAGCCAGCCATTCCCAAAGTCAGGACGGTCGTGGCCCCTTAAATTTCTGAAAATCCCTCGCGGACCCCCAACGATAAAAGTTCCCTCTGTTCAAAAGACTCTCCATATGTTTTTTATAAAATCATTACAAAAACACTGATTATTGACTAAAAGTTGTTTAAAAGTAATATTTTAAAACAAGTATACAACTGTAAATTAATTTAATTAATTTAATTTAAAATTGTTTTTTGTGTACTTAATGTTTTTAGGTACTTAATATTTTCATTGACTTTTTATATTTTTGGATGTTTTTTTGTTTTTATGAACCAAAACCATATGTCTGAAATAATAATAATAAAAAATAAATAAATTCAAATTCAAATTGAAATATAGACAGCCTCTGGGGGCCCTCCTGTAGTACCTTCGCAGACCCCCAGGGGGCCCTGGACCCCACTTTGTGAACCACTGGTCTAAGCTGTGTGGCTAAAGCTATATTTGAAAAGTTTAACGTTCAGCCTTTCACTAGTGAGAAGGCTAACGTTAAACCTGACTAGTTAGCTTCGAGAAATGCTAATTAATAAACATTATTGACCGATAACTTCGTAGGTCTAGCTATGCTAACGCCAATATCTCGAATTTCCAAGCAAAAAGCTCAGGAACATAAACGAGTCTGGAAAACGACTTCTCATTTCAGAAAGACGAGCGCCTGAGGAGCAGCTTTAGAAGCACGCAGGAGCACTTCCTGGTTTCATGTGTCTACGTAGAGCCGTGAGACCGAGCGTTTTCACCTCTGGAGAAGGGCAGCGCCTCAGCATACAGGATTACTCAGACAGACTCCTTCTGAGGAGCAGGGTTAAAGAGAGGAACAGGGAGCGAAGTGAAGTCTATGAAATAAGCTGCAGTCCTTTGTTTGTTTGTTTGTTTTGTATTAAGGAAGGGGCCCCACTGACAGTCCCTGACTAAAGTAATTACTAGTGTTTTTGTTTTGTATTTTGTGCTGTAAATTTCACAGCAAGCATGACTCCATTTAAGAACAAACTTTTCTTATGATTACAAAAGATTAAAAATAAGTTTAATACATAATTCCTTCACAGTATTTACTTAATGCTGACAAAGCTTCGTTTACCCCTCCTACAGCTCTAAGACAGTTTCTGATGTTTTGCAGCAGTTTTTTGTGGATAACTTTTGCTGCGTTGACTCAAATGGCATAGATTTTGCCTCAGGTGTGTATTTTTGGATGAATTTTTCAGATTTCATTTTTTTTTTTTTTTTTTTAATCCTGTTAAAAAAGTGTCTAAAAACAGTCTCACCTTTAACCCTAACACATTTTTTGTGCCATTGACTCCCATTAAAACAACATTTTTATTCTACACTGTCACTGCAATATAATTTCACATTTGTATCAAGTATTTCATGGATTCATGATCGTGAGGGATTGGAATTTTAGTTTTTATTGTTTTTCACAAGGTGGCGCCATTTCCCCATATATGGTAGACAGAGGTATAAATGTGGAGATGGCCACATTAGTGTTTGTATAAATGATCAAGCCTACAAAGCAAATAAAAAACATTTTTTGAACTAAAATGATTTGGCTGTGTTTTAGGGTTGTCATAAATTGGTGTGAAAGTGTTTGTTGAGAAATGAGTTTGTTTGTGTTTGCGTGAGCACAAATCCAAAATGTAGTTCTTACAGAGATGTGCACATCAGGGCAAAGTAGAAAAAGGTCCCAGACTGAGCAGAGGCAGAGGTTTGTGCTGGATGTGGCTGCACCACACAAACTGGAATCTAAGGCTTACATTTCATAAACACAATTCATTTTTGCTGTGTGTGATGAGGACTGAAGTTAATCATTGTAACATGAAAAAAAAACATTGGAATTATTTGACCGTTAGATAATTTTTTCTATGGCAGTCTTTATTGGTTCATTTTTTGTGCTTAGGGCAAAAGGTGAGGCTAAAAAGTTGGGGCTGTAGGAGGATAATGAGCCGTCCTGTTTGTGTCGTCGATATTTAAAGAGAGTCGACTTTAAGAAATGACAGTGCACCTTTTATTCTTAAATGTTTGTGTGGAGGCGTTGACTTCAGCTGCACTGGGGCCCCTCACTGCCTCTTTACATCATCATCAGTCTGTGAGGCGCGCTGCTGAGGTGACGGAGGTTTCTGAGGTGAAGCTGGTTATGAAATGAGCAGAAGGTTGGGGGTTCGATCCCGTTCACATGCATACTCTTTAAATAAACACTGGACTCTAACATCGCTGCAGTGATGGCTCCAAAGCTCTGGGAACACAGACGTTTGGAGAATCCACTTTCAGAGTCAGAGTTAAAGCGTTCTCACTGTGACCACAAACCTTTTATATCTTACTTATTTTCTCCTAAAGCAGCTCATGTTCGTCTCTGAAACTCTGTTCTGTCAAAGGTTTATATTCAAACTGAGGCGTGTTCAGTAGAACGACTCTGATGCAGCTCTCTGGCAACCTGAACCTGGGCTTTTCCAGGTTTTCTCCAGACTCCGAGCCCCAGAGTTTTATTTACAGCAGAGGAACATTGTGCGTTCATTTAAATAAGTTACAATAGAAGTGCTCTGTCCCTGAAGACCTGCAGTACTTTCTGTACATTATACTGCAGATCCGTAGTACTTTAGGGTATTTCTGTACATTATACTGCAGATCTGTAGTACTTTAGGGTATTTCTGTACATTATACTGCAGATCTGTAGTACTTTAAGGCAGCCATTCCCAAAGTCAGGAGAGTCAGGGTCCTCTTAAATTCACCAAAATCCCAGGTGGACCCCTAACAATACAACTTCCCTCCATCACAAATTTTATTTTCATGTTTTTCTCCATATATTTCTATAAAAACATTACAAAAGACACTGACTATTGGCTAAAAAGTATTTTAAAGTTACATTTTTAAACAAATACACTGTAAAGAATAAAATAAAATGCTGCAAAAACTCAATAACTCAAGGCAAAGGATCCCTCAAGATTTTTGGGGCCAACTCAAAATCTCAAGTTTTTCACACTTTCACTTAATTTGATGTTCATACGTCTAAAAACTTTTCTAATGTTTAAGTTTTTCTCTCTATCATTATTTTTTTACTCATCTTAAGATGAGCTGGAAAAAATAAAGATAGTGAGTAAAACTTAAGATTTTTAGACATATGCATGTTAAATTGGGTAAGTTACAAAATATTTCTTGTTGAAAACTTTTGAGTTGATCACCAAAACTCAAAAATCCTGAGGGATCCTGTTTCCTTGAGTTTTTGCAGCATTGTTTTTTACAGTGCATTTCAAACTCAATTTCTTTTTATGTACTTAATATAGACAGCCTCTGGGGGCCCCCTGCAGTACCTTCGCGGACCCCCAGGGGGACCCCACTTTGGGAACCGCTGCTTTAGGGTATTTCTGTACATTATACTGCAGATCTGTAGTGCCCTGCAGGTGTAAATGTAGATATATTTCAGTATAAATCTGAGAGAAGGACGGAGGATCAGTCGAATCGTTCGTAGTTCCTCGTCTGTCGAACCCGAGGAACCATGTCCACCAGCAGCCTGAGGACAGAGACGAGAGAGGACAGTTATTCTCTGAGGACAGAGACGAGAGAGGACACAGAGGTGACAGAGGTAAGAGAAACAGGAGAAAACCAGACTTCAGCCATCACAAAAAGATGGCTGAAGTCTGGATGGAATAATCACTGTAGAAATGTGGAAGCTGCTTTTAAAATCTCTAGTGTAAGGTATTTGATGAAGGCCATGTTGCGTGCATTCATTTAACTTTTACAGTTCATCCTTGAACAATAATGAGGACGGGAACTCCAGCGTTTGAACTGTTAACCCAGGTGTTTAGAAAAGTTTAACTGCTGTGAAATGAGCTGAGCTGCATTTAGTTCTATTTTGTAAGAACTTTACTCAGAGATATTAAAGCCGTTGTAGGTAGTAGCGGAAAACTGACTAGAGGGCGCTGTTTTGCGAGTGTAGCAGGCAGCATTATATCCCCTGGCAGACCCAGCACAGCTCGGCAGTGCGGTGCTGAAACCATGGTCACCGTCTTTAGAACGGCAGTCGGTGAGAAGGTGTGGATGCCAGAACCTTCTGTATTTCTCATAACTAGAACATAAAAGAAATGTACTGAAATATATTTGATCCACACTCGCAGTCATCCCACAGCAACAATACAGGCACCATACAACAGCAACAATCATTATAAGTGTTGTAAGAGTAAGATTGCTAGCTATTGTTAGCCACTAAGCTAGCGCTAGCCGCTTAGCTAGCGTCACTGAGTGTTGCTTATACAAATGCAATAGACACCTGCAGGACTCATTCTAGTCAAATGTTGAGGTACTGCACATATGCACATGTTACTATTAGCTAGCACTGTTTTACAAATATAAAGAAAAGAATTCACCGGTTTAAAAGAAACGTAGCGACCATAGCATCTGTTTTGAGCCCCTTTCGTTCCCGGAGTTCTCTCCACCGATCAAATGCCGCTCCAATATTCACTCTAGTTTTAGCTCTTTCTTGGTCTAACCTCTTTTTGTTTTCTTCTTTCTCTAAAAGAGTTTTTGTTTTTCTAACGAAGGCAGTGGGTGCAGGAGGGATCGGCTCTGCCATGACTGCGACTGCTTTCCCAGGAAGACGACTCCGTTGTTGTCAGACGTTGAGTAGCAGCCACTCCCATAATAATCACACAGAGCTGTTTCGATCCAAATAAAATTTTATAAAAATGTAATTTTTAAAAAATAAAAAATACAGATAGTAGTTTCATTTGTTTTTATCTGAACCCACTCACTGTTTTGAGGGCTATTTATTGGTAAAAACGTTTTTAATTTCATGACAAAATATGTTTAAAAACCCTATTACCTACAATGGCTTTAATATTATTCAGTATTAGAGTTCTGCAGACCACAGAGCACCAGGGGCTGTGGGTCCGGGTCCAGGTCCGGGTCTGGGTCCGGTCTGTGGACTCACTTGACTCCGTAGGCCAGGATGATGAGTCCGATGAGAACTCCGATGGTTCCGTCCAGAAACCAGACGTCCGGGTGCTGCTTATACACCTCTGCACTCATCAGGATGGAGAAGCCCATCACCGCCCCGACCAGAGAGTTAAAGGCTGAGGACACACACAGAGTTAACACAGAGTTAACACAGAGTTAACACAGAGTTAACACAGAGTTATCACAGAGTTAACACAGAGTTATCACAGAGTTAACACAGAGTTAACACAGGGTTAACACCGCCCTGACAGAGAGTTAAAGGCTGAGGACACACACAGAGTTAACACAGAGTCAACACAGAGTTAACACAGAGTTAACACAGAGTTAACACCGCCCTGACAGAGAGTTAAAGGCTGAGGACACACACAGAGTTAACACAGAGTTAACACAGAGTTAACACAGAGTTATCACAGAGTTAACACAGAGTTAACACAGAGTTAACACAGAGTTATCACAGAGTTAACACAGAGTTAACACAGAGTTAACACTGAGTCAACACAAAGTTAACACAGAGTTAACACCGCCCCGACCAGAGAGTTAAAGGCTGAGGACACACACAGAGTTATCACAGAGTTAACACAGAGTTATCACAGAGTTAACACAGAGTTATCACAGAGTTAACACAGAGTTAACACAGAGTTATCACAGAGTTAACACAGAGTTAACACAGGGTTAACACCGCCCTGACAGAGAGTTAAAGGCTGAGGACACACACAGAGTTAACACAGAGTCAACACAGAGTTAACACAGAGTTAACACAGAGTTAACACAGAGTTAACACAGAGTTAACACTGAGTCAACACAAAGTTAACACAGAGTTAACACCGCCCCGACCAGAGAGTTAAAGGCTGAGGACACACACAGAGTTATCACAGAGTTAACACAGAGTTATCACAGAGTTAACACAGAGTTATCACAGAGTTAACACAGAGTTATCACAGAGTTAACACAGAGTTAACACAGAGTTATCACAGAGTTAACACAGAGTTATCACAGAGTTAACACAGAGTTATCACAGAGTTAACACAGAGTTAACACAGAGTTAATACAGAGTTAACACAGAGTTAACACCGCCCCGACCAGAGAGTTAAAGGCTGAGGACACACACAGAGTTAACACAGGGTTAACACAGAGTTATCACAGAGTTAATACAGAGTTAACACAGAGTTAACACCGCCCGGACCAGAGAGTTAAAGGCTGAGGACACACACAGAGTTATCACAGAGTTAACACAGAGTTATCACAGAGTTAATACAGAGTTAACACAGAGTTAACACCGCCCCGAGAGAGAGTTAAAGGCTGAGGACACACACAGAGTTAACACAGAGTCAACACAGAGTTAACACAGAGTTATCACAGAGTTATCACAGGGTTAACACAGAGTTAACACAGCGTTAACACAGAGTTAACACAGGGTTAACACAGGGTTAACACAGAGTTAACACAGAGTGAACACAGAGTTAACACAGAGTGAACACAGAGTTAACACAGAGTTATCACAGAGTTAACACAGAGTTAACACAGCGTTAACACAGAGTTAACACAGGGTTAACACAGAGTTAACACAGGGTTAACACAGAGTTAACACAGAGTTAACACAGAGTTAACACAGAGTTAACACCGCCCTGACAGAGAGTTAAAGGCTGAGGACACACACAGAGTTAACACAGAGTCAACACTGAGTCAACACAGAGTTAACACAGAGTTATCACAGAGTTATCACAGGGTTAACACAGAGTTAACACAGCGTTAACACAGAGTTAACACAGGGTTAACACAGAGTTAACACAGAGTTATCACAGAGTTAACACAGAGTTAACACAGAGTCAACACTGAGTCAACACAGAGTTAACACAGAGTTATCACAGAGTTATCACAGGGTTAACACAGAGTTAACACAGCGTTAACACAGAGTTAACACAGGGTTAACACAGGGTTAACACAGAGTTAACACAGAGTTAACACCGCCCTGACAGAGAGTTAAAGGCTGAGGACACACACAGAGTTAAAGGAACAGTCCAGTGTTTTTCCAGACTAAACTATGTTGTTCCCTGATCTTAGCTGAGTTGATGTGTACCTCTCTGGTCTTTGTGTGTGCCCTGTGTGTCCTTTGCCTGGGGACCCATGCTAATTTGTTAGCATTTAGCTTTGCCAAGCATATCCCTATGGAACCAAACGCAGCTCACGTTAGAAGCAACCAAGCTCTTCCATGTTTTCCTGATTTAAATATGGTTATGTATTAGTTACATGACCCAAGTACAGTTACACAAAAATGAAAAGTGGCCATTTTCTAAGCGGATAAAAATAGGTACTATAATGTAAGGCGTAATAACACTTCAGCATTGGCGCAGTGATATCTTCACTTTTCATTTTTGTGGAACTGTACTTGGGTCATGTAGCTACTCACGTAACCGTATTTAAATCAGGAAAACGTGGAAGAGCTTGGTTGCTTCTAACGTGAGCTGTGTTTGGTTCCATAGGGATAAGCTAAATGCTAACAAATTAGCATCACTTCCCAGGCAAAGGACACACAGGGCACACACAAAGACCAGAGAGGTACGCATCAACTCAGCTAAGATCAGGGAACAACACAGTTTAGTCTGGAACAACGGTGGACTGTTCCTTTAATACTGCTCTGACAGAGTTAAACTCTGAGATCACAGCAGACGTCACCAGGACAAAAGAAATGGAGAGTTTGTCTCTGTAGCTGTCACTTTAAACACAGACACAGAAACGTTCAGGAAACCAAAGATAATGGCTTGGTACAGAGCTCAGAGAGTCAGGGATATAAACACAGGTAAAACCGTCAGAGATGAAACACATTTACACAAACATGAGTCTGAGCCGGTCATGTCCTGGGCTGGGAGACAAAGAGGCGGAAGTGGCATTTTGGGCAAATATTGTTATGCTGGCTACACCGGAATGGACTCGGAGGCCTAACTCACAGACAAAGAATCCAATTTATTACAAGAAAAACTAGTGATGGCCGCCTGACACCGAAGCTCCGACACAAGCGTCAAAGTCGAAGCTGCATTTATCTTGAATCACTGCTTCGACGCTCGCTTTGGGACGGGAAAAGTCACGCGACCAATGACGTTCGAAGCAGTGACTGAACAAAGGGAAGGAGGGGCTTATACACCGAGGACTGGAGACGATTAGACACAGGTGAGACACGTCAGGGAGGGTCAGGTGATCACACAAAAACCAAACAAAGACAGGAAGTAAACCAATCTGAAACAAGACAAAGAGGTCAGTAACCAAAATAAAACAGGAAGGGAACAATAAATGAGTAAAAAACATAAACAGAACTTAAGTCTCAGGGCTGGATGTAACAAATATGAGTATGATTTATCAAATGAAAGCTCTCAGAGAGATCTTTTCAACGGCAAAAGAAAAGAACTTAAAAGCTGACCCAAAAGCAGTAATTTAAGAAAAACTAAAGGTGTAACAGTAAAAGTGAGGTTTTGTTCAGTGAAAGAAGTTTGACCCTGAGCAGCTCACTGTAAAACCTCCTCACAGTAAAGCACTGACTATAAACATATTTATTATAACATCATATTTATTTATATTTAACCTTTATTTAAGTAGAAAAGTCTTCTTTTGGATAAAAATGTGTCCTGGCCCAGAGCCAGTTTTATGTTCGTCACTGAAATCAGAAATGGAAGCATCTCATAATGATTTTATAGCAAAAAGTTTCATGTCACTAGGAATTTGTTAATTTGGTGCAGACATAAAACAGTAACATGTTATAAGAAACATGTATAACCATGTAAAATAAAAAAGGGTAATAGGGAAAATGAGATATAAATGGACTAATCTAAATGTACTAAATATACAAATGTGAATAAAACTGTGACTGTAAATTATAAAACTCTCCAGCAGAATAAAAGACTATACTTCCTTTATTATAAGTACTGAAAATATAATTAGTTAATTCATCATAGTGTTAGTTTATACCTTTTAATGTTTTTAAAAGAAAAAAACAGTTTATTTGAGACTTTACTTTTTTCCCTGAAGATTAAAGAGCTGTGTGAAAGTTGCTGTGTGTTCAAAAGTGAAAATCTTCCTCCATTCTGTCTGCAGTTGTTTCTTTACTTACCCCCAACTTCTGTTTATTCCAAATGTTTACTGAGAAAATGTTAGGGTCAAAAAGACATAATTCACATTTTTGTCATTTTAGAAATGTTTCATTCCTCTCAGCAGCAGAGATCTCAGTAGTGTCAATCTAGAACTACTTTTTTGACTTTTCTGGACTTTTTGTTCCTTTGTGGACGCTGTTCCTTCCCTCAGGTGGTTCCTCGTGAGCCCGGAGCTGTGTTTCTGATTTGGAGACTTACATTTTCATTTCTCACAGCCACCAGTGATTTTTTTGTTCTGTGAAATAAACCAAGTTTTGGTTCTGTGTGGTTCTGTTTTGAACATAACAGAGCCTTGTTTTTCAAATGGAGCCCCAGTTCTTGGAACCTGGAAGCATCCCAGGGGTGCTCCAATTATTGGGAAAAATAAAAGGAATATAAAAAAAAGGAACATAATGCTTGGTATTTTCCTTAAAAACATATTTTTCACTCAGAAACGCTGAAGCGACAGTTAGAAGTAAATATATATGAGGGCTACTTCAGTGAGAAACGTTCGAGAACCACTGAGTCAGAGAACAGTAACCGGCGGTGATGAGGGCGTGGCTGGTATAGACTACAGTACATAGATATATAAACAGTTCAGATATAAATATTTAGAACGGTTACCGTCGGTGATGAGGGCGCGGCTCGTCAGGATGCGTCCCAACATGAACTTCAGCACAGCCAGAACTGAACAGGACACTCCACTGAGGATGGACACGCTGTACAGGAAGTCATCCTGAAGACAAGAGAAGAAGAAATCACACTCTACATCTATATACTGTACATCTATACACTGTACAGGAAGTCATCCTGAAGACAAGAGAAGAAGAAATCACACTCTACATCTATATACTGTACATCTATACACTGTACAGGAAGTCATCCTGAAGACAAGAGAAGAAGAAATCACACTCTACATCTATATACTGTACATCTATACACTGTACAGGAAGTCATCCTGAAGACAAGAGAAGAAGAAATCACACTCTACATCTATATACTGTACATCTATACACTGTACAGGAAGTCATCCTGAAGACAAGAGAAGAAGAAATCACACTCTACATCTATATACTGTACATCTATACACTGTACAGGAAGTCATCCTGAAGACAAGAGAAGAAGAAATCACACTCTACATCTATATACTGTACATCTATACACTGTACAGGAAGTCATCCTGAAGACAAGAGAAGAAGAAATCACACTCTACATCTATATACTGTACATCTATACATTGTACAGGAAGTCATCCTGAAGACAAGAGAAGAAGAAATCACACTCTACATCTATATACTGCACATCTATACGCTGTACAGGAAGTCATCCTGAAGACAAGAGAAGAAGAAATCACACTCTACATCTATATACTGTACATCTATACACATCTATACACTGTACAGGAAATCATCCTGAAGACAAGAAATCACATCTATACATCTATATACTGTACATCTATACACTCTACAGCTATACACTTCTACATACTGTACATCTATACACATTAGGGTTGGGTGATATAACGATATTACCGTATACCTGGGGATGTAATAATCAGTAGTTGCAGTAGTTTTTATTAAATACCTAAAATGTGTATCGCTCATGCCAATATACTGGGGATAAGTATAAATCTTTTTGTGTAATATAAGCATAGCTTTTCTAATCAACAGCAACAGCATCATAATTATTTTAATTTATTGTCTCTCTCGAGCTGACGTCATGTTCCAGGCATCATCTGTTACATGCAGCAACCAAAAAACACTTCCTCTGATCTTTGATCCTCTGCTGTGTTTTCTAAAGCATCGGCCTAAAAGCTGAATAAATAAGTGTTTCATAAAAGCTTAGGACGCATCATCGAGCCGTTACTGCACGGCTCTCTCTGTGATCTGTCAAACTACTGCAGCGGGACACACCGAGGAGATCTTTAACAAAAAGAAGACGGCGCTCTCTCAGAATAAAAAGCTCTCCTCTCTGCTCCTCAGACACTCACCACCTCCGGAGGGTTCTTGGTGGCCAGGTCATGGATGGCTTTTCCCATGATGCACAGGGAGGAGAGGACGAAGAGGACTCCCAGGACCACGCAGGCTCTGAGGACAGGAGAGAATATACTTTATTATACTTTACAGTAAAGTTCATCCTGAAGTATTCAGAGCACAGACCTCCACCAGGGCATTACTGTTCACTACAGTGACCCCTTGTGGCTGGAGGCAGTACTGCGTGCTGCTGTTCCCATCACAGTTATATTGGCAGCATGGTGATATTGTGATATGTTATGTTATTGTGATATCGTGATATTTTGTTATTGTTATTGTGATATCATGTTATTGTTATTGTGATATTGTGTTATTGTGATATGTTATGTTATTGTGATATCGTGATATTTTGTTATTGTTATTGTGATATGTTATTGTGGTCTTGTGATATTGCAATATCATGTTATGTGTTATTGTGATATTGCGATATGTTATTGTGATATAGTGATATTTTGATATGAAATTGTGATATAATTTAGTCTGACTCTTTTGAAATGTCACAATAACTAATGCACTACAGGCTCATCAGTATCGCAACAAATATCGCACTGTGAGATTTGAACATTGTTACATTCCTGAGTTACTAACAGACCAAACTGGCCCTATCTCCCAATGAAGAGTAATCCATTGTTCTACCTCTGACTGTTATTCTACTGTTAGTAGTACTCTCATGCACTCTGTGGTTTAGTAGCAGTAGTAGTATTAGTAGTCTGTAGTGTAGTAGTAGTATTAGTACTCACATGTAGTCTGTAGTGTAGTAGTAGTAGTATTAGTACTCATGTAGTCTGTAGTGTAGTAGTAGTAGTATTAGTACTCATGTAGTCTGTAGTGTAGTAGTAGTAGTAGTATTAGTACTCACATGTAGTCTGTAGTGTAGTAGTAGTAGTAGTATTAGTACTCACATGTAGTCTGTAGTGTAGTAGTAGTAGTATTAGTACTCATGTAGTCTGTAGTGTAGTAGTAGTAGTAGTATTAGTACTCACATGTAGTCTGTAGTGTAGTAGTAGTAGTAGTAGTAGTAGTAGTAGTAGTACTCACATGTAGTCTGTAGTGGAGTAGTAGTAGTAGTATTAGTACTCATGTAGTCTGTAGTGTAGTAGTAGTATTAGTACTCACATGTAGTCTGTAGTGTAGTAGTAGTATTAGTACTCACATGTAGTCTGTAGTGTAGTAGTAGTAGTAGTATTAGTACTAACATGTAGTCTGTAGTGTAGTAGTAGTAGTAGTAGTATTAGTACTCACATGTAGTCTGTAGTGTAGTAGTAGTAGTAGTATTAGTACTCACATGTTGTCTGTAGTGTAGTAGTAGTAGTATTAGTACTCATGTAGTCTGTAGTGTAGTAGTAGTATTAGTACTCACATGTAGTCTGTAGTGTAGTAGTAGTACTAGTAGTATTAGTACTCATGTAGTCTGTAGTGTAGTAGTAGTAGTAGTATTAGTACTCACATGTCGTCTGTAGTGTAGTAGTAGTAGTAGTATTAGTACTCACATGTAGTCTGTAGTGTAGTAGTAGTAGTATTAGTACGTCTGTAGTGTAGTAGTAGTAGTAGTATTAGTACTCATGTAGTCTGTAGTGTAGTAGTAGTAGTAGTATTAGTACTCACATGTAGTCTGTAGTGTAGTAGTAGTAGTAGTATTAGTACTCACATGTAGTCTGTAGTGTAGTAGTAGTAGTAGTAGTATTAGTACTCATGTAGTCTGTAGTGTAGTAGTAGTAGTAGTATTAGTACTCACATGTAGTCTGTAGTGTAGTAGTAGTAGTAGTAGTAGTAGTACTCACATGTAGTCTGTAGTGTAGTAGTAGCAGTAGTATTAGTACTCATATGTAGTCTGTAGTGTAGTAGTAGTAGTAGTATTAGTACTCATATGTAGTCTGTAGTGTAGTAGTAGTAGTAGTAGTAGTATTAGTACTCATGTAGTCTGTAGTGTAGTAGTAGTAGTAGTATTAGTACTCACATGTAGTCTGTAGTGTAGTAGTAGTAGTAGTAGTAGTAGTACTCACATGTAGTCTGTAGTGTAGTAGTAGTAGTAGTATTAGTACTCACATGTAGTCTGTAGTGTAGTAGTAGTAGTAGTAGTATTAGTACTCACATGTCGTCTGTAGTGTAGTAGTAGTAGTAGTAGTAGTAGTACTCATATGTAGTCTGTAGTGTAGTAGTAGTAGTAGTAGTAGTAGTAGTACTCACATGTACTCTCTGTGAGCTGAGTGCACTGCAGCAGCGTTGCTGTATCTCCACAGAACAATCGCAGAGGACAGGACATCCAGAGACGCATCAAACTGAAAATATAAGAGACCTGTTATTAAATCACTAAACCACTAAATCATGAAATCAATAAATTGAGTAATCATGAACTCACTAAATTATGTAATCATGAAATCACTAAATCATTAAATCACTAAACTGTGTAGTTATGAAATCACTAAATAGTGAAATAAAAATCATGAAATCACTCAATCATGTGATCACTAAATCGCAAAATCACTAAATCATGAACTCACAAACCATTAAATCAGTAGAAACAGCAGTAGTTAGGGCTGATGTGAATCACTGATGGAAGATTTACTGAAGTTTAAATCAAAATGAAAGAAAACAACTCTGAAGTCTTCAGCCGCTACAACATGGAGTCTGCACAGATCCTGCTCACATTCACAGAGCTCTGAGGGTCACATGGTCTGGGTCTAAAACTAATGACTTTTTCACAACATTTGAATTAAACTAAAAACTGAGCTGTGTGAGGTCTGAGCTGAGAGGATACAGAGAGGAAAGATACTCACAGCAAATCCAAACGCAGACGCACTGTGTCTCATGAAGGAAACAGCTGGAACACAGACAGAACTCAGGTCAGAGACTGGACTCAGGTCAGAGACAGAACTCAGGTCAGAGACAGGACTCAGGTCAGAGACTGGACTCAGGTCAGAGACAGGACTCAGGTCAGAGACTGGACTCAGGTCAGAGACAGAACTCAGGTCAGAGACTGGACTCAGGTCAGAGACAGAACTCAGGTCAGAGACTGGACTCAGGTCAGAGACAGAACTCAGGTCAGAGACTGGACTCAGGTCAGAGACAGGACTCAGGTCAGAGACTGGACTTAGGTCAGAGACAGGACTCAGGTCAGAGACAGAACTCAGGTCAGAGACTGGACTCAGGTCAGAGACAGAACTCAGGTCAGAGACAGGACTCAGGTCAGAGACTGGACTCAGGTCAGAGACAGGACTCAGGTCAGAGACTGGACTTAGGTCAGAGACAGGACTCAGGTCAGAGACAGGACTCAGGTCAGAGACTGGACTCAGGTCAGAGACAGAACTCAGGTCAGAGACAGGACTCAGGTCAGAGACTGGACTCAGGTCAGAGACAGGACTCAGGTCAGAGACTGGACTCAGGTCAGAGACAGGACTCAGGTCAGAGACTGGACTTAGGTCAGAGACAGGACTCAGGTCAGAGACAGAACTCAGGTCAGAGACTGGACTCAGGTCAGAGACTGGACTCAGGTCAGAGACAGGACTCAGGTCAGAGACTGGACTCAGGTCAGAGACAGGACTCAGGTCAGAGACTGGACTTAGGTCAGAGACAGGACTCAGGTCAGAGACAGGACTCAGGTCAGAGACTGGACTCAGGTCAGAGACTGGACTCAGGTCAGAGACAGGACTCAGGTCAGAGACAGAACTCAGGTCAGAGACAGGACTCAGGTCAGAGACTGGACTCAGGTCAGAGACAGGACTCAGGTCAGAGACTGGACTCAGGTCAGAGACAGAACTCAGGTCAGAGACTGGACTCATGTCAGAGACAAAACTCAGGTCAGAGACAGGACTCAGGTCAGAGACTAGACTCAGGTCAGAGACTGGACTCAGGTCAGAGACAGAACTCAGGTCAGAGACAGAACTCAGGTCAGAGACTGGACTCATGTCAGAGACAGAACTCAGGTCAGAGACTGGACTCAGGTCAGAGACAGGACTCAGGTCAGAGACTGGACTCAGGTCAGAGACAGGACTCAAGTCAGAGACAGAACTCAGGTCAGAGACTGGACTCAGGTCAGAGACTGGACTCAGATCAGAGACAGGACTCAGGTCAGAAACTGGACTCAGGTCAGAGACTGGACTCAGGTCAAAGACAGGACTCAGGTCAGAGACTGGACTCAGGTCAGAGACTGGACTCAGGTCAGCGACAGGACCCAGGTCAGAGACTGGACTCAGGTCAGAGACAGAACTCAGGTCAGAGACTGGACTCAGGTCAGAGACAGGACTCAGGTCAGAGACAGGACTCAGGTCAGAGACTGGACTCAGGTCAGAGACTGGACTCAGGTCAGAGACAGAACTCAGGTCAGAGACAGGACTCAGGTCAGAGACTGGACTCAGGTCAGAGACAGGACTCAGGTCAGAGACAGGACTCAGGTCAGAGACTGGACTCAGGTCAGAGACTGGACTCAGGTCAGAGACTGGACTCAGGTCAGAGACAGGACTCAGGTCAGAGACTGGACTCAGGTCAGAGACAGGACTCAGGTCAGAGACTGGACTCAGGTCAGAGACTGGACTCAGGTCAGAGACTGGACTCAGGTCAGAGACTGGACTCAGGTCAGAGACAGGACTCAGGTCAGAGACAGGACTCAGGTCAGAGACAGGACTCAGGTCAGAGACTGGACTCAGGTCAGAGACTGGACTCAGGTCAGAGACAGGACTCAGGTCAGAGACTGGACTCAGGTCAGAGACTGGACTCAGGTCAGAGACAGGACTCAGGTCAGAGACAGGACTCAGGTCAGAGACAGAACTCAGGTCAGAGACTGGACTCAGGTCAGAGACAGAACTCAGGTCAGAGACTGGACTCAGGTCAGAGACAGAACTCAGGTCAGAGACTAGACTCAGGTCAGAGACTGGACTCAGGTCAGAGACAGGACTCAGGTCAGAGACTGGACTCAGGTCAGAGACTGGACTCAGGTCAGAGACTGGACTCAGGTCAGAGACAGGACTCAGGTCAGAGACTGGACTCAGGTCAGAGACAGAACTCAGGTCAGAGACTGGACTCAGGTCAGAGACTCAGAGACTGGACTCAGGTCAGAGACAGGACTCAGGTCAGAGACTGGACTCAGGTCAGAGACTGGACTCAGGTCAGAGACAGAACTCAGGTCAGAGACTGGACTCAGGTCAGAGACTGGACTCAGGTCAGAGACAGGACTCAGGTCAGAGACTGGACTCAGGTCAGAGACTGGACTCAGGTCAGAGACAGGACTCAGGTCAGAGACTGGACTCAGGTCAGAGACAGGACTCAGGTCAGAGACTGGACTCAGGTCAGAGACAAGACTCAGGTCAGAGACAGGACTCAGGTCAGAGACAGGACTCAGGTCAGAGACAGGACTCAGGTCAGAGACTGGACTCAGGTCAGAGACAGAACTCAGGTCAGAGACAGAACTCAGGTCAGAGACTGGACTCATGTCAGAGACAGAACTCAGGTCAGAGACTGGACTCAGGTCAGAGACAGGACTCAGGTCAGAGACTGGACTCAGGTCAGAGACAGGACTCAGGTCAGAGACTGGACTCAGGTCAAAGACAGAACTCAGGTCAAAGACAGGACTCAGGTCAGAGACAGAACTCAGGTCAGAGACTGGACTCAGGTCAGAGACTGGACTCAGGTCAGAGACAGGACTCAGGTCAGAGACAGGACTCAGGTCAGAGACAGGACTCAGGTCAGAGACTGGACTCAGGTCAGAGACTGGACTCAGGTCAGAGACTGGACTCAGGTCAGAGACAGGACTCAGGTCAGAGACTGGACTCAGGTCAAAGACAGGACTCAGGTCAAAGACAGGACTCAGGTCAGAGACAGAACTCAAGTCAGAGACTGGACTCATGTCAGAGACAGAACTCAGGTCAGAGACTGGACTCAGGTAAGAGACTGGACTCAGGTCAGAGACAGAACTCAGGTCAGAGACAGGACTCAGGTCAGAGACAGAACTCAGGTCAGAGACTGGACTCAGGTCAGAGACTGGACTCAGGTCAGAGACTGGACTCAGGTCAGAGACTGGACTCAGGTCAGAGACTGGACTCAGGTCAGAGACTGGACTCAGGTCAAAGACAGGACTCAGGTCAAAGACAGGACTCAGGTCAGAGACAGAACTCAGGTCAGAGACTGGACTCATGTCAGAGACAGAACTCAGGTCAGAGACTGGACTCAGGTAAGAGACTGGACTCAGGTCAGAGACTGGACTCAGGTCAGAGACAGAACTCAGGTCAGAGACTGGACTCAGGTCAGAGACAGAACTCAGGTCAGAGACAGAACTCAGGTCAGAGACAGAACTCAGGTCAGAGACTGGACTCAGGTCAGAGACAGAACTCAGGTCAGAGACAGAACTCAGGTCAGAGACAGAACTCAGGTAAGAGACTGGACTCAGGTCAGAGACTGGACTCAGGTCAGAGACAGAACTCAGGTCAGAGACAGGACTCAGGTCAGAGACTGGACTCAGGTCAGAGACAGAACTCAGGTCAGAGACAGAACTCAGGTCAGAGACTGGACTCAGGTCAGAGACTGGACTCAGGTCAGAGACAGGACCCAGGTCAAAGACAGAACTCATCTTGATGACTGATCTTTATTAAACGTTTATTAATCCTGAGGAGTCCAGATCTGATCAGATCCTTCTCCGTGTTCCTCAGAGGAATTAAAACTCTCCACATTCCTCTGGAGTTAGTGACCTCAGCCGTGTACACAGTATTCCCTTCAGTAGTAGTAGTAGTAGTAGTAGTAGCAGTATGTAGTTCTATAGGATCATGTGGTTAGAGGAGATTTAAGAACTGGGTCAATCCTCAGAGTGTGATGCCTGCATTCCACACATGATCTCTGAGTCTTTAGGAACCACTGACCCACACACAGACCTGCTGTAGACCCGGCTCAGGTCCTACTGCTGCAGACCAGGCTCAGGTCCTACTGCTGTAGACCCAGCTCAGGTCCTACTGCTGTAGACCCAGCTCAGGTCCTACTGCTGTAGACCAGGCTCAGGTCCTACTGCTGCAGACCAGGCTCAGGTCCTACTGCTGCAGACCAGGCTCAGGTCCTACTGCTGCAGACCCAGCTCAGGTCCTACTGCTGTAGACCAGGCTCAGGTCCTACTGCTGTAGACCAGGCTCAGGTCCTACTGCTGTAGACCAGGCTCAGGTCCTACTGCTGCAGACCAGGCTCAGGTCCTACTGCTGCAGACCAGGTTCAGGTCCTACTGCTGCAGACCAGGCTCAGGTCCTACTGCTGTAGACCAGGCTCAGGTCCTACTGCTGTAGACCAGGCTCAGGTCCTACTGCTGTAGACCAGGTTCAGGTCCTACTGCTGTAGACCAGGCTCAGGTCCTACTGCTGCAGACCAGGCTCAGGTCCTACTGCTGTAGACCAGGCTCAGGTCCTACTGCTGTAGACCAGGCTCAGGTCCTACTGCTGCAGACCAGGCTCAGGTCCTACTGCTGTAGACCAGGTTCAGGTCCTACTGCTGTAGACCAGGCTCAGGTCCTACTGCTGTAGACCCAGCTCAGGTCCTACTGCTGTAGACCAGGCTCAGGTCCTACTGCTGTAGACCAGGCTCAGGTCCTACTGCTGTAGACCAGGTTCAGGTCCTACTGCTGTAGACCAGGCTCAGGTCCTACTGCTGCAGACCAGGTTCAGGCAGGACTACACAGAAATGAGCTTTTCCAGGCAGTCAGGGGCCTTCAGGATACTCTTTACTCTTGTGTCCGTTATGTCAGGTGAGGTCCATGTCCAGACTCAGTGGACTGTAGTTTGATTTTAGAGTTCTGCCGGGACATTCATGGAGATGTGAGGAGAAAAACACGAGAACAGAAGTCCACAGAGGAGGAGCAGAGGAGGACGTCATTCATTCACTCATTAGCGTATTTTCCAGACTATAAGTGTCACTTTTTTCCATCGTCTGGCAAAGGGTGCAACATCTTCTCAGGTGTGACTTATATATTAAAATATTTCAGGTGTTGGTTAGAGGGCGCTCTAGGCTTGTGTACCAGCATCTGCTGCACCTGTACCACTGACAATTTAAAATGTAAACATTACCGCTAACAACTTAGGCTATAAAGACAACTGAGAAAGAGCGGAATAATTGGAAATGGAACTGATGCTGAGTCTGACGACAGCCACGCAGAGGAGGAAGCGGCGCTTCGTCTACCTCCGGAGTTGGCGGAGTTGTTCAGAAGCGACACCGAGGATGAAGAATTTAAAGGATTTAGTGATTAGGAGTGAGATGGTGAGTTTGGTGAACTTGTTATATTATGTTCTTTATGCTATAGTTATGTGCATAACTGTTAATATATTACGTTAACATACGAGACACCTAGTTCAGTTCGTTGTTTATGCTTCATGTAGCTGAATAACCATTAATGTGTTACGTTAGCATAGCGCACACCTATTCAGCTGTTGTTCTCTATTCTATTATTACTATAACTTGCCTTTCAACATGAAATGTCTGTTCTTGGTGTCAGATTTTGTAAAATAAATTTCCCCCAAAAAAATGCAACTTATATAAGTTTTTTTCTTCTTCATTATGCATTTTTTGGCTTGTGCCACTTATACTCCGGAGCCACTTATAGTCCAGAAAATACGGTAATAATAGTACAATATTAAAACGACTAACTTATTGTCTTGTGAGTCCTACCCTGCTCTGTTCCGTTTTTGTTTGCACCATTGATATTTTTTCCTTCTGTGCAGTCAAACGGCCGCTGCACAGCTTCCTATCACAGATCTGTTTTCTCTCCACACTTTATCGTCTCTGCTGTGAGTTTATTTGGCCGCAGTCGCTTTGTGGAGGTTCACAGCTGCTCCGGTGAACTCTCAGCAGGAAACAGTTCTAATATTTCATTCAGATCATTTTACACCGAGCTGAGCTGAACCTGGGCCGCGCTGAGACACTCGACACTCATCGTCCTCAGACAGGACGGGGGCCGGAGGAATAAAATTATTTATTAATTCATTATAAACATTTTTATAAACATTTCTATCCCTCAGACCTTTGCCTTAGCCCTTTGCCTTCAGTTTGAGCGTTCACAGAGACGAAGGGCTGTCCCAGTTCTGTTCTGCAGTGAGGGTGAGGGTTGTACTCCTCTCCAAACACAGCTTTTCCAGATGCACACTTAAAACCAAGGGTTTACCTTGATACGTCGTGTTTATGGCTAACATGGCAGCAACAAAGATGTATATTGTGCATTATTAGAGTGATTTTGTGTTTCGTTCACCTTGTGCTGGTTTAAAATAATGTAGGCTACATGAAATTAGCTCGTCTAATGGCAGTGCCTTACGCCATTGTATCTGTTATTTTGTTGCTATTTCTTTTGTATTTATTTTGTAACTAAATAGTCTCACCTTTTTGCGCTGACAGAGAGGACCTTAAACTTTATGCCAGTGTTTGTTTTATGTCATTAGCCTCAGTAATCTCTGAGATAGTCACAGTTAAAGTTTGTGGAAAACATGGCTATGAAATACAGGCTTTAGACGAGGATTTAGTAGCTTATCAGTGGGACCCGCGGTGTTTTTAAATAAAATAACTGATGTTTCAGTCACAAAAGCTGTATATAAGTCCCATAGCCTTGTTTTAATGCCATTAATTTGATGCAGAGAGAAGCAGCAGCGGTCATGTGACGCACATGTGGCTGTATTTACAGAGACAGGTGATGTTTACCTGAGCACAGTGAGCTCCTCCTGCCCCACGCGGTGTAAGGTGAAGATTAATCCCAGCACAGTTCTAGTTTTCAGCAGTTTGTTGCTTTCTCTGGTGTTACATTCACCTACAGTTCTCCTGTTGCTCACATGCGCCCCCTTCAGGCTAATGTAGGCTTGTTTAAAAGAAAGTATTTAAAGTATAAACTGAGCAAATGGTTTGTCCCATTTCTTAGGAGTCAGCCCTAAATCTTACCCCTCTGTTTTAATGTCAAGGGGAAGGGGAAGAGCGAGGGGAAGGGGTAAAAATGAGAAATGGGCCTAATTCTGTTCGGGTTTATCATTTTAAACATTCATAAATGTTAATGGGAACCACTACAGCAGTTTTAAGGTAATCTCTGCACACCTGAGATAACGACAGGTGCGGAGGAGGAGGAGTACTTTACTTGAACAAATCCTAAAGCTCCCGCTCACTGTCTCACTCTTCATGTAATCATTTATTGAGCAACGTTTCAGTCACACCTTCATCAGGCAGAGGACAGCCCTTTCCCTCCACCTTTTATAATTTCAGGTAAAAAAAACATCATCCAATCAGGATCGAGAACAGGCTCCTTGTATCATTATCAACCCCAAAATATAATTATCATACCAAATTAATACAAAATGTATATTACCCTACTTTCATAGAAAAACATAAATAACTATTAGCAACACAGATAAGCTGTCGTCATTAGTTAATGTTCCTATTTAAAATATTCTAAGTGTGACACAGCGTAGAAAAGGGCAGTACATCTGCTCCACTACAGCAGTAAAATAAACATTCTGAGCGACATACCCTCACTTATATTTGGTTTTAGGACGTTTAAAACTCCGGAAATGATTGTGAGCGCCGCATAAGTGACTCTGATCAGGAGCAGAGGGCACTATAAGGGGCCCCTGGTTCCAAAAGTTTGAGAACCTCAGCTCTATTATAAAATGCTGAGGACTCCACACGGGACAACACTGCTGAGATGTGAGCAGATCCTCTCCCTGCGTCTGAAGCGCTGCAGTGGATGCTGGGCTCCTCCAGAGCCTGGGAGCAGCTGTGGACCACTCTGCTGAAGCTGGGAGGAGTTTTTGGGAACACACATTGATAAGAAGTTAAACTTCTCACAGAATGTGGAGGAGATTTATAACAAGGCCAGTCAGAGATTGTTTATGATGAGAAAACTCCAAGGCTTTGGGGTCAGTCCACATGTTCTTGAGTCTCTGTCAGTCTGAATGAAAGTGTTTTCATCTTTAATATCACTGTCTGCTTTGGTTTTTTTGACTGTGGCTGATAAGAACAAACTGAACAGGATTGGTCAGGAATACAGGGACCAAAACCAACCGGACCTACTTTATCAGACCGCTGTGTTCAGGACGGCTACAGCTGTCTCCAGTGACACTGAACATCCTTTGTTTAGTGAATTTAGTTTAACACCTTCTGGACGATGCTGTAGAACATAAAGGCGTTCTACAGCATCGTCAGCAACTGAGAAAGGCTCATTTATCCCTAACACAGTCAGTTTACTAAACAAACACTGGGGAAGGATTCAGCAGCACCAGGGGCCCAGGGGGTTTAGGGGCCCCTGGGAATGGGCCATTGTCTGTCTATAGTCAAGTCTTTACTTTATTTTTAATTTTAAATTTTAAATCATGTTTAATTTAACCAACTCATTCTGAATCATAAGACCTGAATAGAACTGAATCATCTGTGAGCGAGTTTATCTCAGGAAAGCAATGCATTTTTTTTAGAATTGATACAGACACTAATTTTGAACATAATAAGTATTGTGTAGTAAACTCTGCAGACTGTAAGAACTGCTCTTTAAATCCAGAAAAAACAGCTCACTGCCACATTTGACCACATCTAACCCTAACCCTAACCGTAGCTGAAGCACTAATGGCTTTATACCACTAGGGCCTATTCTAAAAATCTGCACTGGGGCCCCTCATTACTAAGTTATGCCACTGAGCAGCACATTTTCAAATGCTTACATTATTTTTCTGTACCAATAGTCTTTGGTATTTTTATACTGCAACCATGTTTTTGTTTGTTGTACTGTGTGATGGTGAACCAAAGACAAATTTCTATTAAACAGACAATAAAGGTAAAGTTAGCGTAGAAAACAGACTCCTGCGTCCTTTAGCACTGAGCAGACACAAACACACACAGCAGAGAGCTGTACGAGAGCCGCTCAGTCCATGAATGAACCAATCATACTTTGGTCTTGCTTTAACACAAACAGTTTCTACAGAAATCCCAGAGGTTCTTGTTCTCAGAAAAGGACATTTTCCATGCAAATGCATTTCTCTTGTTGTTGTTTAAAGCAGCCATTCCCAAAGTCAAGAATGTCATGGACCCCTTAAATTTCCAGAGTTCCCACGTGGACCCCCAGCTATAGAACTTTCTTCTCTATTCATGTTTTTCTCCATATGTTTTAATAAAAACATTACAAAAACACTGACTGCTGGCTAAAATTTGTAAAAGTAATATTTTAAACCAGTATATAACTAATTAATTTCATTAGATTTTTTTCTATTTACTTAATGTTTTTAGGTAATTAATATTTTCATTGACTAGTTTTTGTCTTTTTATACATTTGAATGTTTAGTTTGTTGTTATGAACCAAAGCCATTTGTCTGAAACGGGCGCTGACGGAGGCGGGGTCTGCTGACCTGGGCCTCAGGATCAGAGGGGCCCAGAAATGGTCCCTCTTCTTATGTTTTTTAGTATCATGAATCCATTTGAAGCCTTTTGTACCAGACCCCAGCAAACCTCCAGTTAAAAAAGACGGTAATATAATTCTAATGGAGCAATTAGCACTAGCCACCAAACAGTGCAAATTATGAATAATCAAGACAACCACTCTGCCAGAGCCTGGTTTAATAACATTAACGAGTGTGTGAACGTTTAGCTGTTTAATGTAAAATAACAAGCAGGGTCTATAATTAGCATATAAGCTAAAAGCTACGTAATTTACATTTCTTAATTTCAATGTGACAAAGGGCAGCCCTTTGTCACATTGAAATTAAGAATTTCTAGGCGCAGCCAGGGGCTGGAGGGAGTCTGGTTTGGGAACCACAGGATTTCATCTCTGCTTTTTGCAGATGATGTTGTCCTGTTGGCTTCATCAAACCAGGACCTTCAGTGTGCACTGGGGTGGTTTGCAGCTGAGTGTGAAGCGGCTGGGATGAGAATCAGCTCCTCCAAGTCCGAGGCCATGGTTCTCGACCGGAAAAGGGTGGTTTGCCCTCTCCAGGTTGGGGGGGAGTTTCTGCCTCAAGTGGAGGAGTTTAAGTATCTCGGGGTCTTGTTCACGAGTGAGGGAAGGATGGAGCATGAGATCGACAGACGGATTGGTGCGGCGTCTGCAGTAATGCGGTCGTTGTATCGGTCTGTTGTGGTAAAGAAGGAGCTGAGCCGAAAGGCGAAGCTCTCGATTTCCCGGTCGATCTACGTTCCTACTCTCACCTATGGTCATGAGCTTTGGGTCATGACCGAAAGGACAAGATCCCGGATACAAGCGGCCGAAATGAGTTTCCTCCGCAGGGAGGCTGGGCGCTCCCTTAGAGATAAGGTGAGAAGCTCTGTCACACGGGAGGAGCTCGGAGTAGAGCCGCTGCTCCTCCACATCGAGAGGAGTCAGCTGAGGTGGCTCGGGCATCTGTTCCGGATGCCTCCTGGTCGCCTTCCTGGGGAGGTGTTCCGGGCATGTCCCACTGGGAGGAGGCCCCGGGGAAGACCTAGGACACGCTGGAGGGACTATGTCTCTCGGCCTGGGAACGCCTTGGGGTCCCCTCGGTAGAGCTGGAGGAAGTGTCTGTGGAGAGGGAAGTCTGGGCATCTTTGCTTAGACTGCTGCCCCCGCGACCCGGTCCCGGATAAGTGGAAGAAGATGGATGGATGGATAATTTCAATGTTACGCAGGATAAACAGTAATAGAAATGTGGTGGACCATAAAAGTTTGACGTTGTTCGCTCAGTTTTAATTCATCAGTCACCACAAATCCTACTTTTATAAGTTCACTTTAGCGACTGGACCTGACTCAGATCTAGGTTTTATCAATTTAGAGTAATTTTTAATAAATATATAAACAAACATTTGTTCCTGCTGCCCAAAAACGTCAAAATTATTATTTTTATTTTGCTTCCTCATAGAAATGAATGGGATAGAACGTTAACCTGTGGCTTTGTGCACAACTTTTCTAATAACATCATTCTGGGCCCACCTGCAGTACCTTTGCAGACCCCCAGGGGGCCCCAGACCCCACTTGGTTTAAAGTATTTTGGGGCCTTCAGCTCCAGGGACAGTGCAGAGCGACAGGAAACAGACAGAGAGCAGAGACTGGGATGCTGGGATGCATCTTTCAGCCAAAATACATCCAAAATGTGGATTTATTCTTCCATTTTCACCATTAGCATGACACGAACGCTTCTCTAACAAACCTCTGAGCATCTGCTGAAGCCGTCTCTGTGGACAAGGTCTTCAGCAGCAGAACAGAGTTTGTCTCTGAAACTCTGACACTCATCTGGGCTAAATTAGGAAGTGTTTCTGAGTTCCCAAAGAGGGGTCCAAGGCCCCCTCATGGGCCGCGAAGGTACTGCAGGGGATGTCTACATTAAGTACATAAAAAGAAATTAGTTTGCAATGAAGCACAGTTCAGTTAAAATATTACTTTGAGGCAATTTGTAGCCAACATTTTTGTTTTTTATAATGTTTTGTTTAGAAATCTATGAGGAAAAGCAGGACATAGTCTTTTAATCAGAGTTTAGTTTTATTGTTGGGGGTCTCTGTGGCATTTTTTTGTTTTTTAAGGAGGCCATGACACTCTTTACTTTGGGAGTGGCAGTGTTAAAGTTTTTGTAAAAAGATCCCTGTGCTCATCAGAGTCTGAGGAGAAACATCTGCTGCATACACGTTTCATTAAAAAGGATAAAACTGAGTATTACTTGAGGTTACTACTATTACTACTGACCGCAGCAGGACGTCCCACAGATGAATTTAAATGTATTTACTGTGATCCTAAACTAACAGTGCAGAGAGCTGGTCTCAGGCCGGACCTCTGCAGTCCTCCTCAGATCCGCAGCACAGCCCGAGTTCTGGTGCAGTTCTGGTCCCATCGGACTCGGCTCTCGTCCTGATTCTGCCTCGTCCCAGACTCAGACCCAGGATCTGCTGATGCCACCGTCCCGCGCCCATTTATCTCCTGCAGCAGCGGCAGAGGAGAGCAGGGTTATAACAGAGACATGAGCCGCAGAACGAGGACCGGGTCTCAGTGCAGGACCAGGAGGTGGACCACTGTGGGCTTGAGGCGGGGAACACTCACTGACAGACAGCAGCTAACCACTCTGCCACTGCGCACAGATTAAACTCAGAGCACAATGAACCAAACAGAAGCTAAATAAAGAAACAGCGCAGTCAGAGCAGCAGCAGGTGAAGTGTCTCTGTGATAAACGTCCTGCAGCTGAGGTTGTGTCCCGCTCACTGCTCCCAAAAATGGCACTGAAACAATTACTGCAGAAGGAGCAGGACGAGCGGAGACAAAGATGGCCGCCACAAAGAAACAGGACAGAAACATCTGAACATTCCACAGCAGGAGTTTCTCAGGTCAACTGCAGTGAACTTAGGGGCCACTCCTCTGCAGTGCTGGACTCCTCACTCTCCAGTTCTCCAGGCTTGGGACTGGCTCAAGGGTGGCCGTGCCTGACCCATGTGTCATACTCTAAAAGTTAAAACAACGCTGCCTTCTTTAGATTTGGTTTAGAACAAAAGGAAAGGTTTTTAGCACATCTGCAGCTGACGCCGATACCAAAAACTCCAGCTACACTTGATGCCAGTTCCAAGCCCGGATAAAAGCAGAGGGCTGGGGTACAATCTGTCTGAGTGTGTGACGAGTTTGTGGAGATCTGGGGACATTTTATTGATTAAATAAACAGAAGGAGACTGTGAAACCTCACAGACGTCCTGCTCGTCCTCAGCTGTGGTCAAAACCTGAGCCAGACCTGTCCCTCCATTATCCCTCCAACTTCTACAAGACAACACTTTAAAGACTTCTCATCTGTTTCTGAGTTTTACAGACGACTCTCTGTCTGAACAGAAAGTTGTCTTCACAGAGCCCTGTAGCTTCTACTTCTGCAAGTTGTCCTTGTCCTTGCTTGGCTTTGCAAATTCCGTTACATTTCTCCCTCAACAATCAACTTCTCGGTGCGTAGTGTTTACATTACTGCTGTTTTCAGTGAGCCTTTATTTTGAAAGAATAGCAGAAGTTTATTTTGACACTTGGTGCCTGTTTCCTGTGTTTCCTCAGCTGTAGCTCTGCAGATTGCTGCATAGATGCTTGAAAAATAGAACTCCAACCTAATTTGAGCGTAGCGTCGCGGCGAGTCGTTCGTAAGACGTCCCCGGTGTGAACGGTCAGGTGCTGCTGCTGCCGCTGCTGACGCTGCTGCTGCTGACGCTGCTGCTGCTGACGCTGCTGCTGCTGCTGCTGCTGCTGCTGCTGCTTTCCTCAACAACTCTTCCCATTTCCCCAGAAACCTACAAACCCACGCCATCCAACACTGCCTGTTCCTGTTCTCTCTGTGCCGTCCTTTTCCCTTCATGCTTGCGGTCTCTTTCTCAGCCTCAGCCTCTCTCCAGCAGCAGCCCAGAGGGGGCCCCAGGTCTGCGGGGACCTGCACTGGGTCCCGACGACAGCCCTCGGCCTCTGACCCGGCCACTCCTGGGTTCTTCCTGCTGTCCTCCTGTCTGTGTGTCTTTTATCATGCAAATGGAGCTCAGAGGCAAAAAGTCAGTGAGGAAAATGAATGGTCGGTGAGCCCCGGTGACTGAGACACTGCTGAGTATTTGTGACCAAGACTAACTGTTCTGTGTGGTTTTACTCGACTGTAGCTTGGTTTCCTTAGTTTTGTCTTTTTGTTGTTGTTAAATAATCTGTTTAAACTCCATTTGAGCCTCTTTTCGTGATAGTTTATTTTTATTTTTGTTGTAAATTCTTAACCTTTTTGGGACACTTTCTGTTACATTTTACCTAGAGCTTTGCCTTCTAAATAAATTGTCAGTTTTGGTTACTATTTCAAAATCTTGGGTTTATGTTTCTTCCTCCATCCCTCATCATCCCTTCATCATCCCTTCATCATCCCTTCATCATCCCTTCATCATCCCTTCATCATCCCTTATCTACTTGTGAGTTTTTAAAGTGGAGAACTTGTGTGCCTCTGGATATCTTTTGTCACACTGCTCCCAGCGTCAGCCGAGTGTCTCCAGCTGAGTTTTTAATGGATCCATGTCACACTTTCTCCTCTGCAGCCGCTCTGTCTCTGTCTCTGTCTCAGTCTGTGTCTGATCTGTGTAAATCCCGTCCCTCGTCTCTGTCTCTGTCCCCACGTGAGCTCTGTCTTTAAACGCGAACAAAACTCTCTTCTCTCTCATTATCTCCACTTCATTCTTCACACTTTCATGAGTGCAGACAAAGGCCTTGTGTCCACTGTCCTCACACAGACAGAGCGTCCTCAGACCGTCCTCAGACCGTCCTCAGACCGTCCTCAGACCGTCCTCAGACCTTTAGCTAAACTGTTGTGGTGTAAAGTGAATAAAACCCGTCCCGCTGCAGTGTGAGGACAGATAACTCCAGCCCTGTCAGCTTCGAGCGAGGCGGACGTCAGCAGGAGCCACAGTTAATGAGGTTAACTCTGTTTCCATCACGTTCACTTCTGTTTGAATCACACACAGAGCTCTCAGAGAATCACAAATAACACCACAGACCATCACTGAGCACACGAGGACTATAACTGCGTCTACAGTAGTGATGGGAAATTCGTCTCATTTCAGTGAAGCTGGATCATTTGGGTTTAGCTTCACCAAAAAGAGCCGGCTCTTTTGGCTCCAGATGGCTCTACATTTTACTTTGAATACCTTTTATATTTTAGCCAAATTGAGTTTTGACAAATGAGTTGTGTTGTGTGCTCATGTGCAACTCAAATACATGGACTGTGATGAAGAACTCAAAAGTTCTGATGCTCTGAAACCACTAAACAAACTGACTTGCTCACAGAACCACACGACTACACAAAAGACACCAATAATTAAGCATAAAAATAATATTTAAATACACACACCCCTAACAAAAAGCAGGGCTTTATTTAGCAGTAAAAAGTAAAAACAACAGCAACAGCTAACCTCAAAACCCAAAAAACTTTATCATAAATGTATAACCTAAAAAAAAACTGAATTATACTGCCATGTGCAAAACAGCAGCTCCAAACAGCTTCAGGTGTCTCTGAACTAACCTCCATCAACTCTCTAACTGTACAATTTTACTTTTTTTTTTTTTTTTTTTAGGGCAGATTGGCCTTGAGGAAGTCCAAGTGCCTCAGCTCGGATGATCCGGTTTGTTCTCTAATGTTATCTGCCCGGTTTTTGGGGAAAAAAAACAAAAAAAAAACAGCTCATAGATAGGAGCCGGCTTGTCCGCGACCGACCCATCTCTACTCTACAGCTCTAGTGGCGTAACTTGTTGATGAGGGGCCCCAGAGCAGGTTTTCACAGTGGGCCCCAAATGTCAGAAGCACATTTGAATAGCTTCATTTTACAACAAACTTATTGAAAATCTTGTAAATGTTTTGTACTTTTTAGTGTGTGTGTTTAATTTATCTTAAAATAATTTGCAGAAAAAAATGTGATCAAATAAAATTGCAATTTGTTGGGGATAAATGTATTTGGAGTATTTTGTGAATATTGTGAGAATGTTTCTTACTGAAAGCAGCCACGGCGAGGATGATGGTGACGACGACGCTGACCCAGGACACGCCCAGGGCCTTCCTCCTGAAGCTCTGCGCCTCGTGAGGTTTCAGACGCATGCTGCTCTCCAGGAGACCTGCAGAGGACAGAGACGGGGACAGTTCAGGACCAGGACCAGGACCAGGACCAAACATCACAGAACCAGGTGAGCTCAAGAAGAGAACTATAGGTTTGAGCTTGATCGCCATGAGCACATGAATGTCCCAGACCTCTGCATGAACTCAGCTGGTTCTTCCACTGTCCCATGCTGAGAAACTTAAACTCCTCCACCTGGGACAGGGCCTGGAGGGGGTGCCGCAGTCCTCCAGTCCTCAGACAGGAGACAGAGCTGGTCCACTGTCCCACAACCAGGAGGGACACTGCCCCGTTCCTGCTGGAAGTGAGGTTCAACTTCTCTCCAGGCCCTGGTGTGGACTTTCCTGGAGAGGCCTGAGGAGTGGGATCCCTTCTTAAAAAGTGAGTCCACTCCTCTGTCCCTAAAGACCGTGGGATGCTGAGTCAACCAAGAGTCCACAACATTCAGAGACTTGAGGCTCTCAGAGAGAACCTCACGCCACTGAAGAACTTCTCCTCTGCGTCCTCTGCAGAAGGAGGTGTCTGTGAGGCTGAGGAGATCCTTGAGTCCCCTCCAGCTCCCCCCAGGGTCTCAGAGAAGTCCGGGTTCTTGGACCTGAATAAGGTTCAGGCCTCAGTTTGTTTTTATAGCACATTTAAAAAACAACCTTTATTTGGCTAAAGTGCTTTACAAGATAAAATACAAATAAAACCAACACCAGGAAACAGGTAGTCAATAATAGTCAAAAGTTAAAAAGTAATAAAAGTAGATAAAGCCAAGGTCTCCTATTGAGCTGGAGGCAGGCTACACAGCTGAGAGTGTCCCCTCTGGGTTTGGATGTCTGGATGGACTGTGGACACTTTGGTGTTTGATAAGCGAGAGTATATAATCCGATTGTTCTGCTGTGTTCTAAAAAGGAGCCACGTGGAGTGATTTTAAAGTTCACTTCTCATCAAAAACTTTCACAGTTATTCATCAGAGCAGCGTGACTGAAGCCAGCTCCAGGCCCAGGGAGGCTCTGCAGAAACATCAGACTCTCTCAGACTCTCTCAGACCTCCCAGACCTTCTCAGACTCTCTCAGATGCTCTCAGACTCTCTTAGACCTTCTCAGACTCTCTCAGACTCTCTCAGACCTCTCAGACTCTCTCAGACCTCCCAGACCTCTCAGACTGTCTCAGACTCTCTCAGACGCTCTCAGACTCTCTCAGACTCTCTCAGACTCTCTCAGATCCTCTCAGACTCTCTCAGACTCTCTCAGACCTCTCAGACTCTCTCAGACTCTCTCAGACTCTCTCAGACTCTCTCAGACTCTCTCAGACTCTCTCAGACCTCCCAGACTCTCTCAGACTCTCTCAGACCTCCCAGACTCTATCAGACGCTCTCAGACTCTCTCAGACTCTCTCAGACACTCTCAGACACTCTCAGACGCTCTCAGACGCTCTCAGACTCTCTCAGACTCTCTCAGACTCTCACAGACTCTCTCAGACTCTCTCAGACTCTCTCAGACTCTCTCAGACGCTCTCAGACGCTCTCAGACTCTCTTAGACCTTCTCAGACTCTCTCAGACTCTCTCAGACCTCTCAGACTCTCTCAGACCTCCCAGACCTCTCAGACTGTCTCAGACTCTCTCAGACCTCCCAGACCTCTCAGACTGTCTCAGACTCTCTCAGATGCTCTCAGACTCTCTCAGACTCTCTCAGACCTCCCAGACTCTCAGCAGACCTCTCAGACTCTCTCAGACTCTCTCAGACCTCCCAGACTCTCTCAGAATCTCTCAGACTCTCACAGACTCTCTCAGACTCTCTCAGACCTCCCAGACTCTCTCAGAATCTCTCAGACCTCCCAGACTCTCTCAGACTCTCTCAGACCTCTCAGACTCTCTCAGACATTCTCAGACACTCTCAGACGCTCTCAGACGCTCTCAGACTCTCTCAGACTCTCTCAGACTCTCACAGACTCTCTCAGACTCTCTCAGACTCTCTCAGACGCTCTCAGACTCTCTTAGACCTTCTCAGACTCTCTCAGACTCTCTCAGACCTCTCAGACTCTCTCAGACCTCCCAGACCTCTCAGACTGTCTCAGACTCTCTCAGACCTCTCAGACTCTCTCAGACCTCCCAGACCTCTCAGACTCTCACAGACTCTCTCAGACCTCTCAGACTCTCTCAGACCTCCCAGACCTCTCAGACTGTCTCAGACTCTCTCAGACTTTCTCAGACCTCCCAGACTCTCTCAGACTCTCTCAGACCTCTCAGACTCTCTCAGACACTCTCAGACGCTCTCAGACGCTCTCAGACTCTCTCAGACTCTCTCAGACTCTCACAGACTCTCTCAGACTCTCTCAGACCTCCCAGACTCTCTCAGAATCTCTCAGACCTCCCAGACTCTCTCAGACTCTCTCAGACCTCTCAGACTCTCTCAGACACTCTCAGACGCTCTCAGACGCTCTCAGACTCTCTCAGACTCTCTCAGACTCTCACAGACTCTCTCAGACTCTCTCAGACTCTCTTAGACCTTCTCAGACTCTCTCAGACTCTCTCAGACCTCTCAGACTCTCTCAGACCTCTCAGACTCTCTCAGACCTCCCAGACCTCTCAGACTGTCTCAGACTCTCTCAGACCTCTCAGACTCTCTCAGACTCTCTCAGACTCTCTCAGACTCTCTCAGACTCTCTCAGACCTCCCAGACCTCTCAGACTGTCTCAGACTCTCTCAGACCTCTCAGACTCTCTCAGACCTCCCAGACCTCTCAGACTCTCTACAGACTCTCTCAGACTCTCTCAGACCTCTCAGACTCTCTCAGACCTCCCAGACCTCTCAGACTGTCTCAGACTCTCTCAGACCTATCTCAGCCCAGGATCTTGCAGCTCTTGCTCTCGTCCTGTTCAGTGCGATGTATTTTTCATTCTTCATGGTTTGTTAAATCGCGTCTGTCCCTTGTGAGCCTCAGACTGGGATCAGAGGAACCTCACTGTGACCTGCTGGGACTGTTTCCAAACACGTCTGCTGATTTACAGATGAGAGGTCACATGACTCTAACCCAGGGCCCGTCAGGTCACATGACTCTGACCCAGGGCCCGTCAGGTCACATGACTCTAACCCAGGGCCCGTCAGGTCACATGACTCTGACCCAGGGCCCGTCAGGTCACATGACTCTGACCCAGGGACATGACTTTGTGTTTTTCCTCCTGATTTCTCTGTGAGTTGCTCTGATGCCTGAACCTGGCTCCGTGCCTCTGTCACAGCCTCACAGGAGTCGGCTCAGCTCGGCTCAGCTCGGCTCGGCTCGGGTTAAGGCCACGTTCATCTTTCACTCACACAGAAAATGGCTGCCGTTCTTCACCTGCAGCTCCTGTGACCAGACTGACCTCGTCTGACGCACAGAGACAGAACAGAAACCTGGAGTGGACTGTCTGAGGTGAACTGCAGATCCAGAGAGCGTAGACCACACCCAAAGTCAAACGTCCAAAAATCCCATGCAAACCATTAACAATAAAACTTCCCTCTATTTAATGTGATATTTCTGTTTTTTTCTCCATTGATTTCAATAAAAACTTTACAAAAAACACTGACTCTTGGCTAAAATTTGTTTTTTATATCTCTAAACAAGTACTTTATTTAAAACTCAATTTCTTTTTATGTATTTAATAGGGAGAACCTCTGCAGTACCTTCCAGACCCAACTCTGGGAACCACTGGTGTATACGCACTGATGTAAACTAATAGGGATTTGCACTTATTTCTGCAATAATCTTTAATTTATTCAGTTTATTTGATAACGTTTTTGTATTTGTGCAAATGTCTCGTCTACACTGACGTGGAAAAAAACTGCAGGAAGTTTAAGCATTTACCACCGTATTTGTCAGTGATGCATTAATACTGTGGCTGCTGTGACATGAACTATGATTGGTCGGTTGACTCACTCACAAATAAACAACACTATACACAGAGGGTTGTTTATATAAATGTATACTGTTAGGCTTTTTACATTGATCTGAGTCTTGTATCTCACTTTCATTCAGTCTTGCTTCAGTTCACATGCACATGCACATGCACTCTAAATGGACAGGATTTAACTATATTTGGCCCTGAGCTCCAGTGAGTGACAGAGTTAATGCTTCAGCTCAGAGACATTCTGCACAATGCTCTGTTTCCAACTTTTCCAAATTAAAACCACTTTTTAACCTTAAATAAATGGTTTCACAGTCTGTGTGATGGTTAAATAAGTAGTTGTGGGGTAAATGAAGTGTCCTGCAGCGCCCCCCTGCTGTCTCTGGGCGACAGGGAGAGCCGTCGACCTGGAGTCACAGAAGTCTCGGGAGAAAGCGGCACATCGTGGTCAGAGCAAAACAACAAGCCAGCGGTGGCTTTGGTTCTCGATTTTTGTCGTAGCAGAAAAAATAACTTTGTACAGAAACAAAGAGGGGAAAACCAAAGTAAAGATGAGCGATGGGCCACACAGGAGTCAACTGGGCTTGTGAGTTTTTATAATAGTGCTTTACTCCAAACTGTGGGGGGCGCTCTATAGAGGGAAATAAGGCAAAACAGTGAATGAGCAGCATTACCGAGTTCTACTTTAAAGAATGTTTTTTTTATTTTTTTTTTATTTGTTCTTTTTGTATTATTACAAGTTCAAAACGATCCCTGGTTTCTGTATTTCTGAAATGTTTCTTATAAAGTATCTGTCACCGTTTTTATGTCACTTACCATTAGCATTAGCATTAGCATTATCCTACCCATTCCAGTCCTGCTTAACCTCACACACGCTTTAACACATTTCCAAACAGAGAAGCTGCTGTGGTGATGTTTGTGGCTCTGGGTCTGAGTCCTGTCTCTGAAAAACTGAGGGACCTTGACCCTGGCCCTGACCTTTGACCTCTGGCACCGCAATGTTCACACAAAGACAACAAAGAAAAACAAACAAAGCTATCAGAGGGGTCCAGGAGGAGGTGAGTTTCTCCTCTCTGTGTCTCAGCTGTGGATTTTCTCACTGATGTTGATTTTCCAAACACAAATCTAACATAACTTCATCACAAAACATCATAAAAAATGTAAACTTAATATTTTTTTCAACTTTTTTGCATAAATCTTTTAATTATTTTGTGTCCTAAATACCAAATATTTAATTGTTTTCAGAATTTAACTTTTTATGCCACTGTGTATAATAGCATCTACTTTTTTTTTGTTAAAAACAGACTCAGTATTCTCAAAGCAAAGTAGATTTTTCTAAGGGAGTTATTCCAGCCCTGGGTCTGTCATCAACAACATTTATTTAGGTTTTTTTTGTTTTTTTGTGTCCTGTCACAAAACATCACAGTATACATAATAAAAGTATATGGAAATATTATTTTCTACTTTTTTTTTTTTTTACATAAATCTAAACATGACTGTTCTGCACAAAAAGTACAAAAAATATAAATGTATATATTTTTGATGATGTTTTCTGATGGGGTACTTTTGTCACTGAACAGGAGCAATGTAACTTTTTTAAATTTGAGGTTTAAAGGTTAATGATGTGGTGCTCGTGGAATAAATGAGAACTTAAATCTGTTTTCCTAAAATAATGGAGGCGGTAAGCAGCGACTGGAGGCCGAGGAGACACGACTGTGACCTGAGCTGATCTGGAAGAGAAGACTCTGTTAGCTCAGGACTTCTGAAGATCACAGAACTAAACCAGGACCTCACAGTATATTCAGTATATAATAAGAATAAGAATACCTTTATTAGTCACTTTATTAGTCAAATTGCAAGAATTTGGAGTAAGCCTCCGGCCGCAGCTACAACGAGCGCCGCACGCCACACGCTCTCCAGAAAGTTAAATACAGTTTGCAAAGCATACATACAAAAACACAACAGTAATATAACACGACACAGTACACAGTATATACTCCTATACAGCGACAAGAGTCATCTGGGTAAAATACTATAATCCATCCTCTAGACCAGAGATTCTTAAAGTTTAAACACCAAGGGCCACCATCAGTAGACTCAGATGACTAAATACTGACTAAAACAGAGACTGGAATAGAACCAGGACTGAACCCGGACTAGAGCGACTCTGAGACTAAACCAGGACAGGGGTACGCCTAACATGTCGTCCCAAACCTGAGCAGGACTAAAACATGAAGAAAACTGGCTCTAAATGAAGCTAACTCTGAAATGCAGAAGACTCCTGTGTACCAGCAGTGGGACCTGTACCACAGCTTGAGAACCCCTGGTCTAGACTTCATTATCTGTATAGATGTGATATTCCTCCCCTGTGCCGTGTGTTGTGTGTAGACTCAGAGTGACTCAGTGTTGTTGGGAAACTCCACATCTGACTCCAGCGCCGACAGAAGCTCATCACACAAGCTCCGTTACACAACACAACACTCACAGTGATTTAGCACTTTGTGTGTGTGTGCGTGCATGCGCGTGTGTGTGTGCGTGTGTGTGTGTGTGCGTGCATGCGCGTGTGTGTGTGCGCGTGTGTGTGCGTGTGCGTGTGTCCGCTGATGCTGTGTGTAACTGAGTCTGTGCCTCTTCATGTGTTTGAGGAGGAAGTGAGAGTGGACTCAGACTGGTCACATGACACGGTCCAGAGGTCACATGACACGGTCCAGAGGTCACATGACACGGTACAGAAGTCACATGACACGGTACAGAAGTCACATGACATGGTTCAGAGGTCACATGACACAACTGCGCTCAGAGACTCTCGGTGTCCAGATTTAAATCGAAGCTAACTCCAGCAGCAGCAGCAGCAGCACAGAGGCCATCAAACATCAGTGAGCAAGAAGCTTTGCAGGTAAAGGATGCGCAGACAGAAGATTCCTGTTCAGATGTGAAAAGTTTGTGAGCAGTGACATAAAAAGTCTTTTAGAGGAGAGAAAAGTGAGTCCTGAGGCTCAGAGCTTTAACCCAGGAGACACACGTTTCATTTGGACTCCAGAGTTGAGTCAGAGTAACAGATCTGGAACAGTCCGGAGGTTTGTTCTTTCTTCTCATCGCTCTCGTGTCTCTGAGCTGAGGGCGAACCGTCTGAGAGCAGCTCGTTTATCTCACAACAGAACTTTACACAAAACACAAAAAAACTAGTTCCTTCTTGACTCACATCAGCGTAACGTCCTGGGAGGCTCGGTGGCACTCACAGGAAGAAGGTCCTGGGTTTGAGTCCTGGACCACGCAGGGCCAGATTCTGTGTGGAGTTCTCATGTTGGCCCTGTGCGGAGGGTCACTTTGGCCCCTCCTCTGAACATCTACAGCAGGGGTAGGCAGGGCTTCATTTGTAAATCAAACGATGCCAGAACAAAAATTGCACTTTGACACTGGAGTCCACAAGACCAACGCTGTTCCCGGAACGTACACACAACACAATGCTCAGGCGCACACACACACGCCAAAATACCAAGCAACTACTCATTTATACTCAATTTTAAATTATATTTTAACATATTTGTTAACATTATTATACATTATAGCGTTTCACTTCATGTGTCAGGGTACGTTTGTTTGATTGCTGAGCTGATCCAGAAATCAGCTGCTACACATAATTACTGCTCTGTCACAGACCGACTGTGGCCCCCAGTCTGAAGCAAGAACACAGACAGAGCCCTGCAGCCTGTGGTCTGTATAAACAAAGCCTAGACAAGGAAAGTTGGCGTATTCAAGCAAACAAATGCCAGATCGGACCGCGTCAAAATAAGGGAGCTTCCGGATCTCGTTCCAGGAACATCTGGCTCAAATTAAGGGCAAATCTGATTCTAGTGAGGCCAAATCATTTTTTGAACCACCAGGTGTTGGGCCACAAGAATAGACACAGTTCTCTGTTACGGTTCCTTGGCAGCTGAAATTACAAATATTAGCATGTTCAATTATGTATACAAAATATATAGATCAATAAATAAATACCCTAAAGATAAATAAATAAAACCCTGACCCCAACCGCACCATCGCACCATTTTGTTAAATTTTTATGCGGCAAATAAGATAAACATGGATATTTATTGGATGAGGCAAAGGAAACCATGACAGAAGGAGGTCACATGATAGAATGCTTGCTATTTATTGGCTGGCAACTAAAACCATGAAACCATGACAAAGAGCTGTATGCTAGCAAATAAAAACTCACCGCGCCTCAGTCACTGACAGCCACATGGGTTAAACGCTGTGAAAAAACAGCAAATAATAAAAATGGATATCAGCTAAAAACACAGGCAGACAACCATTCACTCATTCATTCACTCAGGGGCGTTTACAGTCTGTGTGTATGAGGGAACAGAGGGGGGTCCAAACTATGGACCAGGGGCCAAATGAGGCCCTGTAAACCAGTTTTTCTTAGCCCTCGGCTTCAGTCTCAGCGTACCCCAGCTGCAGCAGGCGTACTTAAATCACAGGGTAAATGCTCTGTTTGTGAGGTGTAGGAAAACATCTGATCCAGACTGAGCGCCGGTCCCAAGCCCAGATAAATATAAATGTAGGGAGATCCCTGACAATGAAAGAGCAGCTCAGTGAGACTCAGGGTCTGTCACCTCCAGCGGCCCTTCTACAGTTTACTCCTCTGTATGGGTCCCCTGATGCCTCCCAACACAAGGGCCACACATGGACTGATTTCTCCAGGGGCCACTGTGCAGAGCTCCCGCCGAGTCCTCTATCATCTCAGACCTGGACTTACCTGAAACTGACTAGACTCCACTGCCTCTCTCCTCTGACTCTGATTGGTCAGCTCTGACTCTGATTGGTCGGCTCTGACTCTAACTCTGATTAGTTGGCTCTGACTCTGATTGGTCGGCTCTGACTCTGATTGGTCGGCTCTGACTCTAACTCTGATTGGTTGGCTCTGACTGATTGGTCGGCTCTGACTCTGACTCTGATTGGTCGGCTCTGACTCTGATTAGTCGGCTCTGACTCTGATAGGTCAGCTCTGACTCTGATTGGTCGGCTCTGACTCTGACTCTGATTAGTCGGCTCTGACTCTGATGGTCAGCTTCTGACTCTGATTGGTCGGCTCTGACTCTGACTCTGATTGGTCGGCTCTGACTCTGATTAGTCGGCTCTGACTCTGATAGGTCAGCTCTGACTCTGATTGGTCGGCTCTGACTCTGACTCTGATTAGTCGGCTCTGACTCTGATTGGTCAGCTCTGACTCTGATTGGTCGGCTCTGACTCTGATTGGTCGGCTCTGACTCTGATTAGTCGGCTCTGACTCTGATTGGTCGGCTCTGACTCTGATAGGTCGGCTCTGACTCTGATTAGTCGGCTCTGACTCTGATTGGTCGGCTCTGACTCTGATTGGTCGGCTCTGACTCTGATTAGTCAGCTCTGACTCTGATTGGTCGGCTCTGACTCTGACTCTGATTGGTCAGCTCTGACTCTGATTGGTCGGCTCTGACTCTGATTGGTCGGCTCTGACTCTGACTCTGATTGGTCGGCTCTGACTCTAACTCTGATTGGTTGGCTCTGACTGATTGGTCGGCTCTGACTCTGACTCTGATTGGTTGGCTCTGACAGATTGGTCGGCTCTGACTCTGACTCTGATTGGTCGGCTCTGACTCTGATTGGTCGGCTCTGACTCTGATTGGTTGGCTCTGACTCTGATAGGTCGGCTCTGACTCTGATTAGTCGGCTCTGACTCTGATAGGTCGGCTCTGACTCTGATTGGTCGGCTCTGACTCTAACTCTGATTGGTCGGCTCTGACTCTGATAGGTCGGCTCTGACTCTGATTAGTCGGCTCTGACTCTGATTGTTCAGCTCTGACTCTGATTGGTCGGCTCTGACTCTGATTAGTCAGCTCTGACTGATTGGTCGGCTCTGACTCTGACTCTGATTGGTCGGCTCTGACTCTGATTGGTCAGCTCTGACTCTGATTGGTCGGCTCTGACTCTGATTAGTCGGCTCTGACTCTGATTGGTCGGCTCTGACTCTGACTCTGACTCTGATTGGTCGGCTCTGACTCTGATTAGTCGGCTCTGACTCTGATTGGTCGGCTCTGACTCTGATTGGTCGGCTCTGACTCTGATTGGTCGGCTCTGACTCTGATTGGTCGGCTCTGACTCTGATTAGTCGGCTCTGACTCTGATTGGTCGGCTCTGACTCTGACTCTGACTCTGATTGGTCGGCTCTGACTCTGATTAGTCGGCTCTGACTCTGATTGGTCGGCTCTGACTCTGATTGGTCGGCTCTGACTCTGATTGGTCGGCTCTGACTCTAACTCTGATTGGTCGGCTCTGACTCTGATTGGTTGGCTCTGACTCTAACTCTGATTAGTCGGCTCTGACTCTGATTGGTCGGCTCTGACTCTGATTGGTCGGCTCTGACTCTGATTGGTTGGCTCTGACTCTAACTCTGATTAGTCGGCTCTGACTCTGATTGGTCGGCTCTGACTCTGATTGGTCGGCTCTGACTCTGATTAGTCAGCTCTGACTGATTGGTCGGCTCTGACTCTGACTCTGACTCTGATTGGTCGGCTCTGACTCTGATTGGTCAGCTCTGACTCTGATTGGTCGGCTCTGACTCTGACTCTGACTCTGATTGGTCGGCTCTGACTCTGATTAGTCGGCTCTGACTCTGATTGGTCGGCTCTGACTCTGATTGGTCGGCTCTGACTCTGATTGGTCGGCTCTGACTCTGATTGGTCGGCTCTGACTCTGATTAGTCGGCTCTGACTCTGACTCTGATTGGTCGGCTCTGACTCTGACTCTGACTCTGATTGGTCGGCTCTGACTCTGATTGGTCGGCTCTGACTCTGATTGGTCGGCTCTGACTCTGACTCTGATTGGTCGGCTCTGACTCTGACTCTGATTGGTCGGCTCTGACTCTGATTGGTCGGCTCTGACTCTGATTGGTCGGCTCTGACTCTTGTGTGAGCGTTATCCTCTGAGGAATGCCTCACATGTTCTGCTGCAGGATTATATCTGACAGAGAGAGACCAGAGCTGGACCTGAGACTGAGACTTAGTCCAGGTCCAGACCCAGACTTTGGAAAACTGCATCGAGGTCTGAAGTCTAGAGCAGAGATTCTCCAACTGTTCACACGAGTACCACCGCAGAAAATATCTGAATTTACAAGTACCAGCTTTAATGGACTAATATGAGCATAAACCAGGACTAAATCAGGACCAAACTGAGTCAAAACCAGGTCTAGACCAGGACTCTAACCAGAGCAGGACTTAAAAAAGAATAAAACTGTCTCTAAATGAAACTTAATCAGAACTGGACCTCTTAAAGACTCCCGAGTCCCAGCAGAAAAAGCCTGAGTAACTGTGTACCACCAGTGGGACCCGTACCTCAAATTGAGAACCGTCCAGAACTGGCAGCGGAACATCTCACCTCACAAACTGAACCTGCAGAAGAAACTCTGCTGCCAAAAGGAGACTCAGGACTTTTTAGTGGCACAGTCTTCCTCTGGATAAAAGTTGTTTAACCTCAACAAACCACTTTGTAAAACTGTGACCTGAGCTCGTGCGGGAGGAAAACCAGGTCCAGTCTGGGTCCAGACCCGGTGGACCTGGTCCAGACCCGGTGGACCTGGTCCAGACCCTCCGCTGCGGTGCTTCATTAAATATTCATCCTGTGTGATATATTTAGCTGGGACAGAGTCTAACCTTACCGTCCTCCTCCTGCCCGCTGTCCGCCAGCTTCATCTGCCCCCCGGCCCCGGCCTCGGTCTGGGCTCGGTCCCGGTCCGGTCCCTGGTCCTGGACGCGGTTCTGGGTCTGATGGTTCTGTGCGCAGAGTCCGTTCGGAAGCGGTCCGGGTCCGGGCTGCACCACCGTGAGCTCCGGGACGCGCTCCGGACTCGCGGACATCTCTGCGGGGGCTCGAGCGCGGATCAAGAGCGAGATAAGACCAAGTCCTAAATCCTAGTTCGGGATGGTCCGGGTTAGTCCGGGTTAGTCCGGGTTGGTGAGTTTCAAAGCGCGTTAGTCCACTTCATTCCGGAGTAGCGCACGGAGGAGAAGCATCCGTGAAGACCTCAGACTCTCTCCCGGGGTGGATCAGACTCTGGTCCTGTCTCTGGTCCAGACTCTGGGAGACTGTGGAGGCTGCGGGGGTGAACTGCAGATGGAGCCGGGACTCAGGCGCCTCCTCCCGGACTCAGACCACACCTCTCTCCGCCTCAGCTCCAGGACGCTCAGGGACAGAGACAGAGACAGAGACAGAGACAGGGACAGGGACAGGGACAGAGAGACAGAGACAGAGACAGACAGAGACAGAGACAGAGACAGAGAGACAGGGACAGAGACAGAGAGACAGGGACAGGGACAGAGACAGACAGACAGAGACAGAGACAGAGAGACAGGGACAGAGAGAGAGACAGGGACAGACAGAGACAGAGACAGAGACAGAGAGACAGGGACAGAGACAGAGAGACAGGGACAGGGACAGAGACAGACAGACAGAGACAGAGAGACAGGGACAGAGAGAGAGACAGGGACAGAGACAGAGACAGAGAGACAGGGACAGAGAGACAGGACAGAGACAGAGACAGACAGACAGAGACAGAGAGACAGGGACAGAGAGAGAGACAGGGACAGAGACAGAGACAGAGAGACAGGGACAGAGAGACAGGGACAGAGACAGAGAGACAGAGACAGAGACAGAGAGACAGGGACAGAGACAGAGAGACAGAGACAGGGACAGAGAGACAGGGACAGAGACAGAGAGACAGGGACAGAGAGACAGGGACAGAGAGACAGAGACAGAGACAGGGACAGAGACAGAGAGACAGGGACAGAGACAGAGAGACAGGGACAGAGAGACAGGGACAGAGACAGAGAGACAGGGACAGAGACAGAGACAGAGAGACAGGGACAGAGAGACAGAGACAGGGACAGAGAGACAGGGACAGAGACAGAGAGACAGGGACAGAGAGACAGGGACAGAGAGACAGAGACAGAGACAGGGACAGAGACAGAGAGACAGGGACAGAGAGACAGAGACAGGGACAGAGACAGAGAGACAGGGACAGAGACAGAGAGACAGAGAGACAGGGACAGAGACAGAGAGACAGAGACAGAGAGACAGGGACAGAGACAGGGACAGAGACAGAGACACAGGGACAGAGACAGAGAGACAAAGGCAAGGACAAAGACAGAGACAGGGACAGGGACAGAGACAGAGAGACAGAGAGACAAAGGCAAGGACAGAGACAGAGACAGAGACAGAGACAGGGACAGAGACAGAGAGACAGGGACAGAGACAGAGAGACAGAGACAGAGACAGAGAGACAGAGACAGAGAGACAAAGGCAAGGACAGAGACACAGAGACAGGGACAGAGACAGAGACAGAGACAGGGACAGAGACAGGGACAGGGACAGAGACAGAGAGACAGGGACAGAGACAGAGAGACAGAGACAGAGAGACAAAGGCAAGGACAGAGACACAGAGACAGGGACAGAGACAGAGACAGGGACAGAGACAGAGACAGAGACAGGGACAGAGACAGAGACAGGGACAGAGACAGGGACAGGGACAGAGACAGAGACAGACTTAGTTAAAGTCCATGAAGTTGAAAGAAACCTCAGACAAAGAATTCCTGTTTGGTTGTTGTTGTCCAACACAGAATGTAAACGTTGCCTGTAAACATTCATAAACGTTATTGTTTATTATTATGTTTTCCAGCAGGCTCACAGGTCACATGACCTCAGTGATGGGCGTGGCCATCAATGAAAACATAATAAATTCTAATTTTCCAGAGACAGGGACAGAGACAGAGAGACAGCGACAGAGACAGAGAGACAGGGACAGAGACAGAGAGACAGAGACAGAGAGACAGGGACAGAGACAGAGACACAGAGACAGAGAGACAGGGACAGAGAGACAGGGACAGGGACAGAGACAGAGACAGAGACAGAGAGACAGGGACAGAGACAGAGAGACAGGGACAGAGAGACAGAGACAGGGACAGAGACAGAGAGACAGGGACAGAGACAGAGAGACAGAGACAGAGAGACAGGGACAGAGAGACAGAGACAGAGACAGGGACAGAGACAGAGAGACAGCGACAGAGACAGAGACAGAGAGACAGGGACAGAGACAGAGACAGAGAGACAGAGACAGAGAGACAGGGACAGAGAGACAGGGACAGGGACAGAGACAGAGAGACAGGGACAGAGACAGAGAGACAGGGACAGAGAGACAGAGACAGAGAGACAGGGACAGGGACAGAGACAGAGACAGAGAGACAGGGACAGAGACAGGGACAGAGACAGAGACAGAGAGACAGGGACAGAGACAGAGACAGGGACAGAGAGACAGAGACAGAGACAGGGACAGAGACAGAGACAGGGACAGAGACAGGGACAGAGAGACAGAGAGACAGGGACAGAGACAGAGACAGGGACAGAGAGACAGGGACAGAGACAGGGACAAAGACAGGGACAGAGAGACAGAGAGACAGGGACAGAGACAGAGAGACAGGGACAGAGACAGAGACAGAGAGACAAAGGCAAGGACAGAGACAGAGAGACAGAGACAAAGAGACAAAGGCAAGGACAGAGACAGAGACAGGGACAGGGACAGAGACAGAGACAGAGAGACAAAGGCAAGGACAGAGACAGAGACAGAGAGACAGGGACAGAGACAGAGACAGGGACAGAGAGACAGAGACAGGGACAGAGACAGGGACAAAGACAGGGACAGAGAGACAGAGAGACAGGGACAGAGACAGAGAGACAGGGACAGAGACAGAGACAGAGAGACAAAGGCAAGGACAGAGACAGAGAGACAGAGACAGAGAGACAAAGGCAAGGACAGAGACAGAGACAGAGACAGGGACAGGGACAGAGACAGAGAGACAGAGACAGAGAGACAGAGACAGAGAGACAAAGGCAAGGACAGGGACAGAGACAGAGAGACAGAGACAGAGAGACAAAGGCAAGGACAGAGACAGAGACAGAGACAGAGAGACAGGGACAGAGACAGAGAGACAGAGACAGAGAGACAAAGGCAAGGACAGAGACAGAGAGACAGGGACAGGGACAGGGACAGAGACAGAGACAGAGACAGAGAGACCGAGACAGAGAGACAGAGACAGAGAGACAAAGGCAAGGACAGAGACAGAGAGACAGAGACAGAGAGACAAAGGCAAGGACAGAGACAGAGAGACAGAGACAGAGAGACAAAGGCAAGGACAGAGACAGAGAGACAGAGACAGAGAGACAAAGGCAAGGACAGAGACAGAGAGACAGAGACAGAGAGACAGAGACAGAGAGACAAAGGCAAGGACAGGGACAGAGACAGAGAGACAGAGACAGAGAGACAAAGGCAAGGACAGAGACAGAGACAGGGACAGGGACAGAGACAGAGAGACAGGGACAGAGACAGAGAGACAGAGACAGAGAGACAAAGGCAAGGACAGAGACAGAGAGACAGGGACAGAGACAGGGACAGAGACAGAGACACAGGGACAGAGACAGAGAGACAAAGGCAAGGACAAAGACAGAGACAGGGACAGGGACAGAGACAGAGAGACAGAGAGACAAAGGCAAGGACAGAGACAGAGACAGGGACAGGGACAGAGACAGAGACAGGGACAGGGACAGAGACAGAGACAGGGACAGAGACAGGGACAGGGACAGAGACAGAGAGACAGGGACAGAGACAGAGAGACAGAGACAGAGAGACAAAGGCAAGGACAGAGACACAGAGACAGGGACAGAGACAGAGACAGGGACAGAGACAGAGACAGAGACAGGGACAGAGACAGAGACAGGGACAGAGACAGGGACAGGGACAGAGACAGAGACAGACTTAGTTAAAGTCCATGAAGTTGAAAGAAACCTCAGACAAAGAATTCCTGTTTGGTTGTTGTTGTCCAACACAGAATGTAAACGTTGCCTGTAAACATTCATAAACGTTATTGTTTATTATTATGTTTTCCAGCAGGCTCACAGGTCACATGACCTCAGTGATGGGCGTGGCCATCAATGAAAACATAATAAATTCTAATTTTCCACGAGTTTTTTTGTTGCATCCATTCACTTTCTTCCACTTCTCCAGGGCTGGGTCGCAGAGGCAGCAGAGATGTCCAGACTTCCCTCTTCCCAGACACTTCCTCCAGCTCCTCCCAAGGCATTCCCAGGCCAGAGAGACACAGTCCCGCCAGCGTGTCGAGGAGCAGCAGCTCTACTCAGAACTCCTCACCCTGTGTCTAAGGGAGTGCCCAGCTCTGAGGAGGAAACAGATTTCAGAGGCTTGTACCTGAGTGTTGGTTCACATGAAAACATGCTGGGGTAGGTCAGTAACCCATTTTCTGGGTTGACACAGTTGGGTCAGAGGTTGGGTTGCTATAATCCAAGACTGAGTTAGAAGTAATAACCCAACCAGCTGGGTCAGGGTTCAGTCAGAGTCAGACTTTAACTGTCCTCAGCTCCAAAGGCAGGAGTTAGCTCAGTCTGAGAGAAACCTCAAATAAAAGTCTGTACACATTTTTATCTAATTATTCTGTCATTATGATTTAGTTTAAAGCTTTCTGTGACTGACTGTACTGTCATTGTTATTATTTTAACATTCGTTTTGTCTCTGGTTGTCTAAGTTGTAGCTTTCCTAGCTTGTAGCCTATAGCTTAGCTTGTAGCCTCTAGCTTAGCTTGAGAAATGAATAGAAACCTAACGTTAGGCAAAAATAACACTGGAGTGTCAGCAAAAATGTTGAACCTTTTCTAATAATTATTTTCAGGATGTTTGGGGTGAACTGTGGTGTAAAAAAAAGCAATAGCTCTGCTAGCTTTAGCGTCAGTTACTTGGCTAACTGTTAACGAGCTAACTGCTACTTTTCAGTTTTTAAAATGCTGTTGTTGTTTCAGATCAACTTTATCCTCTCCTTATGGACTTCTGAGCTGATTTATCTGCAGTAAGGAGATATTTTTACTTATTTTTCGCAATAATAAAAATGATCATTGCCCAACACTATTTTTTAAAAAGTGATTTTAATAGAAATATTAAAATCACTTTTATATTTGGCTTAATTGACAAACTTTTAATAATTGGTTTTCCTACAGGTGCCATGTTAAAAATGCACTCAATCTGCTCCACCAGACTTTTACAAACTTAAAAGCACAAGTAAGTACAAACTGTGTATTTAATGTTTTTATAGCGTTATGAAAAACATGTGTCTTTGATAGAGAATGTACATATTTTAGCTGTAAATGTGACTCTTTTTCTCTTTTCCTTTTTTCCCCAGAACAGACTGAAGTCCACACCAGAGCCAGATCCTGACTGTGGGTCAGGGTTAGCAATATTATACCACTGACTACAATAAAAACAGAACCCCCATTCCCCTGTAAGTGTATAATCCTTAAGTAAACTGAAATAAAAAAATATATATATATAAAAATTGCAGGTAACCCAGGTTTTGTAGATTTTTCAAGCGACATAACCCAACATGTTGGGTCAAACATGTAACCCAACTTAAAAGTTACAATTAATCCAATTCATATTTGACCCAGCACTGGTTACAAACTGGGTTAATTTTACCCCAGCATATTTTAGTGTGTTTGATTTTATTTATTTACCAGCAGATCATGGAAGCTGACGAGGGCCAAATGAATTCACACTTATTTAGGGGTCACTGAGCCAAAGTGTACCACACAACCATACGACCCAAAGGACAGGTGGACTCAGGAGGAAGCAGGTAAACTCCAGGTCAGACGTGTGATTAAACAGAACCAGCAGCTCTGAAACCCCTCAGCCTCAGGTCTGCAGTGGTCTGTGTCGGTGCAGTGAGCTCTGGGTCTCAGCACAGACTTTAACTCCAGGTCTGCAGGCGGCCTACAGTGTACAGGACGGTGTGTTGTTCACCTGCCTCTCTCTCTCCCAATCAGATTGTAAGTAAACTTCATTTGTACAGCACCTTTCACAGATAAAGAACACAATTTGCAGCAATGTGAATTAAAAAAAAAAAAACTACAAAGATAAAACAATATCAAAAACACAACAATAAAAAACCCAATCCACTAAAAGCTCATCTAAATAAAAGAGTCTGCAGCTGCGGTCCACGGTCTGGGGGCCACTGCCTGAAAAGACAGGCCCCTCAAGTTTTAAAATGAGTTTTTGGGACCTTAAGGAGGCTCTGGCCTGAGGACCGAAGCCTGCAGCCAGAAACAGAAGGAGATAAAGCTCTGTGATTAACTGAGCCTGTCCATTCAAGGCTCTGAAGGTTAAAACTAATATTTTAAAATCAGTTCTCACTCTGACAAAAGCCAGTGTAAAGAAGATAAACTCTGTTCCATCTGAAGATCTGACAGCAGAGTTGGTAAAACAAGGAAAAAGTGAATACATTCTATCTTAACCAAAAATTATTAATAACACTTCCATATAGAACTTATCAAAAATGATCAACCTATTCCATGGGAAAAGGTCTTTAAGTTCATTTATCAGACTGTAATAGACTTTTCAAATTAAAATCATCTATAATTTTTTTTACCTTGCTTAAAATCTGGGGTCTTGTAGATTCAGAAAAATGTCATTTTTGTTTTACAGAATCAGAATCTACATTTCATCTGTTTTGGTTTTGTCATGTGGAAGTACAACAAATGATTTGTGATATGAATTTGAATTATAAACTATGTTTCCTGTCGGTGGTCCTAGGTTTCTTTGGAGACTGGATGTAATATGTTAATTAATCAGATTATTATTTTAGGTAAAAGATGTATTTTTAAGTTGAATTGTTGAATGTCTCTTTTCATAATTTTTTTGGAACAATATTATAAAGTAGAAGGAGATATGATGGATACAGAGAGAGAAAAAATAATTTTCCAAAAGCGGTGGACCAGGTTCACTGTAAAAAAAAAATGACTGGAAAGGAAATTAATTTTTCCCTTTTTTTTTTCTTTTTTTTTTTTACGTGAAATGGAGCAGTGCCAAAATGTTGCGGTTTGTTTGAATGTGTGTAACTGTTTTTATGTTTGTATCAGGTAATTGTCTAAATGTCTTTATTGTTGTCTTGTCATTGTGCTTATGTTTTCATTGTAATTGTCATTTGTATTATTAAAATTAATTTTAAAAAAGTAAAAAGTGAATTGCAATAGTCTAAATGAGAGGAAATAAAAGCCTGGATCATTGTGTCCAGTGTAAGTGCGGGTCTGCAGGCGTCCCGTCTGTGGGTTAATGAGTGACTGAGAGGAGGCTGACCTCCGGGTCGTTGGCTCCGGGGGCGGAGTCTGAGACGCTTCACTGCTCAGGAACTGCTCTGCTCTCAGGAGACGCCATGAAAATAGACATTCATAACCACATTCTGCCTAAAGAGTGGCCCGATCTCAGACAGGTGAGTGACAGGTGAGTGACAGGTGAGCTACAGGTGAGTGACAGGTGAGCTACAGGTGAACTACAGGTGAGGGACAGGTGAGCTACAGGTGAGTGACAGGAGAGCTACAGGTGAGCTACAGGTGAGCTACAGGTGAGTGACAGGTGAGCTACAGGTGAGTGACAGGTGTGTGACAGGTGAGTGACAGGTGAGCTACAGGTGAGCTACAGGTGAGCGACAGGTGAGCGACAGGTGAGCGACAGGTGAGTGACAGGTGAGTGACAGGTGAGCTACAGGTGAACTACAGGTGAGTGACAGGTGAGTGACAGGTGAGCTACAGGTGAACTACAGGTGAGCTACAGGTGAGTGACAGGTGAGTGACAGGTGAGTGACAGGTGAGCTACAGGTGAGTGACAGGTGAGTGACAGGTGAGTGACAGGTGAGCTACAGGTGAACTACAGGTGAGCGACAGGTGAGGGACAGGTGAGCTACAGGTGAGTGACAGGTGAGTGACAGGTGAGTGACAGGTGAGTGACAGGTCAGCTACAGGTGAGTGACAGGTGAGCTACAGGTGAGTGACAGGTGAGCTACAGGTGAGTGACAGGTGAGTGACAGGTGAGCTACAGGTGAGTGACAGGTGAGTGACAGGTGAGTGACAGGTGAGCTACAGGTGAGTCACAGGTGAGTGACAGGTGAGTGACAGGTGAGCTACAGGTGAGTCACAGGTGAGTGACAGGTGAGCTACAGGTGAGCTACAGGTGAGTGACAGGTGAGTGACTGGTGAGTGACAGGTGAGTGACAGGTGAGCTACAGGTGAGTGACAGGTGAGTGACAGGTGAGCTACAGGTGAACTACAGGTGAGCTACAGATGAGTGACAGGTGAGTGACAGGTGAGTGACAGGTGAGCTACAGGTGAGTGACAGGTGAGTGACAGGTGAGCTACAGGTGAACTACAGGTGAGCGACAGGTGAGTGACAGGTGAGCTACAGGTGAGTGACAGGTGAGTGACAGGTGAGTGACAGGTGAGCTACAGGTGAACTACAGGTGAGCGACAGGTGAGTGACAGGTGAGTGACAGGTGAGCGACAGGTGAGCTACAGGTGAACTACAGGTGAGCTACAGGTGAGTGACAGGTGAGTGACAGGTGAGTGACAGGTGAGCTACAGGTGAGTGACAGGTGAGTGACAGGTGAGCTACAGGTGAACTACAGGTGAGCGACAGGTGAGGGACAGGTGAGCTACAGGTGAGTGACAGGTGAGTGACAGGAGAGCTACAGGTGAGTCACAGGTGAACTACAGGTGAGCTACAGGTGAGTGACAGGTGAGTGACAGGTGAGCGACAGGTGAGTGCTAGGTGAGTGACAAGTGAGTGACAGGTGAGTGACAAGTGAGCGACAGGTGAGTGACATGTGAGTGACAGGTGAGTGACAGGTGAGCTACAGGTGAGTGACAGGTGAGTGACAGGTGAGTGACAGGTGAGCTACAGGTGAGCTACAGGTGAGTGACAGGTGAGTGACAGGTGAGCTACAGGTGAGCTACAGGTGAGTGACAGGTGAGTGACAGGTGAGCTACAGGTGAGCTACAGGTGAGTGACAGGTGAGCTACAGGTGAGTGACAGGTGAGTGACAGGTGAGTGACAGGTGAGCTACAGGTGAGCTACAGGTGAGTGACAGGTGAGTGACAGGTGAGCTACAGGTGAGCTACAGGTGAGTGACAGGTGAGTGACAGGTGAGTGACAGGTGAGTGACAAGTGAGCGACAGGTGAGTGACAGGTGAGTCACAGGTAAGCTACAGGTGAGCGACAGGTGAACTACAGGTGAGCAACAGGTAAGTGACAGGTGAGTGACAGGTGAGTGACAGGTGAGTGACAAGTGAGCGACAGGTGAGTGACAGGTGAGTGACAGGTGAGTGACAGGTGAACTACAGGTGAGTGACAGGTGAGTGACAGGTGAGTGACAGGTGAGTGACAGGTGAGCTACAGGTGAGTGACAGGTGAGTGACAGGTGAGCTACAGGTGAGTGACAGGTGAGTGACAGGTGAGCTACAGGTGAGCTACAGGTGAGTGACAGGTGAGCTACAGGTGAGCTACAGGTGATCTACAGGTGAGTGACAGGTGAGTGACAGGTGAGCTACAGGTGAGTCACAGGTGAGCTACAGGTGAGTGACAGGTGAGCTACAGGTGAGCTACAGGTGAGTGACAGGTGAGCTACAGGTGAGCTACAGGTGAGTGACAGGTGAGTGACAGGTGAGCTACAGGTGATCTACAGGTGAGTGACAGGTGAGTGACAGGTGAGTGACAGGTGAGCTACAGGTGAGTGACAGGTGAGTGACAGGTGAGTGACAGGTGAGCTACAGGTGAGCTACAGGTGATCTACAGGTGAGTGACAGGTGAGTGACAGGTGAGCTACAGGTGAGCTACAGGTGATCTACAGGTGAGTGACAGGTGAGTGACAGGTGAGCTACAGGTGAGTGCCAGGTGAGTGACAGGTGAGCTACAGGTGAGTGACAGGTGAGCTACAGGTGAGTGACAGGTGAGTGACAGGTGAGCTACAGGTGAGTCTGACCTACAGGTGAGCTACAGGTGAGTCACAGGTGAGCTACAGGTGAGTGACAGGTGAGTGACAGGTGAGCTACAGGTGAGCTACAGGTGAGTGACAGGTGAGTGACAGGTGAGCTACAGGTGAGTCACAGGTGAGCTACAGGTGAGTGACAGGTGAGTGACAGGTGAGTGACAAGTGAGCGACAGGTGAGCTACAGGTGAGTGACAGGTGAGTGACAGGTGAGCTACAGGTGAGTCACAGGTGAGCTACAGGTGAGTGACAGGTGAGTGACAGGTGAGTGACAAGTGAGCTACAGGTGAGTCACAGGTGAGCTACAGGTGAGTGACAGGTGAGTGACAGGTGAGTGACAGGTGAGTGACAAGTGAGCGACAGGTGAGCTACAGGTGAGTGACAGGTGAGTGACAAGTGAGTGACAGGTGTGCTACAGGTAAGTGACAGGTGAGCTACAGGTGAGTGACAAGTGAGCGACAGGTGAGCTACAGGTGAGTGACAGGTGAGTGACAAGTGAGTGACAGGTGTGCTACAGGTAAGTGACAGGTGAGCTACAGGTGAGCTACAGGTGAGTGACAGGTGAGTGACAGGTGAGTGACAGGTGAGTGACAGGTGAGCTACAGGTGAGTCACAGGTGAGCTACAGGTGAGTGACAGGTGAGTGACAGGTGAGTGACAGGTGAGTGACAGGTGAGCTACAGGTGAGTCACAGGTGAGCTACAGGTGAGTGACAGGTGAGTGACAGGTGAGTGACAGGTGAGTGACAAGTGAGCGACAGGTGAGCTACAGGTGAGTGACAGGTGAGTGACAGGTGAGTGACAGGTGAGTGACAGGTGAGTGACAAGTGAGTGACAGGTGTGCTACAGGTAAGTGACAGGTGAGCTACAGGTGAGCTACAGGTGAGTGACAGGTGAGTGACAAGTGAGTGACAGGTGATCTACAGGTGAGTGACAAGTGAGTGACAGGTGAGTGACAGGTGAGTGACAGGTGAGTGACAGGTGAGCTACAGGTGAGTGACAGGTGAGTGACAGGTGAGTGACAGATGAGTGACAAGTGAGCGACAGGTGAGTGACAGGTGAGTCACAGGTGAGCTACAGGTGAGTGACAGGTGAGTGACAGGTGAGCTACAGGTGAGTCACAGGTGAGCTACAGGTGAGTGACAGGTGAGCTACAGGTGAGTGACAAGTGAGCGACAGGTGAGCTACAGGTGAGTCACAGGTGAGTCACAGGTGAGCTACAGGTGAGCAACAGGTGAGCGACAGGTGAGCGACAGGTGAGCGACAGGTGAGCGACAGGTAAGTGACAAGTGAGTGACAGGTGATCTACAGGTGAGTGACAAGTGAGTGACAGGTGTGCTACAGGTAAGTGACAGGTTAGCTACAGGTGAGCTACAGGTGAGTGACAGGTAAGTGACAGGTGAGCTACAGGTGAGCTACAGGTGAGTGACAAGTGAGTGACAGGTGATCTACAGGTGAGTGACAGGTGAGTGACAGGTGTGCTACAGGTAAGTGACAGGTGAGCTACAGGTGAGCTACAGGTGAGTGACAGGTAAGTGACAGGTGAGCTACAGGTGAGCTACAGGTGAGTGACAAGTGAGTGACAGGTGATCTACAGGTGAGTGACAAGTGAGTGACAGGTGTGCTACAGGTAAGTGACAGGTGAGCTACAGGTGAGCTACAGGTGAGTGACAAGTGAGCTACAGGTGAGTGACAGGTGAGTGACAGGTGAGTGACAGGTGAGCTACAGGTGAGTCACAGGTGAGCTACAGGTGAGTGACAGGTGAGTGACAGGTGAGCTACAGGTGAGTGACAAGTGAGTGACAGGTGTGCTACAGGTAAGTGACAGGTGAGTCACAGGTGATCTACAGGTGAGTGACAGGTGAGCGACAGGTGAGCAACAGGTGAGCAACAGGTAAGTGACAGGTGAGCGACAGGTGAGCGACAGGTGAGCGACAGGTGAGTGACAGGTGAGCTACAGGTGAGCGACAGGTGAGCTACAGGTGAGCAACAGGTAAGTGACAGGTGAGCGACAGGTGAGCGACAGGTGAGCGACAGGTGAGTGACAGGTGAGCTACAGGTGAGCGACAGGTGAGCTACAGACAGTAAACAGAGACAGAGGGTAAAGTGTTCAGTACAAACCCTGCTGTGTTTATGGCTTTGAGTTTAGATTTTATATTTACTGAAGTATAAGTACTTTTAAAAATTATTTTGTAAAAACAGTTAAATCATTCTGAGTGTTGCTGCTGCTACTACTACTACTACTACTACTACTACTACTACAACCACTACTACTACTACTACTGTACTGTTTGTATCCTAATCTCAGGAATGAGATCCAAACATATTCCTTGGTGCACAAACTTTATGTTGTAATGAAATGTAATATAGTAACATGGAAGTGTGTAACCTGTGCAGGTTTTGTTTTTATTATTATTATTATTATTATTATTATTATTATTATTATTATTATTATTATTATTATTATTATTATTATTATTGGACAGATGTGAAAGTCACAAAAAAAAGATAGAAAAGTAAAACAACAGAACTACAAGAGATTACTTTACATTCAGTAAAAATTACTATGGTCACATCCTCAAGTCTTTATTACAGAGATCTGTCTGCAGGGTCTAACATCTGTCTGCAGACTCTAACATCTGTCTGCAGGGTCTAACATCTGTCTGCAGACTCTAACATCTGTCTGCAGACTCTAACATCTGTCTGCAGGTCTGACATCTGTCTGCAGGCTCTAACATCTGTCTGCAGACTCTAACATCTGTCTGCAGGTCTGACATCTGTCTGCAGGCTCTAACCTCTGCAAGGTCTAACATGTGTCTGCAGGTCTGACATCTGTCTGCAGGCTCTAACATCTGTCTGCAGACTCTAACATCTGTCTGCAGGTCTGACATCTGTCTGCAGGCTCTAACCTCTGCAAGGTCTAACATGTGTCTGCAGGTCTGACATCTGTCTGCAGGCTCTAACATCTGTCTGCAGACTCTAACATCTGTCTGCAGGTCTGACATCTGTCTGCAGGCTCTAACCTCTGCAAGGTCTAACATGTGTCTGCAGGTCTGACATCTGTCTGCAGGCTCTAACATCTGTCTGCAGGGTCTAACATCTGTCTGCAGACTCTAACATCTGTCTGCAGGTCTGACATCTGTCTGCAGGATCTAACATCTGTCTGCAGGTCTGACATCTGTCTGCAGGCTCTAACATCTGTCTGCAGGGTCTAACATCTGTCTGCAGGTCTGACATCTGTCTGCAGGTCTGACATCTGTCTGCAGACTCTAACATCTGTCTGCAGGGTCTAACATCTGTCTGCAGGTCTGACATCTGTCTGCAGACTCTAACATCTGTCTGCAGGATCTAACATCTGTCTGCAGGTCTGACATCTGTCTGCAGGCTCTAACATCTGTCTGCAGGGTCTAACATCTGTCTGCAGGCTCTAACATCTGTCTGCAGGGTCTAACATCTGTCTGCAGGTCTGACATCTGTCTGCAGGGTCTAACATCTGTCTGCAGGGTCTAACATCTGTCTGCAGGGTCTAACATCTGTCTGCAGGCTCTAACATCTGTCTGCAGGCTCTAACCTCTGTCTGCAAGGTCTAACATCTGTCTGCAGGTCTGACATCTGTCTGCAGGCTCTAACATCTGTCTGCAGGGTCTAACATCTGTCTGCAGGTCTGACATCTGTCTGCAGGCTCTAACATCTGTCTGCAGGGTCTAACATCTGTCTGCAGGTCTGACATCTGTCTGCAGGCTCTAACATCTGTCTGCAGGCTCTAACATCTGTCTGCAGGCTCTAACATCTGTCTGCAGGGTCTAACATCTGTCTGCAGGTCTGACATCTGTCTGCAGGCTCTAACATCTGTCTGCAGGGTCTAACATCTGTCTGCAGGTCTGACATCTGTCTGCAGGCTCTAACATCTGTCTGCAGGGTCTAACATCTGTCTGCAGGTCTGACATCTGTCTGCAGGTCTGACATCTGTCTGCAGGCTCTAACATCTGTCTGCAGGCTCTAACATCTGTCTGCAGGCTCTAACATCTGTCTGCAGGGTCTAACATCTGTCTGCAGGTCTGACATCTGTCTGCAGGCTCTAACATCTGTCTGCAAGGTCTAACATCTGTCTGCAGGTCTGACATCTGTCTGCAGGCTCTAACATCTGTCTGCAAGGTCTAACATCTGTCTGCAGGCTCTAACATCTGTCTGCAGGGTCTAACATCTGTCTGCAGGCTCTAACATGTGTCTGCAGGGTCTAACATCTGTCTGCAGGTCTGACATCTGTCTGCAGGTCTGACATCTGTCTGCAGGCTCTAACATCTGTCTGCAGGGTCTAACATCTGTCTGCAGGCTCTAACATCTGTCTGCAGGCTCTAACATCTGTCTGCCTGTGTTTCAGAGATATGGATATGGAGGCTTTGTGCAGCTCCTTCATCAGAATGTGAGTCCTGAGTCCTCTGAGTCCGGTCCGGTCAGTCTCACCTGAGTCCGGTCTGACTCACCTGTGGCTCACCTGTGATTCACCTGTGACTCACCTGTGGCTCACCTGTGATTCACCTGTGACTCACCTGTGACTCACCTGTGATTCACCTGTGACTCACCTGTGATTCACCTGTGATTCACCTGTGACTCACCTGTGATTCACCTGTGATTCACCTGTGGCTCACCTGTGACTCACCTGTGACTCACCTGTGATTCACCTGTGGCTCACCTGTGACTCACCTGTGGCTCACCTGTGATTCACCTGTGACTCACCTGTGATTCACCTGTGATTCACCTGTGACTCACCTGTGATTCACCTGTGACTCACCTGTGATTCACCTGTGATTCACCTGTGATTCACCTGTGACTCACCTGTGACTCACCTGTGGCTCACCTGTGATTCACCTGTGACTCACCTGTGGCTCACCTGTGACTCACCTGTGGCTCACCTGTGATTCACCTGTGATTCACCTGTGACTCGCCTGTGACTCGCCTGTGGCTCACCTGTGATTCACCTGTGACTCACCTGTGATTCACCTGTGATTCACCTGTGACTCACCTGTGACTCACCTGTGATTCACCTGTGACTCACCTGTGGCTCACCTGTGATTCACCTGTGACTCACCTGTGATTCACCTGTGATTCACCTGTGACTCGCCTGTGACTCGCCTGTGGCTCACCTGTGATTCACCTGTGACTCACCTGTGATTCACCTGTGATTCACCTGTGACTCACCTGTGATTCACCTGTGATTCACCTGTGACTCACCTGTGGCTCACCTGTGACTCACCTGTGATTCACCTGTGACTCACCTGTGATTCACCTGTGATTCACCTGTGACTCACCTGTGATTCACCTGTGATTCACCTGTGGCTCACCTGTGACTCACCTGTGACTCACCTGTGATTCACCTGTGGCTCACCTGTGACTCACCTGTGGCTCACCTGTGATTCACCTGTGACTCACCTGTGATTCACCTGTGATTCACCTGTGACTCACCTGTGACTCACCTGTGGCTCACCTGTGATTCACCTGTGACTCACCTGTGGCTCACCTGTGACTCACCTGTGGCTCACCTGTGATTCACCTGTGGCTCACCTGTGATTCACCTGTGACTCACCTGTGACTCACCTGTGATTCACCTCTGATTCACCTGTGGCTCACCTGTGATTCACCTGTGATTCACCTGTGACTCACCTGTGATTCACCTGTGACTCACCTGTGGCTCACCTGTGATTCACCTGTGACTCACCTGTGATTCACCTGTGATTCACCTGTGACTCACCTGTGTGGTCACCAGGGCGAGGGGCGTATGATGAAGGATGGGAAGCTTTTCCGCGTGGTTCAGGAAAACTGCTGGGATCCTCAGACTCGGATCAGGGACATGGACCGACACGGTACTGCAGTATTACAGTACACAGTACACAGATATTGTAGTACTGAGTATTTGTTCTGATCCACAGGAGTGAGTGTCCAGGCCCTGTCCACTGTCCCCGTCATGTTCAACTACTGGGTCAGTACCAGCACAGTACTGACACTGGGTCAGTACCAACTCAGTACTCACAGTACTAACACTGGGTCAGTACCAGCTCAGTACTGACAATGGGTCAGTACTAGCGCAGTACTGACGCTGGGTCAGTACCAGCACAGTACTGACGCTGGGTCAGTACCAACTCAGTACTGACGCTGGGTCAGTACTAGCACAGTACTGACGCTGGGTCAGTACCAACTCAGTACTCACAGTACTGACGCTGGGTCAGTACCAACTCAGTACTGACGCTGGGTCAGTACTAGCACAGTACTGACGCTGGGTCAGTACCAGCTCAGTACTGACAATGGGTCAGTACTAGCGCAGTACTGACGCTGGGTCAGTACCAGCACAGTACTGACGCTGGGTCAGTACCAGCTCAGTACTGACGCTGGGTCAGTACCATCAGTACTCACACTGATACTGTCCCCTCTGACGTTCATATCTTGTGAGTTAATATTGTTTTTATTTATTTATTTACTTTTTAACTTTTTAATTTTTCTATTTAAAGCTGCACTTCCTGATTTTTTTTTTTCCTTGTATGTTGGTAAAGATAATTATTTAGTTATTAGAAAAACTGAGCCTCTGAGGTCACCTGTGGGCTGTGTTATAAGGGTTTTGTTTCAGAGCGAGGGAAGGAACAGTTTAACCAATCACACGCTTCCATAGGACAGGAGCGCTCTGATTGGTCGATACATCCTTTATCTATCCAGAACTAGAATCTATCAGGAATAATGTGAAGGAGCTGTTTTATTTCAAAATTCATAGCTTATTCACAGTATTTTTACTTTAAAGAGTGAAAAGCAGAGTCCAGATCTGCTGTGTTACTGTGACAGCTCCTGGCTGTGGACAGACTTCCAGGTTTGTGTGAGACTGGGACAGAGCGGCGCCAAGGAGAGAAATTAGGAAAAATAAAGTGTATCATTCACACTCAGCATCACTTTTACAGTCACAGAATCAGGAAGTGCAGCTTTAATTTTTTTAAAATTTTTATTTCTTTTGTTGTTTTATTTTAAATGTAATTCATATTATTTATTTTTTTTTACTTTTTTTTAATTATTAAATTTGAATTTCAATTTAATCTATTTTTATTTACATGTTTATTTAAATGATAGATCGATCTCTGTTCCAGTTCATTCTGCCGTTGTGCCCTTGAGCACTAGGTCACTTTGGGCCAGATTTATCAAAGGTTTGCGTGCACGCTAACTGAATAAGATGCGCTAAAATTGGAGCAAATCCAGACGCAGTTGAGATTTGCGAGTCTTACAGGAGCAGAGCAGATTTTGCTCCTGTGACCTAATGAATCTGTAAACTGAGGCGTTCTTCCCAGAGATGCGCAAAATGGAAGGCGGAGAAAATGCAAATTCATTCATTTAACGCCCGCAATATTATAATAATTCATCGAATTTATATAGCGCTTTTTTGGACACTCAAAGACGCTTTACAATTGATCAATTATTCATTCACTCCTCAGTCACACTTGGTGGTGGTGAGCTACTTCTGTAGCCACAGCTGCCCTGGGGCAGACTGACGGAAACGTGGCTGCCAATCTGCGCCAACGGCCCCTCTGACCACCACCAAACACAGCCACACTAACACATTCACACAGGCAAGGGGGGTGAAGTGTCTTGCCCAGGGACACAACGACAGTATGCGCTTCAGATGGGATTCGAACCTGCTACCCTCCGATTGCTGGGCGAATGCTTAACCCACTGCGCCACCATCGCCATGATTATTTAATCAAGGCTCACGATGACTTTGCGTGTGAAAATAGCGTATAAATGTAGCACGTTGGAGAAGGACGTGCTAATCTTTTGCACAGATGGCTGCTGTGATTCGTGTGAGACGAAGGAGAAGAAATGAACAAATAGCGTAGAGTTAGAGAGTTTGCCACGCGTGCAGATCTATTTGCCATGAAGGATGAAAAAATTATTCACCAGCACTTTCAGCTCTTCTTAGTTAAATTTTGCTTCCGTTTGTGTTCCACTTCCGCACCTTCCATGATGCAAAACAATACACGCAATGATGTCGTTTAAATAGCTTCCGCCCCCTCTGTTTGCACCTGTCACCGACCACGCAGTTTGTCTTAGTAATTCACGCGCAACACGCACATTAATAGTGGCCTCATATTTTCTCACTGCACTTGCAGTTTAGCACCCGTCTTAGTAAATATGGCCCTTTGTCTGTACTGTCTGTTCCACTGGTAAAGCACTGTGACGTACCTGACCAGAGCAGCGCTGAGGATCCATGGAGGTGGACAGGCTAACTACTCTGCCACAGGAGTCTAACCCACAACCCTCCTTTGCTGTGTGTGTCCAGGCCAAGCCCCAGGACACCCTGGACCTCTGCACCCTCCTGAACGACGACCTCTGCAGGACGATCCGCTCCAACCCTCGCAGATTTGTTGGGCTTGGGACCGTCCCCATGCAGGACCCGCAGCTGGCCGAGCTGGAGATGAGGCGCTGCGTCAAGGACCTGGGCTTCCCCGGAGTCCAGATCGGGTCCCACATAAACCACTGGGACCTGAACGCACCAGAGCTGCACCCCTTCTACGCTGTGAGGACCAGTACTGGTCTAGACCTGGTTCAGACCTGGTTTAGTTCTGATTTAGACCTGGCTTAGTCCTGGTTTAGACCTGGTCTAGACTTGGTTTAGACCTGGCTTAGTCCTGGTTTAGACCTGGTCTACACCTGGTTTAGACCTGGCTTAGTCCTAGTTTAGACCTGGTTTAGACCTGGTTTAGCCCTGGTTTAGACCTGATTTAGACCTGGTTTAGCCCTGGTTTAGCCCTGGTTTAGACCTGGTTTAGACCTGGTTTAGCCCTAGTTTAGAACTGATTTAGCCCTGGTTTAGCCCTGGTTTAGACCTGGTTTAGCCCTAGTTTAGAACTGATTTAGCCCTCATTTAGCCCTGGTTTAGCCCTGGTTTAGACCTGGTTTAGCCCTGGTTTAGCCCTAGTTTAGAACTGATTTAGCCCTGGTTTAGCCCTGGTTTAGACCTGGTTTAGCCCTAGTTTAGACCTGATTTAGCCCTGGTTTAGTCCTGGTTTAGACCTGGTTTAGACCTGATTTAGCCCTGGTTTAGTCCTGGTTTAGACCTGGTTTAGCCCTGGTTTAGCCCTAGTTTAGAACTGATTTAGCCCTGGTTTAGCCCTGGTTTAGCCCTGGTTTAGCCCTAGTTTAGAACTGATTTAGCCCTGGTTTAGCCCTGGTTCAACCCTGGTTTAGCCCTAGTTTAGAACTGATTTAGCCCTGGTTTAGCCCTGGTTTAGAACTGATTTAGCCCTGGTTTAGCCCTGACTTAGTCCTGGTTTAGACCTGGTCTAGACCTGGTTTAGTCCTGGTTTAGTCCTGGCTTAGTCCTGGTTTAGACCTGGTCTAGACCTGGTTTAGTCCTGGCTTAGTCCTGGTTTAGACCTGGTCTAGACCTGGTTTAGACCTGGTTTAGTCCTGGTTTAGACCTGGTTTAGCCCTAGTTTAGAACTGATTTAGCCCTGGTTTAGCCCTGGTTTAGCCCTAGTTTAGACCTGATTTAGCCCTGGTTTAGTCCTGGTTTAGACCTGGTTTAGACCTGATTTAGCCCTGGTTTAGTCCTGGTTTAGACCTGGTTTAGACCTGGTTTAGACCTGGTTTAGCCCTGGTTTAGCCCTAGTTTAGAACTGATTTAGCCCTGGTTAAGCCCTGGTTTAGCCCTGGTTTAGACCTGGTTTAGCCCTAGTTTAGACCTGATTTAGCCCTGGTTTAGTCCTGGTTTAGACCTGGTTTAGACCTGGTTTAGTCCTGGTTTAGCCCTAGTTTAGAACTGATTTAGCCCTGGTTTAGCCCTGGTTTAGCCCTGGTTTAGCCCTAGTTTAGAACTGATTTAGCCCTGGTTTAGCCCTGGCTTAGTCCTGGTTTAGACCTGGTCTAGACCTGGTTTAGTCCTGGTTTAGGCCTGGTTTAGACCTGGTTTTGGTCTCTCCTGTAGGCTGCAGAGGAGCTGGGTTGCTCTCTTTTCGTCCACCCCTGGGACATGCAGACGGACGGACGCATGAGCAAGTACTGGCTCCCCTGGTTAGTGGGTAAGAACTGCAGTACTCTTGTAGTACTGCTGTGTACCTGTAGTACTGCTGTGTACCTGTAGTACTGCTGTGTAACTGTAGTACTGCTGTGTACCTGTAGTACTGCAGTAGTGTGTATCTGTAGTACTGCAGTAGTGTGTACCTGTAGTACTGCAGTAGTGTGTACCTGTAGTACTGCAGTAGTGTGTATCTGTAGTACTGCTGTGTACCTGTAGTACTGCTGTGTACCTGTAGTACTGCTGTATACCTGTATCTCCTGGTTAGTGGGTAAGAACTGCAGTACTCTTGTAGTACTGCTGTGTACCTGTAGTACTGCTGTGTACCTGTAGTACTGCTGTGTACCTGTAGTACTGCTGTGTACCTGTAGTACTGCTGTATACCTGTATCTCCTGGTTAGTGGGTAAGAACTGCAGTACTCTTGTAGTACTGCTGTGTACCTGTAGTACTGCTGTGTACCTGTAGTACTGCTGTATACCTGTATCTCCTGGTTAGTGGGTAAAAACTGACTCCTTTGGTTCTTGGATCTCATCCCCTGGCCCCAGTGTAAAGTTCAGTCCTGAGGTGGCTTTATATGGAGGACCGTGAGCGCCACGCGAAAAGGAATAATGCTTCTATTAAAAGAGTTTTTAAAAGAGCCTTTAATAAATGGATTACTAAATGCTTTTATTAAAAGAGTTTTTAAAAGTTTATTTAATAAAGAGATTGCTAAATACTTTTATTAAGAGTGTTTAAAAGAGCATTTAATAATTGGATTACTAAATGCTTTTATTAAGAGTTTTTAAAAGAGCCTTTAATAAACAGATTACTAAATGGTTTTATTAAATTACTTTTTAAAAGAGGATTTAATAAATGGATTACTAAATGGTTTTAATAAAAGAAGGGTTAATAGCGTTATTCATTAATCCATTTAGGAAACCGATTTCTAAATGTATTTACAAAACCTTTTCAAAAAAACATTTGCAAAACGTATTAGCTTCTCCGATTAGCTTCTCCTTTTAGCTTTTCCGTGGCGTTCCTGGTCCTCCTGGTTAAAGTTAAATAAAAGAAAAAGCAAAGCGATGTAACGAGCTCTGTGATTGGTCAGGTGATGTTACTGTCAGGTGGTGTTACTGTCAGGTGGTCCTACTGTCAGGCAGTGTTACTGTCAGGTGTGTTACTGTCAGGTGTGTTACTGTCAGGTGGTCCTACTGTCAGGCAGTGTTACTGTCAGGCAGTGTTACTGTCAGGTGTGTTACTGTCAGGTGGTGTTTCTGTCAGGCGGTGTTACTGTCAGGTGTGTTACTGTCAGGTGGTGTTTCTGTTAGGTGTGTTACTGTCAGGTGTGTTACTGTCAGGTGGTGTTACTATCAGGCGGTGTTACTGTCAGGTGGTGTTACTGTCAGGTGTGTTACTGTCAGGTGGTGTTACTGTCAGGCGGTGTTACTGTCAGGTGGTGTTACTGTCAGGCGGTGTTACTGTCAGGCGGTGTTACTATCAGGCGGTGTTACTGTCAGGTGGTGTTACTGTCAGGTGTGTTACTGTCAGGTGGTGTTACTATCAGGTGGTGTTACTGTCAGGCAGTGTTACTGTCAGGTGGTGTTTCTGTCAGGTGTGTTACTGTCAGGTGTGTTACTGTCAGGTGGTGTTACTATCAGGCGGTGTTACTGTCAGGTGGTGTTACTGTCAGGTGTGTTACTGTCAGGTGGTGTTACTATCAGGTGGTGTTACTGTCAGGCTGTGTTACTGTCAGGTGGTGTTACTGTCAGGCGGTGTTACTGTCAGGTGTGTTACTGTCAGGCGGTGTTACTGTCAGGTGGTGTTTCTGTCAGGTGGTGTGACTGTCAGGTGTGTTACTGTCAGGTGGTGTTTCTGTCAGGTGTGTTACTGTCAGGTGTGTTACTGTCAGGTGGTGTTACTATCAGGCGGTGTTACTGTCAGGTGGTGTTACTGTCAGGTGGTGTTACTGTCAGGTGGTGTTACTATCAGGCGGTGTTACTGTCAGGTGGTGTTTCTGTCAGGTGGTGTTTCTGTCAGGTGTGTTACTGTCAGGTGGTGTTACTGTCAGGTGTGTTACTGTCAGGCGGTGTTACTGTCAGGCGGTGTTACTGTCAGGTGGTGTTACTGTCAGGTGTGTTACTGTCAGGTGGTGTTTCTGTCAGGTGTGTTACTGTCAGGTGTGTTACTGTCAGGTGTGTTACTGTCAGGTGGTGTTTCTGTCAGGTGTGTTACTGTCAGGCGGTGTTACTGTCAGGCGGTGTTACTGTCAGGTGGTGTTACTGTCAGGTGTGTTACTGTCAGGTGTGTTACTGTCAGGTGGTGTTACTATCAGGCGGTGTTACTGTCAGGTGGTGTTACTGTCAGGTGTGTTACTGTCAGGTGGTGTTACTGTCAGGTGTGTTACTGTCAGGCAGTGTTACTGTCAGGTGGTGTTACTGTCAGGCGGTGTTACTGTCAGGTGGTGTTACTGTCAGGTGTGTTACTGTCAGGCAGTGTTACTGTCAGGTGGTGTTACTGTCAGGCGGTGTTACTGTCAGGTGGTGTTACTGTCAGGTGGTGTTTCTGTCAGGTGTGTTACTGTCAGGCGGTGTTACTGTCAGGTGTGTTACTGTCAGGTGGTGTTTCTGTCAGGTGTGTTACTGTCAGGTGTGTTACTGTCAGGTGGTGTTTCTGTCAGGTGTGTTTCTGTCAGGTGTGTTACTGTCAGGTGTGTTACTGTCAGGTGGTGTTACTGTCAGGTGGTGTTTCTGTCAGGTGTGTTACTGTCAGGCGGTGTTACTGTCAGGTGGTGTTTCTGTCAGGTGTGTTACTGTCAGGTGTGTTACTGTCAGGTGGTCTTACTGACAAGACATAACGAAAGATTTTGAGGTACAATACAATAACAGTGGCTTTAAGAAATCATTTATTATTAGCAGAAGACCAGGTGAACCTTTTCAGCTGAACCACAGCTCATTCAGACAAAAATAAAACACTGTTGCTTTTTGCATGAGGTCATCTCTTGGGTTAGTAGTAAATCTGTTTTTATTAACTCGTTAATTTGAGCCAAGCCATCTTTAGTGCTGGAGGTCAAGGGTTCATTTTCACACAGAATGATAAAATATGTGCTGGTCCTAAGCCTGGATAAATGAAGAGCTTTGTGTCAGAAGGGTACAGGCCTGTTCCTCGCTCTGTGGGGTTTGTAGGCCCCGAGTTTGTTAAACTATGACAGATAGATTCCTGATGATCCCTGAACCTGCCACAGTCTGAGGGTAAAGTCTCACGTCAGGATGAGCCACAAACACAAACAGATCAAACTGAGAGCAGAGTAATTCTGCACGGAGCACTGCCACAATCATCCATGAACATTCAGCTTTGGTGCCCCCTAGTGGTCGTGGGGCTGTGTGCATGTAGTCCACATAGAGCTAGACGGGGATCCAGTGTAGAGGCCTCTGAACCAAAGGGAGCAGCTGGGAGGGATATAGTTTGTACGAGGCCTATACAAAACTGTTCAAATAAAGCATCAGAAGAATCTTAATAAGAGCAGCATTAAGATGATCGCACCGGTTGTCCACAGGGATGCCGGCAGAAACCACCACCGCCATCTGCTCCATGATCTTCGGAGGGATCTTCGAGAGGTTTCCCAGACTCAGGGTGTGCTTCGCTCATGGAGGTACGGACCATCACTCTGCACGGATCAGTTCCCTCTGGACTTTTATTTCTCTCTGTGACTATGAGAGGTTTTTACTGTTGTTCACGGTCTGTTAGTTACTGTTCTTTATGTTTTTAGTAACAGTAGCTCTTATACGGTCATATGTAAAAGTGTACGCACAAACTGTTGTTAGGAAAACTCCCTAGAATTCAGATGTCACTGGAAAATGACTGACAGACCTCTGTGATCTTTTTTTGTGAAGACAAAGTAAATTATTATAGAACCTCAGAGGGGAGTCCAGACTTTTGCACATGACTGTATAATCTCCTATGGGAGGTTCTCTCTGACAGTATCTCCCGTGTTCTGTAGGAGGTTCTCTCTGACAGTATCTCCCGTGTTCTGTAGGAGGTTCTCTCTGACAGTATCTCCCGTGTTCTGTAGGAGGTTCTCTCTGACAGTATCTCCCGTGTTCTGTAGGAGGTTCTCTCTGACAGTATCTCCCGTGTTCTGTAGGAGGTTCTCTCTGACAGTATCTCCCGTGTTCTGTAGGAGGTTCTCTCTGACAGTATCTCCCGTGTTCTGTAGGAGGTTCTCTCTGACAGTATCTCCCGTGTTCTGTAGGAGGTTCTCTCTGACAGTATCTCCCGTGTTCTGTAGGAGGTTCTCTCTGACAGTAGCTCCCGTGTTCTGTAGGAGGTTCTCTCTGACAGTATCTCCCGTGTTCTGTAGGAGGTTCTCTCTGACAGTATCTCCCGTGTTCTGTAGGAGGTTCTCTCTGACAGTATCTCCCGTGTTCTGTAGGAGGTTCTCTCTGACAGTATCTCCCGTGTTCTGTAGGAGGTTCTCTCTGACAGTATCTCCCGTGTTCTGTAGGAGGTTCTCTCTGACAGTATCTCCCGTGTTCTGTAGGAGGTTCTCTCTGACAGTATCTCCCGTGTTCTGTAGGAGGTTCTCTCTGACAGTATCTCCCGTGTTCTGTAGGAGGTTCTCTCTGACAGTATCTCCCGTGTTCTGTAGGAGGTTCTCTCTGACAGTATCTCCCGTGTTCTGTAGGAGGTTCTCTCTGACAGTAGCTCCCGTGTTCTGTAGGAGGTTCTCTCTGACAGTAGCTCCCGTGTTCTGTAGGAGGTTCTCTCTGACAGTATCTCCCGTGTTCTGTAGGAGGTTCTCTCTGACAGTATCTCCCGTGTTCTGTAGGAGGTTCTCTCTGACAGTATCTCCCGTGTTCTGTAGGAGGTTCTCTCTGACAGTAGCTCCCGTGTTCTGTAGGAGGTTCTCTCTGACAGTAGCTCCCGTGTTCTGTAGGAGGTTCTCTCTGACAGTATCTCCTGTGTTCTGTAGGAGGTTCTCTCTGACAGTATCTCCCGTGTTCTGTAGGAGGTTCTCTCTGACAGTATCTCCCGTGTTCTGTAGGAGGTTCTCTCTGACAGTAGCTCCCGTGTTCTGTAGGAGGTTCTCTCTGACAGTAGCTCCTGTGTTCTGTAGGAGGTTCTCTCTGACAGTATCTCCCGTGTTCTGTAGGAGGTTCTCTCTGACAGTATCTCCCGTGTTCTGTAGGAGGTTCTCTCTGACAGTATCTCCCGTGTTCTGTAGGAGGTTCTCTCTGACAGTATCTCCCGTGTTCTGTAGGAGGTTCTCTCTGACAGTATCTCCCGTGTTCTGTAGGAGGTTCTCTCTGACAGTATCTCCCGTGTTCTGTAGGAGGTTCTCTCTGACAGTAGCTCCCGTGTTCTGTAGGAGGTTCTCTCTGACAGTAGCTCCTGTGTTCTGTAGGAGGTTCTCTCTGACAGTATCTCCCGTGTTCTGTAGGAGGTTCTCTCTGACAGTATCTCCCGTGTTCTGTAGGAGGTTCTCTCTGACAGTATCTCCCGTGTTCTGTAGGAGGTTCTCTCTGACAGTATCTCCCGTGTTCTGTAGGAGGTTCTCTCTGACAGTATCTCCCGTGTTCTGTAGGAGGTTCTCTCTGACAGTATCTCCCGTGTTCTGTAGGAGGTTCTTTTCCGTTCACCGTGGGCCGGATCGCTCACGGTCACGCGGTGCGGCCCGATCTCTGTGCCGTGGATAATGAGCGCTCTCCTCTGAAATACTGCGGTTCTTTCTACACGGACTCTCTGGTCCACGACCCCCGAGCTCTGCGGCTGCTGCTCCAAGTCATCGGGAAGGTAACACAGGGAATCCTCTGCACCCTCTGAGCCTCTCCTCTGCACCCTCTGAGCCTCTCCTCTGCACCCTCTGAGCCTCTCCTCTGCACCCTCTGCACCTCTCCTCTGCACCCTCTGCACCTCTCCTCTGCACCCTCTGAGCCTCTCCTCTGGACCCTCTGAGTCTCTCTTCTGCATCCTCTGAGCCTCTCCTCTGCACCCTCTGAGCCTCTCCTCTGCATCCTCTGAGCCTCTCCTCTGCACCCTCTGAGCCTCTCCTCTGCACCCTCTGAGCCTCTCCTCTGCACCCTCTGCACCTCTCCTCTGCACCCTCTGAGCCTCTCCTCTGCACCCTCTGAGCCTCTCCTCTGCACCCTCTGAGCCTCTCCTCTGCATCCTCTGAGCCTCTCCTCTGCACCCTCTGAGCCTCTCCTCTGCACCCTCTGAGCCTCTCCTCTGCATCCTCTGAGCCTCTCCTCTGCACCCTCTGAGCCTCTCCTCTGCACCCTCTGAGCCTCTCCTCTGCATCCTCTGAGCCTCTCCTCTGCACCCTCTGAGCCTCTCCTCTGCACCCTCTGCACCTCTCCTCTGCATCCTCTGCTCTCACACCGACTCATTTCACTACAGCCAAAAACCTGCTCTATGCTCTTCCTCTAGGCCTCCAGCTCTAACCTCAGCCTCATCCTTCTACCCACTGTCCCTCCTCTGTACCCTCGCTGTCTCTCCTGTCAGGTGTCCAGGTGTCCTCTTAGGTGTCCTCTCAGATGTACAGGTGTCCTCTCAGGTGTCCAGGTGTCCTCTCAGGTGTCTTCTCTGATGTACAGGTGTCCTCTCAGGTGTCCTCTCAGGTGTCCATGTGTCCTCTCAGGTGTCCTCTCAGATGTACAGGTGTCCTCTCAGGTGTCCAGGTGTCCTCTCAGGTTTCCTCTCAGATGTACAGGTGTCCTCTCAGGTGTCCTCTCAGATGTACAGGTGTCCTTTCAGGTGTCCAGGTGTCCTCTCAGGTGTCCAGGTGTCCTTTCAGGTGTCCAGGTGTCCTCTCAGGTGTCTTCTCTGATGTACAGGTGTCCTCTCAGGTGTCCATGTGTCCTCTCAGGTGTCCTCTCAGATGTACAGGTGTCTTCTCAGGTGTCCATGTGTCCTCTCAGATGTACAGGTGTCCTTTCAGGTGTCCAGGTGTCCTCTCAGGTGTCCAGGTGTCCTTTCAGGTGTCCAGGTGTCCTCTCAGGTGTCTTCTCTGATGTACAGGTGTCCTCTCAGGTGTCCATGTGTCCTCTCAGGTGTCCTCTCAGATGTACAGGTGTCTTCTCAGGTGTCCATGTGTCCTCTCAGATGTACAGGTGTCCTTTCAGGTGTCCAGGTGTCCTCTCAGATGTACAGGTGTCCTTTCAGGTGTCCAGGTGTCCTCTCAGGTGTCCAGGTGTCCTTTCAGGTGTCCAGGTGTCCTCTCAGGTGTCTTCTCTGATGTACAGGTGTCCTCTCAGGTGTCCATGTGTCCTCTCAGGTGTCCTCTCAGATGTACAGGTGTCCTCTCAGGTGTCCATGTGTCCTCTCAGGTGTCCTCTCAGATGTACAGGTGTCTTCTCAGGTGTCCATGTGTCCTCTCAGGTGTCCTCTCAGATGTACTGGTGTCCTCTCAGGTGTCCAGGTGTCCTCTCAGGTTTCCTCTCAGATGTACAGGTGCCTCTCAGGTGTCCTCTCAGATGTACAGGTGTCCTCTCAGGTGTCCAGGTGTCCTCTCAGGTGTCCAGGTGTCCTCTCAGATGTACAGGTGTCCTTTCAGGTGTCCTCTCAGGTGTCCTCTCAGGTGTCCAGGTGTCCTCTCAGGTTTCCTCTCAGATGTACAGGTGTCCTCTCAGGTGTCCTCTCAGATGTACAGGTGTCCTCTCAGGTGTCCAGGTGTCCTCTCAGGTTTCCTCTCAGATGTACAGGTGTCCTCTCAGGTGTCCTCTCAGATGTACAGGTGTCCTCTCAGGTGTCCAGGTGTCCTTTCAGGTTTCCTCTCAGATGTACAGGTGTCCTCTCAGGTGTCCTCTCAGATGTACAGGTGTCCTTTCAGGTGTCCAGGTGTCCTCTCAGGTGTCCAGGTGTCCTTTCAGGTGTCCAGGTGTCCTCTCAGGTGTCTTCTCTGATGTACAGGTGTCCTCTCAGGTGTCCTCTCAGGTGTCCATGTGTCCTCTCAGGTGTCCATGTGTCCTCTCAGGTGTCCTCTCAGATGTACAGGTGTCTTCTCAGGTGTCCATGTGTCCTCTCAGGTGTCCTCTCAGATGTACTGGTGTCCTCTCAGGTGTCCAGGTGTCCTCTCAGGTTTCCTCTCAGATGTACAGGTGTCCTCTCAGGTGTCCTCTCAGATGTACAGGTGTCCTTTCAGGTGTCCAGGTGTCCTCTCAGGTGTCCAGGTGTCCTCTCAGATGTACAGGTGTCCTTTCAGGTGTCCTCTCAGGTGTCCAGGTGTCATCTCAGGTGTCCTCTCAGGTGTCCTCTCAGATGTACAGGTGTCCTTTCAGGTGTCCTCTCAGGTGTCCTCTCAGGTGTCCAGGTGTCATCTCAGGTGTCCTCTCAGGTGTCCTCTCAGGTGTCCAGGTGTCCTCTCAGGTGTCCTCTCAGATGTACAGGTGTCTTCTCAGGTGTCCATGTGTCCTCTCAGGTGTCCTCTCAGATGTACTGGTGTCCTCTCAGGTGTCCAGGTGTCCTCTCAGGTGTCCTCTCAGATGTACAGGTGTCCAGGTGTCCTCTCAGGTGTCCAGGTGTCCTTTCAGGTGTCCAGGTGTCCTCTCAGGTGTCTTCTCTGATGTACAGGTGTCCTCTCAGGTGTCCTCTCAGGTGTCCATGTGTCCTCTCAGGTGTCCTCTCAGATGTACAGGTGTCTTCTCAGGTGTCCATGTGTCCTCTCAGGTGTCCTCTCAGATGTACTGGTGTCCTCTCAGGTGTCCAGGTGTCCTCTCAGGTTTCCTCTCAGATGTACAGGTGTCCTCTCAGATGTACAGGTGTCCTCTCAGATGTACAGGTGTCCTCTCAGATGTACAGGTGTCCTCTCAGGTGTCCAGGTGTCCTCTCAGATGTACAGGTGTCCTTTCAGGTGTCCTCTCAGGTGTCCTCTCAGGTGTCCAGGTGTCCTCTCAGGTGTCCTCTCAGGTGTCCTGTCAGGTGTCCTCTCAGGTGTCCAGGTGTCCTCTCAGGTGTCCAGGTGTCCTCTCAGGTGTCCAGGTGTCCTCTCAGGTGTCCTCTCAGGTGTCCAGGTGTCTTCTCAGGTGTCCTCTCAGGTGTCCAGGTGTCAAGGTGTCCTCTCAGGTGTCCTCTCAGGTGTCCAGGTGTCCTCTCAGGTGTCCTCTCAGGTGTCCAGGTGTCCTCTCAGGTGTCCTCTCAGGTGTCCAGGTGTCCTCTCAGGTGTCCAGGTGTCCTCTCAGGTGTCCTCTCAGGTGTCCAGGTGTCCTCTCAGGTGTCCTCTCAGGTGTCCAGGTGTCCTCTCAGGTGGCCAGGTGTCCTCTCAGGTGTCCTCTCAGGTGTCCAGGTGTCCAGGTGTCCTCTCAGGTGTCCAGGTGTCCTCTCAGGTGTCCTCTCAGGTGTCCAGGTGTCCTCTCAGGTGTCCAGGTGTCCTCTCAGGTGTCCAGGTGTCCAGGTGTCCTCTCAGGTGTCCAGGTGTCCTCTCAGGTGTCCAGGTGTCCTCTCAGGTGTCCTCTCAGGTGTCCTCTCAGGTGTCCAGGTGTCCTCTCAGGTGTCCAGGTGTCCTCTCAGGTGTCCTCTCAGGTGTCCTCTCAGGTGTCCAGGTGTCTTCTCAGGTGTCCTCTCAGGTGTCCTCTCAGGTGTCCAGGTGTCCTCTCAGGTGTCCTCTCAGGTGTCCAGGTGTCTTCTCAGGTGTCCTCTCAGGTGTCCAGGTGTCCAGGTGTCCTCTCAGGTGTCCAGGTGTCCTCTCAGGTGTCCTCTCAGGTGTCCAGGTGTCCTCTCAGGTGTCCTCTCAGGTGTCCAGGTGTCCTCTCAGGTGGCCAGGTGTCCTCTCAGGTGTCCAGGTGTCCTCTCAGGTGTCCTCTCAGGTGTCCAGGTGTCCTCTCAGGTGTCTTCTCAGGTGTCCAGGTGTCCTCTCAGGTGACCAGGTGTCCTCTCAGGTGTCCTCTCAGGTGTCCAGGTGTCCTCTCAGGTGTCCTCTCAGGTGTCCAGGTGTCCTCTCAGGTGGCCAGGTGTGATGTTTCTCTGTGTTGTCCCAGGACAGAGTGATGTTGGGGACAGATTATCCGTTTCCGCTGGGCGAGCTGGAGCCGGGAGCCCTGATCGAGTCCATGGACGACTTGGACCTGGGACTCAAGGTCAGAGACTTCTGTCCAAAACCATAACAAACCATTTTAACTTCATTTAACCCAGACCTGTTCCTGTTCCAGGACCAGCTGCTGGCGGGGAACGCTCTGGAGTTTTTGGGACTGAAACGAGAACAGTTTGAATAAAATACAACAACAGCTCCAGCAAAAGGACGCAGTCTCATACGTTTATGTGAAATGTTGTGGCTGATATTTGGACAGAGAACAGTGGGGGACTTAAATTTTTAATTTAGGTAATTATTAAATTACCTCCACACTGAAAAGATCTGTAAACATATTCAATAAAAATCAACACCAACAGCATTTCCTTTTCAGACCTTTCTGTATTATTATTGTGAAATACATTAACATAATCAATTAAACATAAAAAATATAAATATGTATATTTTGTATTATCATTATTATTATTATTATTATTATCCCCTTCATGCCGTATGTCACTAATTTGCAACGTACCATTTAATCCAAGACTGCTGCAGAAATCAAAAAAGCAAAAAACACTGATTTTTTTATATAATTGGAAATAAATTCAGCCATTAAGGAGTTATTATTATTATTATTGCTGAGCTAAAATGAGTGATATATCATTAAATTGGATATTTTAGAAAATAAATCAGGCCAGATTTGGGTTGTGTAGCATTTTTTTGGAAATATGAGATTCAAAAAAATAGGTTTGCAATTGCAATTGCTGCTGGTCCTACTACGGTGGCCCTGAGGTGCAGCATCAAAACTGTTTTTGTCCACGAGAAAAATAAAAGCAAAGGAAGATTTTTAAATCTGTTGCCTCAAATTAAAAACTGCAGTCTAAATCTGAACAATGGTCTCTTTTCTGATTGGATGATCGGTGATCAATTTTAGAACCAAAACAAAAAATGTAAAAAAAAATTTTTTCATGTGAATAACTCAGCTGTACCATTGTTATCAGTAAAACTAATATTTAATTTAAACATGTTTACCTCACATCTGGGACACATCTGGGTCGTTTTTATGAAATATAAAAACTATATACTGCTCAAAGCTCATTTAAACAAAAAACATAAAAGCACTCCTCAGAATATAAAATGAAAAACACTCTTCAAATAATTATGGTATAAATAAAAATAAATAAATGTAAATTAATATAAATAAATAAAAATAAAGATAAATAGATGTAAATAAATATAAATAAATATAAATGTTTACAGCTCGGTACAGAACTTGAAGATTCAGGGGCGGAACCATTTCCCGGCCTCTGTTTCCGCCCGGACCGCGGTTGCGCTCTCATTTCCGGCCTCCTGCCGTCACTTCCTCTCCGGGGTTAGCTGGGGCGCTGCTGTGACAGCTCTGGGGCAGCTCTGGGGCAGTTCTCCGCAGCTTTGACCCGGTTTTGGGGCAGGTTTTGTGGATATTTTGTGTTGTTCCTGTGCGGCGAAGAGGCCCGGGCGGCGCTGTATCCCTCCGCCGCGGGCTCCAGTGTAAAGCACCGGGGGACGCGGAGGAGTATGGTGTGAGTGCGGCGGCTCTGACACAGCACAGGTACCAAATGTCAACAGCGGAAAAGCTCCCAAAACTGCGGCTTTACGCGCTTTAAAGCTGAAACACGGACATTATTTAATCTTTAACTGTCTCAGGACAAACATTACCTCAGAGGCATTTAGTTCCTGTTGCTTCAGAGCCGTCAGTTTGTGCCTTTGCCTCAGACTCGGTACATTCTGAGGGTCTATGGCGAGCCGGTGTCGTTTTCTGAGGCGTCAGGAGAAAAGTTCCAGGCTAATTCTGCTCTGGTCAGAATTTTACCAACTATTTCTCCGTTTGCTTCATATTTCTCACGTTTCTGACCACAACTCTTAAGAGGAAATGTGCCTAAAGCGAGTCCACTGTCAGCTCACTTATCACGGAGCCTGCTTTCAGCTCTGTGCGTGAGATTTCTGTAAAAGTGTGAAGTTTGGAGACGTCACGGATTTACCCGCAGTGTTCTGAAAATGAACACTTCCTATTTGTTCTGTTCAAGGAATCTGAGCTAAACCAGGGACTAAACCAAGGACTAAACCAGTGGCTAAACCAGTGGCTAAACCAGTGGCTAAACCAGTGGCTAAACCAGTGGCTAAACCAGTGGCTAAACCAGTGGCTAAACCAGTGGCTAAACCAAGACTAAACCAGGGACTAAACCAGGGCTAAACCAGTGACTAAACCAGTGACTAAACCAGGGACTAAACCAGGGACTAAACCAGGGCTAAACCAGTGGCTAAACCAGTGGCTAAACCAGTGGCTAAACCAGTGGCTAAACCAAGACTAAACCAGGGACTAAACCAGGGCTAAACCAGTGACTAAACCAGTGACTAAACCAGGGACTAAACCAGGGACTAAACCAGGGCTAAACCAGTGGCTAAACCAGTGGCTAAACCAGTGGCTAAACCAAGACTAAACCAGTGGCTAAACCAAGACTAAACCAGTGGCTAAACCAAGACTAAACCAGGGACTAAACCAGGGCTAAACCAGGGACTAAACCAGGGCTAAACCAAGACTAAACCAGTGGCTAAACCAGTGGCTAAACCAAGACTAAACCAGGGACTAAACCAGTGGCTAAACCAAGACTAAACCAGTGGCTAAACCAAGCCTAAACCAGTGGCTAAACCAGTGGCTAAACCAGGGACTAAACCAGGACTAAACCAAGACTAAACCAGTGGCTAAACCAGGACTAAACCAAGACTAAACCAGTGGCTAAACCAGGACTAAACCAGGACTAAACCAGGGCTAAACCAGGACTAAACCAGGACTAAACCAGGGACTAAACCAGGGACTAAACCAGGACTAAACCAGGACTAAACCAGGGACTAAACCAGGACTAAACCAGGGACTAAACCAGTGGCTAAACCAGTGGCTAAACCAGTGGCTAAACCAGTGGCTAAACCAGGGACTAAACCAGGACTAAACCAGGACTAAACCAGGACTAAACCAGGGACTAAACCAGGGACTAAACCAGGGACTAAACCAGGACTAAACCAGGGACTAAACCAAGACTAAACCAGGGACTAAACCAGGGACTAAACCAGGGCTAAACCAGGGACTAAACCAGGGACTAAACCAGGGACTAAACCAGGACTAAACCAGGGGCTAAAGCAGGGGCTAAAGCAGGACTAAACCAGGACTAAACTAGGACTAAACCAGGGGCTAAACCAGGGGCTAAACCAGGGACTAAACCAGGGACTAAACCAAGACTAATCCAGGACTAAACCAAGACTAAACCAGGACTAAACCAAGACTAAACCAGCGGCTAAACCAAGACTAAACCAGTGGCTAAACCAAGACTAAACCAGCGGCTAAACCAGTGGCTAAACCAGGTTAAATCAGGACTAAACTGCCAACATGGATCCTGTGTAGGGCCCTGGTTGTGCCCAGAGGATTTAAAGCAGGGTCAGATCAGTGTAAAACCCAGAGGCAGATTTTTCTCAGTCAGATGTGACACAGAAATACAACAGAACTGTTGTATTTCTCTAAAAGCCGTGTCAGTCCAAGTGCAGGGGTTTATTAGAGGTCAACGATGTGGGTTTTCATCTGGCAAATGCCGATGGACGATTAAAAACTGCATATTTTGTCATTTTATGAAGGAAATTAATATAATGCAGCCATTTGTTTTAGTAAAGCTTATTAAAGCAAAGAGTTCAACTGTGACAGAGAGAAGAGTTAAAGATGAGTTGAGTCCATCTCAGTCAGACTCTGTGCAGATAGAGCTTCTGTTCCAGAGAAATAACAATCTTTTTATTGCCGTTTGGACCAAAAATGGGCATAAAAGTGCAAGAAAAAGCTGATGGACGGTTGTTGAACGAAATAAGTAAAAATCGGTCTGATATATCGGTCGCCGTCCAGTGTTTGACTCGCTCTGTTCAGCAGTAACAGTCTGTAGTCCAGGCTGTAGTCCAGGATGTAGTCCAGGCTGTAGTCCAGGCTGTAGTCCAGTTTGTAACGTGGGCCAGAAGCTCAGTAGCAGGAGGCAGGTGTCGAAGAAAATGCCACATTTGTTGTTTGCTGCAGTGGAGGCTTCAGTGGCTCTGCGAATGTGGGCCATCCTGGAGCACGGGAATATTCTGCATTTATATCCAGGACATTAAAGGAAAGCTGAGCATGAACCTGTGTCTGCTGACCCTTGACCCTTTGCTTGGGCGAGAGTAGCCAGGTGACTTACAGTAGGCCTGAGACAGAAGGGGCAAAGGACAAACGAGAGACAATAACAATATCACAAAGACTGACTGAATGTGGTGGGGCATGAGCATAGGCTGAGCTTTTTCACTGCGCAAGGCAAATATTTTACACCTGCGTCAGAAGAAGACAGGCGAGCTTTTGGGTGGGCCACGTCTCAGGCTCAGTATCCTGCAGCTGGGCCTACATTACATTAAGTTAGGAAGATTATGGAGGTCCACCAGAGTCTGATCTTCTCCCCAGATTCTAAAACCAAACTGCACTGTAAGTTTGGTTTAACAGGTGACATTTTAGCTTCTTTTACTTTCAGAGATTCGTAAAAAATAACTATGCTTAAAGGGACTCATGGAAGCTTAAATAGAAAAATGTGCGTGTGTGTTTCATGCAAGGATTTAGATCGACTCGGATATCTGAGAAATACTGCATTAGCTCACAGGAACAGAGACGGCAGGACCAGACTTGTGCTGTCGTTCGTCATGTTCGGGAGTTTCCAACGCACGACTGAAATTCTCAGCAAACGCTGTCAGAGTTTGTTCAGAGAAATGCGTCGGTCTCGTGCCGTTAGGTTTTCAGGACCAATCCAGACCTGCTCCTGGTTTAAGAGGAGAACGGAGACGAGACACGAGAATGAAAAATGTAATTTCGTCACCTGAAAATCATAAAATGCTCAACTATTCAGGTGCTTTTTAAAAATCAGTTTGTAACGATTGGTATTTACTTTTATTATTTCAATTATATGTAACAGCAGCCAAATAAAAAAGTGCAAACAGAACCTGATCCTGAGCTCCTGAGACCGGTTTTTACCTTCACCAGAATCTTGTGACGTTTTGATCTGGGAAGGTGGTCAGATCTTGTCACAGCCGTAGTACTAACCTCTGAACTCCTGCCTGATGACGCAGTTCGTGTTATCGTGGAAGTCTGGGGCCGTACGAAGTCTTCCCAGGTGCCGTGACTGGTCCTGGGCCCGACTTCGGGTCTATTTTTGTTGTTATTCACATCTTCAGATTCAGATCCATGATTCAGATTCAGATCTAGGGCTGCACGATATGGAGAAAACATGCGATATTCAATAACTATGTTGAAAATTGCGACAACAATATTATTGCGATATTGGAAAATAGAGCCTGCTTTTTGAACATAGTAAGGTAAATTCACTACATTTCACAAAAATGTAAGTTCCTGTATTTACAAGTCAAAACAGCGACAAAATCAAAACTTAACTCAGACTAAACCAGGAATAAAACAAGGCTAAACTGTGACTAAATTAATTAAATTACCACTAAAACTGGACTTTTTAAACATTTTTATTTAGTCACAACACATGTTCTTTTAAGGCTCTGGTGGAAAATGATTCTTCAGTGTAAATCTCTGTCAGATGGAAGACCACAGCGTTATATTTAGATTCTTGCGATATGGATATTGCGTTTGCTGATATTGCCATAATGATAATTTTGCGATATATTGTGCAGCCCTATTCAGATCCAAGATTCAGATTCAGATGGTAAAAACCTTGAGTGTGAGAGAACACAGTGAATGTGGACAGACTGGTCTCTGAGTCAGCGCCGTGCAGACCTGACAAACCGGTAATGTTACTGTGAGTTAGGGCTGCACAATATATCGCAAAATTATTGTTATCACAATAGCTGTATCGCAATATATATATATATATATATATATATTATATATATTATATATTATATATATATATTATATATATATATATATATAAATATATGGCAATAACGCTGTCGTCTTCCATCTGACAGAGATTTACACTGAAGAATCATTTTCCACCAGAGCCTTAAAAGAACATGTGTTGTGACTAAATAAAAATGTTTAAAAAGTCCAGTTTTAGTGGTAATTTAATTAATTTAGTCACAGCTTAGCCTTGTTTTATTCCTGGTTTAGTCTGTGTTAAGTTTTGATTTTGTCGCTGTTTTGACTTGTAAATACAGGAACTTACTTTTTGGTGAAAAGTAGTGAATTTACCTTACTATGTTCAAAAAGTAGGCTCCATTTTCAAATATCGCAAAATTATCGTTATCGCAGTTTTCAACATAGTTATTGAATATCGCATGTTTTCTCCATATCATGCAGCCCCCCCCACAGTAGGGCTGCACGATACGGAGAAAACATGCGATATTCGATAACTACGTCCATAGCTGGGACGATGCGCTTCTGTCACGATTAGGGATGCAACGGTATCCAGACCTCTCAGTACGTTATTATTGCGATGTTCTTAACGGTAAGATGTTTACTGCGATGCTGTGGGAGGCTCAGGGTTTGTAGAAATAACAAAACATATTCTCTAACGAGCCTTCGGTGCATTAATTATTGTGATATTTCAAAAGATCAAGATAAAATTAGTGTTTAATGACCGTAATTGTGTCATGCTGGCTGCAAAGGATCATGGTCTATGTAGTTCCTCTTTATTTTTGTGGATTATTGTGATATTTTCTCCTCAGTAAGTTTAAACTAAAGCTAAAAAAAACAAACCACAGGAGTAATAAATGAAGCAGTGGTCGGTCTCATACCTTTGTTCATGTGACAGTATTTTTCAGACCAAGTGCAGTGCTGCCCCCTGCAGTCCTGGCAGAATTCTTCACCACATGTGACTGAAATCAGAGCAGCAGAACTGAATTCATCAGATTAAAGTAATGTAATTCTGTGTTTTTCTGTAGTCCATGATGTTGACGTTGGCGAGTAAACTGAAGAGAGACGAGGGAGGGAAACACAGCTCTGAGACCAGCCACAGAGTCTCCATCAGAGACCGACTACTCACCAAAGGTACTACTACTACTGCTACTGCTGATACTGCTGCTTTTACCGTTAGCCCTGGCTGCAGGTGTGGTTAGGGCTGAGAGAAGTTCAGTGTCAGTCCTGTCAGACGTCTCCTTGTGTCTCTCTGATGTCTCTCCTGACGCTGTGTTAGCACATTAAGTTCCTGTTCATGAAGTGTTTTGTTGTAACCTCGCTCCTGTTCTTTCTCCATAGAAGTCGCGGACCTCGAGGCCAACCTCCCGAGTGAGTCCACACAGTTCTGTAGTCTCTCAGTACACCTTATAACACTTATAAAACTTATAAATCAGTGACCTTTAAACTGACCAGGGGTCTCATCTATAAAACTGTGTGGAATTCTTACTAAAAATTTCCGAGAAACTTTGAGAAACTCAAAAGCTTAGAAAATACTCACGCTGATAAACCCACAGCTGCAGCAGTTTCCCTTTTATAGACCCACCTGGAGTAGAAAGGTGCGCACGTAAACACACCTCAGGCCACGCCCTCTCCACGCCTCAGGCCACGCCCTTTCCACGCCTCAGGTCACGCCCTTTCCACGCCTCAGGCCACGCCCTTTCCACGCCTCAGGCCGCGCCCTTTCCACGCCTCAGGCCGCGCCCTCTCCACGCCTCAGGCCGCGCCCTCTCCACGCCTCAGGCCGCGCCCTCTCCACGCCTCAGGCCGCGCCCTCTCCACGCCTCAGGCCACGCCCTTTCCCCGCCTCAGGTCACGCCCTCTCCTTGCCACTAAAAGAAGGACAATGCAAAGTGACTTCTGAATGAGATTTACCTAAACATGAGCCGGTAATGAGAGGCTCACACGCACGCACACACACACAAAAGAAAGTCACTTTTCTGATTAAAAAATTAAAAACAAAATGATTGCAATTGCCCCCTTCCTCCTGATAGAGATAACTTTAAACATTAAAAAGAGGTTTAAAACATCGGGGCAGCAGTAGCTCAGTTGGTAGAGTCGCTCGCCCACTAACCCGAAGGATGGCGGTTCAAGCCCCGCAACTGGTAATGCATACTGTCGTTGTGTCCTTGGGCAAGACACTTAACCCACCTTGCCTGTATGAATGTGTCAGTGTGACTGTGGTTGGTGGTCAGAGGGGCCATGGTGCAGATGTGTGGAGCCGCGCTTCTGTCAGTCCCAGGGCAGCTGTGGCTACAAAACCGTTTATTGTCAAGAAAACTGAGCAAAATTATAAGAATGGCATTCTGTTAATTTGAATCATTACCGGCTAAAATGATGATGTCTGAAACAAAACCTTAGTTTTCAGAGAGATACAAAGTGAAAGTGAACTGTATCAGCTGCTCACTAAACATGAATTTGTCAAACCTGCTTCATTTTACCTCATCGGCGCCAGGGTCGCCTTTGTGCCGCCAGGGTCGCCTTTGAGCCACCAGGGTTGCCTTTGTGCCGCCAGGGTCGCCTTTGTGCCGTGTCTCCAAAATGTGGTTTTATAGATGAGGCTCCTGATGTTTTTAACTGTGTTTGTTCATCAACAACAATCTGTCACTGATGCCTTTGATTTGTTGATGTGTTTTAATATTCTCTTCTGTCCTCTCTCTGTCCTGTCTCTTGTCTCTCTGTCCTGTCTCTTGTCTCTCTGTCCTCTGTCCTGTCTCTCTGTCTCCTGTCCTGTATCTTGTCTCTCTGTCCTCTGTCCTGTCTCTTGTCTCTCTGTCCTGTCTCTTGTTTCTCTGTCCTTTTCCCTGTCTCTCTGTCTCTGTCCTGTATCTTGTCTCTCTGTCTCCTGTCCTGTGTCTTGTCTCTCTGTCTCCTGTCCTGTATCTTGTCTCTCTGTCCTCTGTCCTGTATCTTGTCTCTCTGTCCTCTGTCCTGTATCTTGTCTCTCTGTCTCCTGTCCTGTCTCTTGTCTCTCTGTCTCCTGTCCTGTATCTTGTCTCTCTGTCCTCTGTCCTGGCTCTCTGTCTCCTGTCCTGTATCTTGTCTCTCTGTCCTCTGTCCTGTATCTTGTCTCTCTGTCCTCTGTCCTGTATCTTGTCTCTCTGTCCTCTGTCCTGTATCTTGTCTCTCTGTCCTGTCTCTTGTCTCTCTGTCCTGTCTCTTGTCTCTCTGTCTCCTGTCCTGTCTCTTGTCTCTCTGTCCTCTGTCCTGTCTCTCTGTCCTCTGTCCTGTATCTTGTCTCTCTGTCTCCTGTCCTGTATCTTGTCTCTCTGTCCTCTGTCCTGTATCTTGTCTCTCTGTCCTCTGTCCTGTATCTTGTCTCTCTGTCCTGTCTCTTGTCTCTCTGTCCTGTCTCTTGTCTCTCTGTCCTGTCTCTTGTCTCTCTGTCCTCTGTCCTGTCTCTCTGTCTCCTGTCCTGTATCTTGTCTCTCTGTCCTCTGTCCTGTCTCTCTGTCCTCTGTCCTGTGTCTTGTCTCTCTGTCTCCTGTCCTGTATCTTGTCTCTCGGTCCTCTGTCCTGTCTCTCTGTCCTCTGTCCTGTGTCTTGTCTCTCTGTCTCCTGTCCTGTATCTTGTCTCTCTGTCTCCTGTCCTGTGTCTTGTCTCTCGGTCCTCTGTCCTGTCTCTCTGTCCTCTGTCCTGTGTCTTGTCTCTCTGTCTCCTCTCCTGTATCTTGTCTCTCTGTCTCCTGTCCTGTCTTTTGTCTCTCTGTCTCCTGTCCTGTCTCTTGTCTCCTGTCCTGTGTCTTGTCTCTCTGTCTCCTGTCCTGTCTCTTGTCTCTCTGTCTCCTGTCCTGTATCTTGTCTCTCTGTCTCCTGTCCTGTGTCTTGTCTCTCGGTCCTCTGTCCTGTCTCTCTGTCTCCTGTCCTGTCTCTTGTCTCTCTGTCTCCTGTCCTGTGTCCTGTCTCTCTGTCCTCTGTCCTGTCTCTTGTCTCTCTGTTCTCTGTCCTGTCTCTTATTTCTCTGTCCTTTTTCCTGTCTCTCTGTCTCCTGTCCTGTATCTTGTCTCTCGGTCCTCTGTCCTGTCTCTCTGTCTCCTGTCCTGTATCTTGTCTCTCTGTCCTCTGTCCTGTCTCTTGTTTCTCTGTCCTTTTTCCTGTCTCTCTGTCTCCTGTCCTGTATCTTGTCTCTCGGTCCTCTGTCCTGTCTCTCTGTCCTCTGTCCTGTGTCTTGTCTCTCTGTCTCCTGTCCTGTGTCTTGTCTCTCTGTCTCCTGTCCTGTATCTTGTCTCCTGTCCTGTGTCTTGTCTCTCTGTCTCCTGTCCTGTATCTTGGCTCTCTGCCTCCTGTCCTGTATCTTGTCTCTCTGTCTCCTGTCCTGTCTCTTGTCTCTCTGTCTCCTGTCCTGTCTCTTGTCTCTCTGTCTCCTGTCCTGTATCTTGTCTCTCTGTCTCCTGTCCTGTATCTTGTCTCTCTGTCTCCTGTCCTGTGTCTTGTCTCTCTGTCCTCTGTCCTGTCTCTTGTCTCTCTGCCTCCTGCCCTGTATCTTGTCTCTCTGTCTCCTGTCCTGTATCTTGTCTCTCTGTCTCCTGTCCTGTATCTTGTCTCTCTGTCTCCTGTCCTGTATCTTGTCTCTCTGTCTCCTGTCCTGTGTCTTGTCTCTCTGTCCTCTGTCCTGTCTCTTGTCTCTCTGCCTCCTGTCCTGTATCTTGTCTCTCTGTCTCCTGTCCTGTCTCTTGTCTCTCTGTCTCCTGTCCTGTATCTTGTCTCTCTGTCTCCTGTCCTGTATCTTGTCTCTCTGTCTCCTGTCCTGTCTCTTGTCTCTCTGTCTCCTGTCCTGTATCTTGTCTCTCTGTCTCCTGTCCTGTATCTTGTCTCTCTGTCTCCTGTCCTGTATCTTGTCTCTCTGTCTCCTGTCCTGTGTCTTGTCTCTCTGTCCTCTGTCCTGTCTCTTGTCTCTCTGTCTCCTGTCCTGTATCTTGTCTCTCTGTCTCCTGTCCTGTCTCTTGTCTCTCTGTCTCCTGTCCTGTATCTTGTCTCTCTGTCTCCTGTCCTGTATCTTGTCTCTCTGTCTCCTGTCCTGTCTCTTGTCTCTCTGTCTCCTGTCCTGTATCTTGTCTCTCTGTCTCCTGTCCTGTATCTTGTCTCTCTGTCTCCTGTCCTGTATCTTGTCTCTCTGTCTCCTGTCCTGTATCTTGTCTCTCTGTCTCCTGTCCTGTCTCTTGTCTCTCTGTCTCTGTCCTGTCTCCTGTCTCAGGTACGTGTAAAGCCAGTTTTCCAGATGAGGACAAACTGCACCACTTCCAGCTCGCCGTCTCACCAGGTGAAACACAGAACTAAAATAAACCCTCATATATAAAAAACACAAATCCATCAGAGCTGAAGACCTCTCCCTCTGTGGTGCAGCTCCCTCTAGTGGTCTACAGCAGTATTCATTCTCATATTGGTTAAAGATGTCCCCAGTTTTTAACCACATCATAATCCACTGTTACTGTTAGATTTTCTTTCATACCCATTATACCCTGACCTAAAATATAATAAGACAGAGACCTAAAGCTAAAATCTCCTGCATCTGTCTGTGTTCCTTCTTCCTCCACATTAACTTTTCTCTCTTATTTTCCTGCCCCAGACGAGGGATATTACCAAAGCGGTAGATTTCAGTTCGAGATAGACGTCCCTGAAGCCTACAACATGGTGGTGAGTCTTTCTGTGCGCGTATACTGTGTTTGTTAAAGCTTTATTAGCCGCACAAAATAAATTTGCATAAACTTTGTATAAATTCAAAATGTTTAGATGAACTGGAGGCTGAGGTTAGAGCTGCCAGGAGACAGGAGGCCGAGAGGAGGTTTATGGATGCAGTCGGTGTGAGAGAAGAGGATGCAGAGGAGAGGGTCAGAGGGAGCAGAGGATTATCAGACTTTAGTTCTCGTTGCATAAAATCTATACACACAGTAAACAAAAGTAATCATGTTGATAAAAACCAGCGTCTGTCTCCTCATACATCACATCCAACAATATCTGGGTTGTTTTATAGTAAAATAAACAGTTTTATGTTACTTTACACTGTTAATGCTGAAAACTGTCGGGGGAAACTTTGCAAAGAGACAAATGTATTTTCTGTTCTCTCTTTTCTCGGCCCAGCCTCCTAAAGTGCGGTGTCTGACCAGAATATGGCATCCCAACATCACAGAGAGCGGAGAGATCTGCCTCAGGTACTGCGCACTCACAGAAGACGCTCTAATGCTACGTTTGCACCGAACATGAGCGAGGCGTCTCAGTGCGAACAGAAGAAGAAATAAACCGGCGAAGGAAAGCGGACAGCACAAATTTATGTCCAACGCTCTGTTCGCTGAGGTTGAAAAATTTTAACTTTGGCGAATATTTGCGGCGCGTTAACCAATCAGGGACGTAGGACGCAACAGGAGGAGAGCCAGCAAAACAATCATCGAGGCTTCAGACTGAACCCAGAGCTACAGCAGCTTCTGCTTTTATACAGACAGGAACCAAAAGGATCTGTTAAACGCCGAAGTGCTCCTAAAGTGTTATTACGCTTTACATTATAGTACCCATTTTTATCCGCTTAGAAAATGGCCACTTTTCATTTTTGTGTAACTGTACTTGGGTCATGTAGCTACTCACGTAACTGTATTTACATCGGGAAAACGTGGAAGAGCTTGGTTGCTTCTAACTTGAGTCGCGTTTGGTTCCATAGGGATAAGCTAAATGCTAACAAATTAGCATGGGTCTCCAGGCAAAGGACACACAGGGCACGCACAAAGACCAGAGAGGTACGCATCAACTCAGCTAAGATCAGGGAACAACACAGTTTAGTCTGGAAAAACACTGGACTGTTCCTTTAAAAAACAACTCTGATAGAAAGCAGTATAAAAATATATCCTGTGTGTGTAATGTGATATGAGACAGAGGCTCGCTCTGATCACCGTGACAACAAGAAAACACAAATAAACACAATGAGATTTTTAACCAGACATAAACGGGGGCCATAACTTTACCACTTACTGAGATGTGCTCGTTATATCAGCAGCTACTGTACTCTGCAGAACAACACAGAGCTGTGTACAGACTATACCCACCAACACCACCAGAGGGAGCTAATGTACCAGAAATAACTCTGGGTTAATGCCCGTGTCAAAACTCATCTGTTTAAATTATCCTATTCTCTTTAATGCTGTCCACTTTTAATTCATTTTAATGTTGTTCTGTTGTTTTGTTTTACTGTGTCTTTTTTAGCTGGAAGGTGACCTTGGGTGCTATGAAAAGCGCCTATAAATAAAATGTATTATTATTATTATTATTAATACAGCAGTGGTGTCCTGGAGCTAAGCGAGAGAATTAAAAATGTTCAAGCGTCCAACTAAACACAAGTGACGTGAATTTGATGCCAGATTCTGGTGCGGTGTGAACGTAGCATGACACTACCACAGCTCATACTGACTCTGACGAACCGTTCTGTGTGCAGCCTTCTGAGAGAACACTCCATCGATGGAACAGGATGGGCTCCTACTAGAACATTAAAGGTCAGAACCACATCTGCTCACTGGGACCTTTGTCAGAGTTCCCCCAGGCATTAAAGTCACTCCATTCATTTTGTGAAAATGAAGGTTTTAAGTGCTGTTAAAAAGCATTAAATTTGATTCCAACAGGCATTCAAAATGTGAAATGGTTTAGAAGTAAAATCCCTGACATTATTAGTTTTATTTGTGAATATAAATATGTGTGTATGACTAATCATTTACCATTTGTGTAGCCTACACCAGTGTGATAGACAGTTTGTTTCCAGTGGGACCACATTACCCAAACATTATTGGTGCTTCATGAACTGTATTTTACAATATTTGCAAATACATTTTGACAATTTAAGCTGCTGTGATTGTATGTTTGTGGCTTCAGAAATGTTAAATGTGGCATTAATAGCATTAGATTAAACTTGCTGATACCTGCAGGAACTGTTTAATCAGTAGCTCAGTGATAGTCTGTGGTGCGTTTATTAAACCCACATTAATGTGATATAAACTCTGTTTCCTTTGCAGGACGTGGTCTGGGGATTAAACTCTTTGTTTACGGTGAGTGCCTCCTGTTAAGTTCTCATGCAGCAGTAAAGTCCTGAACAGGTGAGATAGATCTGGGCTGGTTTCTGGAGGACTGAGCCGGACTCTGGCCCCAGCAGAACAGCAGCGACCTGTCCGGTTCTGACTTTACTGCTGTACTTTACTGCATCACTATAATCTGGTCTGTGGCTTCAGTGCATTAACAGAAAGTTCACATTCATCAGAAACAGACTTGTGTTCTGAAGTTAGTCACGTCCCGTCTCGGTTTTATTAAACTGTTATCAGTGTTTGTTTCTGTTTTTGCAGGATTTACTGAACTTCGACGACCCTCTGAACATCGACGCAGCAGAGCACCATCTGAGAGACAAGGTACACTTTACACAACACACTGAGGTTTGGAGGAGTGGACAGGAGCAACTACATGTTAGGGGAATGGTACTACTACTAACACTACTACTACTGCTGCCACACTGAGGAAGGCTGTGTAAATGAGGAACAGAAATGTCTTAAATCAGTGCAGTATTTATATTGAGATGTTCTCAGTTGACTGTGTCTCTGCCAGAGCAGCTGTTCTCAGGACACACATCTGTCCCACATGTGGAGTTTTTGTTCCGGGAAAAGTTGTAGTTTAGTTTAGTTTATTCAGTCACATAAAACAATGACCACAGTAAACCACAACAAAACAGTAACCATGAACCTGTGAGTGAAAAGACTCAGGCAGAAGCCGAGCTTATTAATGCCAGCCTAGTTACAACTGCTTAACTTACACTTGAAATATTATAATAACAAAAAAAAAGAAAAGAAAAAAATCATTTATAGCCATAACTCTCAAACATAGAAGTGTACAATACTTTTTTACACATGAAAAGTGAATTACATGTTTTTAGTGTTCCTCATTTGAACCCAGCGACAGAAAAACAACTCCTCCTAACTTCCTTTTTAGCTTTTTGCAAATTTAATTTACACAAATCTCTCAACTCATATTTGCTTTTGGCTTTAGCTTTTGCCTTGAACATTACTTGCATTATTCTATAATAAACCAAATCTCTGAATTTCAAAAGATGAGAGTTTAAAAATAATGGATCAGTATGGTCGTAATACGCAGCCTTGTTTACAAAACGTATGGCTCGTTTTTGCTGTAACACAATCTGATCTGTTACAGTTTTATTGTTGATCCCCACAGTTCCACACAGTCAGTTAAATAAGGAACGATCAGTGAGCTGGAAATTAAATACAAACCATTGTAATTTAACGTGTCCCTGGCTTTAAACAGGATTGATATTGACTTAGCAATTTTTCCTTTCACATATTCTACATATTGTTTCCAATTATGTTTACAATCGATCACAACTCCCAAAAATTTTGTTTCACAAACCTTTTCAACTTAACTTAATGTTACTATCTTTTTGATTTCCAAATACCATAAATTTGGTTTTCCGAACATTAAGAGAAAAAGTCTTATTTCTTTATGTGAACTCTACATTAGTTCATGAAAGTAAGCAGTAAATTAAAGCAGGTCAAGTGTCTCTCTGTGAGATCACTGTCCACATGTCGATGCTGCGGTACTTTTAGGATAATACTGAAGAGTAAAAGTTAGAGTAACACTATTACTGCAGGACAAGTGTTCTCTGTGACGTGTACTTCAGTATTTACTGTGTCTGACAGCCTCTGGTTAGTCTGTAGGGCTGGGACCATCTGCTTTTGTCTTTCTTGAGATTTTGATATATTGTGATAAATTAATATAATTAAATTCAAATTCATATAAAGTGTAATTTTATTTAAAATTTATTCCTTTTGTAGGTTTGATTATACAAGAAACCAACTCTAATATTTCTTTATTAAGTAATGAAATTCTTTTATTTGTGTGGCAGTATTTGGCAGACTTAGAAGTGCAGTGCTGCCCTCTACAGTTTACAGAGGGTTAGTCACCACTTTGGTCCCACATCAGACTGAGAGCAGAGCAGCACTGTAGCTCCTTTGCTGAGTCACAGTAAAAAAGACTCACAGACAAAAGTACCGATACTCGGCATCGCATTATAAACACTGTGATATGTCACTGAATGATATTTTTCCCAGCCGCATCAGTCAGTGAGGTCTCATTCGCTGAGCTGGGCATGACTTTGAGCGACTACAGCCCTAGTATTTACTAAAACCTAAAAGTACTACAGCTGAAGATATTACTACTACTTTCATACGAGTCCAAGATTTAGGTAAATTTAAGATCACCACCATCAACACAGAAGTTGGGTCACATTTCTTTAAAAAATGTAAAAAGTAAGTTTGGGAAATGCTTTTCAGCAGAACATAGCTGCTCTTCTCAGTGGCTCCAGGACTAAAATACTTCTGTTGTGTTTCTCCTCTGTGTGTTTCCAGGACGACTTCCGTAATAAGGTTCAGGATTACATCAGGAACTACGCCAGATGATGCCGTCTCCGTGTCTGAGCTCTGTCCACACAAAATCCACTTTAACTCAATAAACTGGAGCCACACAAACTTCTGTTACTGCTGCAGCGAGACAGGAGGCTGCGTCCACACCGCCGCGTTTATACAGACGTCTGCAGTGTTTATCGTCTAAACCTGTGACGTCCGCAGCGTTTATCGTCTAAACCTGTGACGTCCGCAGCGTTTATCGTCTAAACCTGTGACGTCTGCAGTGTTTATCGTCTAAACCTGTGACGTCCGCAGCGTTTATCGTCTAAACCTGTGACGTCCGCAGCGTTTATCGTCTAAACCTGTGACGTCCGCAGCGTTTATCGTCTAAACCTGTGACGTCCGCAGCGTTTATCGTCTAAACCTGTGACGTCCGCAGCGTTTGCAGAGTTTACTTACATCCACACTAATGCACTTTTTTGTTTAACTCCACAACTTCTGCTGCAAACTCATTTAAATACTCGCACCGTGTCTTCGTCACCGCTGTGTTCAGGAGTTCTTGTAGGAGCTTTTTGGAGACTTCAGTGTGAGAACAGAGCGGCTAACTCCTCACAGCTACAGGTTTCATCGGTGTGGTGAATGTCTTAACTCTGCACTGTTACTGCTGCTTTCTCGAAGCTCTGAGGCGAGTGCCAAAAGATATTTCAGTGCAGCGAGACCCTTGCTGCGTTCAGAAAGCCGTAGCCGTCTCTGCTCCATGTTTTAGGTTCCACAGTGGTTAGCACTCTGGCCTCACAGAAAGAAGGTCCCGGGTTAGATTCCTGGACTGTGGGGAGTTTGCGTGTTCTCCTCGTGTCTGCGCAGGTTTCCTCCGGTTTCTCGTATCACTAAAAACATCAACAATAGGACCTCCATGGGGCTGTCCTCAGTGGGACTTTCCCAGTTAAAATTTAAAGCAGAACTTAGTAACTCTGCTTGTTTCTTAGTTGTTTTGCCTTATTTTCCTCTATAGAGCGCCCCCTACAGTTCAGAGTAAAGCACTATCGTAAAAACTCACAAGCCCAGTTGACTCCTGTGTGATCCCTCACTCATCTTTACTTTCGTTTTCCCCTCTTCGTATCTGTACCACGTTTTTTTCTTCAATTTGGCCTCTGCCACGACAAAAATCAACAAATAAAGCCATTGCTAGTTTGTTGTTTTGCTCTAACCGCGATGTGCCGCTTTCTCCCAAGACCCGGAACTTCTGTGACTCTGGGTCGATGGCACTCACTGTTGCAAATGTAACTTTCAGTCCAGAGACACCAGGGGGCGCTGCAGGATGCTTCATTTACCCCACAACGACTCATTTAACCATCACACAGACTCGCAAACTTTAATTATGGTAAAAAAGTTACTGAGTTCTGCTTTAAAGGTCTGTGCACACCTGAGAAGTCGACAGAAGCTTTGGAGATCAGAAAACCTTGGCACACGGTCTTACCCAGTCCATAAAGTGTCCCGCCTCTCAGTCTGGAGGTCCCGGGTTCCCGCAGGGCATTAAAAATCATTAAACATCATTAAATAGATTTTGCAAAAAATAAGGCCTAAATGACGTTAAATATGATTCCAACAGGCATTAAAATGTAAAATAGTTTTGAAGTAAAATTGCTGATATTATTAGTTTTATTCATGAATATAAATATGTAGATATAAATAATAATGTACCGTATTTTCTGGACTATAAGTCGCTCTCGAGTATAAGTGGCACTAGCCAAAAAATGCATAATGAAGAAGAAAAAAATGTATATAAGTCGCATTTTTGGAGGGAAATTTATTTTACAAACTCCGACACCAAGAACAGACATTTCATGTTGAAAGGCAAGTTATAGTAATAATAGAATAGAGAACAACAGCTGAATAGGTGTGCGCTATGCTAACGTAACACAGTGATGGTTATTCAGCTACATGAAGCATAAACAACGAACTGAACAGGTGTCTCGTATGTTAATGTAATATATTAACAGTTATGCACATAACTATAGCATAAAGAACATAATATAACAAGTTCACCAAACTCACCATCTCACTCCTAATCACTAAATCCTTTAAATTCTTCATCCTCGGTGTCGCTTCTGAACAACTCCGCCAACTCCGGAGGTAGACGAAGCGCCGCTTCCTCCTCTGCGTGGCTGTCGTCAGACTCAGCATCAGTTCCATTTCCAATTATTCCGCTCTTTCTCAGTTGTCTTTATAGCCTAAGTTGTTAGTGGTAATGTTTACATTTTAAATTGTCAGTGGTACAGGTGCAGCAGATGCTGGTACACAAGCCTAGAGCGCCCTCTAACCAACACCTGAAATATTTTAATATATAAGTCACACCTGAGTATACGTCGCACCCTGAGCCAGACTACGGAAAAAAGTGCCACTTAAAGTCTGGAAAATACCATGTTCGTAGCCTACAGTAGTGCGACCACATCCAAACAACACATGTTTGACTTCAACATTATTGGTGCTTCATGAACTGTAATTTATTATACTTGTAAATACATTTTGACAATTTAAGCTGCCGCAGTTGTATGTTTGTGGCATTAAAAAGCATTAAAGTAGACTCTGCAGGAACCTTGAGGTTGTAGGTTTGAGCCCCTGGGCCCAAATTTAAATGAAAAGATAATCAAAAGAAGATAAATCAATTTGAGTAAAAAAGGTTGAACAAGAAGGTCGTCTGGACAAGGTTTGTTTTTGGATGAGCAGATGACCTACACAGATAAATGAATCTGTAACTTCTGGATAAACCTATAATACGTACAAATGCTAATGCAACGTTGCTAAAAGTACTACTGCTGATAAATGTACTTCAATCTTGTAATCATATGGGAGCAGTAGTAGTAATAAGATTTTGCCTCAAAGAACTACCAAGTAAAAGTATGAGCACCAGAAGCCTTAATAATGACAAAAGGACTAAAGACACAACCACACACTGCTAAACCAAAACCAGGACCAGACAGGACCAAGCTGTCTCGCCTCTCAGTAAGGAGGTTGTAGGTTCAATCCCCTGGGCAGAAATTAGAGAAAGAAGATAAATTAATATTGTAACTTCCGCAACTTATGTACCCAAAATAAACTATAAAAATCTATAATACTTGGTGTCCATAAAGTCTTTTTATAATTTAAAAAATGTATTATAAAGGCAACTGCTGAGATATCTTAATCAGATTTGTTGTATGTACTCGGTGGTTACCAAAGTTTTTAATCCCATCCGTTTTGCTGCAAACAGTTACAGCTCCACCTTCAACACAAGAAGCTTACAAATGTCAGCTCTTACAGCCTGCACTCGAGCCAAACGATAAACCAAGACCAAAAGAGTTTGCAGCTAACACTGGAACCAGTTTCTGAGGATGAAATGTTCCTCACCCGAGTTTGTTTTAGTGATGAGTGTCAGGGAAACTGAACACACAGAAAGTGAGAATCTGGGAGCAGAACAGTCCCATGTGACTCGGGAACTTCACCGAGAGAGCCCAGAGGCTCTGCTACAGCCAACATGGTAACAAATCTAGGACCTGGCAACTAATGCTGCCCATACAGAAGCAAAAAACAACTTCAATATCCTCATTTTGTAATAATTTGCACATTTTTTTTATTGTAAAGAGGCTTTATGGACACCCAGCAGTAAAATCAGAACTGAACACTCAGATTTATCTCTGACACTTTCTCCAGATGTCAGTAACAGCCGCAGAAATCCACACAGACACAGAAACCAGAGCAGATCCATCAGAAAGTCCGCTCCGTAATAAACTGGAGCGTTAAGGAAAAGTCCTGAACAGCTGAAGTCTCCATTTGTGTTGTTTCATTGTCTAAACTTCACCTGCATTACAATAAACCGTCATAACTTCGGCAGACTTAACGTGGACCGAGACGTTTAAATAAATGTTTAAAAACGCACATAAATGCTTTGGTTTGGACGCAGCCTGCCTCCAAAAGGAACCACCACTAAAAGAATACTCACTTCTCAATAGTCTCCTGCTTTTTCTCTTCTGTATGGGACACGGGACATGGGAAGGAATCTGAAACGACCCCGCTTTAAGCCACAGCGGCTGGGAAAGCCTCCAGCCACACGTGGAAAGGAAGGAGTGTGTACGAATTTAAGAGCTTCACTGAGTGTTGTTCTGCTCCAGTGCCGTCTGTGCTGAAGGAGAGAGCTTTATTCACTGGAAATGTTACAGAGTCAGAGACGGGAACAAAGTCTGAGCTCAGGAGGCGGAGAAGTAACAGGGATCCACAGCCACTCTCAGAGCCAGGACTGAACCTGGACTAAACAAAGAATAAAAACAGGCAGAAATACGGTTTTAATATAATATACCGTTATATGAAATGCAGAATTTTGAGTCACAATTTCTTAGAAGCAGTTTGTTTATGGTGAGTGGGAGACATTTTAGGGAATATTACGCTTTGTGCAGTCAAACCAGGACTGAACTCAAACTAAAACCTGGATCAAATCAGGTCTAAACAGCAGCTTAGTCAAGTTTGGATTAGATCTTAAAGTTAAACTAAATCAGGAATAAGCCAGGATTTATAGCTTAAAGTTTAAACTAGGTCTAAACCAGGACTGAACTGGGCCTATACCAGGATAAACTGGGACTAAACTGAGACTTACCGAGAACTAAACCAAGAACCATTAGAGCGGAGTTAAATAGGTCTCTGTATGACCCGAAATAAAACAGACGATGAAGTTGGTCCAACGTCTGGATTTCGTTTATAGAGGACTGGGAGTGTATCTGAACCAGGACTAAACCAGGGCCAGCTGTGTTAAACTAGGTCTGAACCAAGGCCAAGTTATTTCTTTCTGATAATATAGAAGGTAAACTATAAAGTTTAACATCAATAACATTAAACACTGCCTAAACCGACACTGAAGTTGGTCTGAATCTGGTCTGAAAAAATCTAGGAAACCAGGACTAAACCAGGACTAAACCAGGACTAAACCAGGACCTTGGCTGTGGCTCTAATCCCTGTTGTTAAACCTGATGTGAGTGCGTCTCTGAGCCCGGGTCTGACTCTGGAACACTGATGTTGTTATAAAAAGGTGAGGCGTGTTTTTAGCGACAGCATGTGAATGACTTAGTTTTGCATGACTCTGCATCATGGATCTGTCTCATTTATGTTTTATTAAATTTTACTACAAAAACACTGCTGCCTCCTGCGCTGCTCAGTCTCCTGCGTCTTCACTTCTGTACAGTCTTTTATTTTCCTCTGGTGTGGGCGGCTCTTGAAAGCTCCATTTTCTGCTTTTATTCATTTTTTTCACCCAGTTTTGTTAGAACAGCAGCAGGTTTTTCAGCCTTTAACGCTCACATTCTTCCTCCTAAAGCCCTTTTGTGGTACTATAAGGTCACATTTAAAAATATAAAACATGAAGAAAAAGATTTTTGGTGTTTTTTTTTTTTTTTTTGCTCATAAACCCCTGTCCTCATAGCAAAAGGGAGTTCATTTTCATATTTTTTTAACTCTAAATGCAGTTTGTTTACATAATTCCACAGATTTGTAAATAAAAGATGAATTATTTCCTGTTTACAGATCCAAAGTGTTTTTGTTTGTGCAGGGATTCCCAGTCCTGATCGGTCTCTGATTCGCCCTAACACTGGTTTCATCCATTTTTACTTTGGTCTGAAACTCAGCTTCTTCCTCTTAAAGCCCTAAGAGGCGGGGCTACACTCACTGTTATCCAGTGGAATTATAAGGAATTATTTCCCACAATGCACTGAGAAAATTACGTTTTTGTTTGTGTATTGTTTAGCCTCTGACTGACAGAGTTAGAGAGGAATGAACATGATTTAACATTTCTGTATTGGAACGGCAGCAGAGGGAAAATAAATGATTTTAATGGGACTTAAAGGGCTGAGAGGAAGAGAGAGGTTTTTATCAGGGCAGAATATTGTTTTGCTTTTTTGTTTTCAGTTTATGATTTGTCTTTAATTTATTAATGAACATCTTTGTCAAATATCATCTCCCTAACATAAAAAATACCAGATTGAGTGCAAAAAATACGTTTGAAAAACTCTAAATGAGCCAGTGACTGAGGGTTAAAAACATGATGTGACTAAAAGAGAATGTTCCGCTGCCAAAACAGACCTAACACTAAAGTAACTCTGAGTGTATTATTAATATTAATATTAATAATGTCCCCCCTCCCTCAGCAGCTGTTGGTGTGGAGCAGTGGTTCCTGACCTTTAGCTCTCGTGTAGCTCCTCTCACTCGTGCTGTTCTTCTGAAAGTGATATTATATTTTTGTAAACACTAATTTAATTCTCCTGCATTTTTCTTTAAACTCTAAATCTAAAGGAACAATCTTCCAAGAACCATTAGACTGGGGTAAAATATGACTCTGGATGAACCAAAATAAACTGCAGACGTTGAAGCTAACCCTAAATAAACAATCAACTTTTAAAAATAAAAATATAACAATATAAATTCTGGTACAGCTTTAGAATAAGGCACTAATGCACCACTGATGTTTACAATTCTGCACTGATTTACATGAGTTTATTACTAAAGAAATAAATATTAATAACAATGCTTATAACTTAGTGGTGTTTAGAAATGTTGAATGCTTTGTAAATAATTCATTAACTGACTAGTAACACTTAAGACTATTCATGCTTAATAGCGTGAGCTCTTCTTAAGTGTTACCTAAATTCTATAAAATTTACTTGTATTACTAAATATGTAATGTTTAAAGGTATAATTTGTAAGTTTTGTCTTGTCAAAAACAATTCTCTTTTTAAACACCAAAGGGCAGATTTTTTGTGCACTTTTTGCTCACTTTTCTATATCTCCATCAGGGGGTGTTCAGATTTGTTCAGAAGGAAGTTTTGTTCTTGGGATGGACCAGTTTTTATCAGAGAGTATTTAGTATTATAGTCCTTACATCTCCGGCCTGTCTGAGAAACTTTTTTAGCCAACACAACATCCCGGTTTATTTTAAACCTGTTGATACTCTCAGACAAAAACTGGTTCTCCCCAAGGACAAAATTCCCAGTTACAAACAGAGCAATGTTGTGTTCTCCATCCACTGCAGTGAGAACTGTAATGAACAGTACATTGGAGAAACCAAACAACCTCTGCAGAAGAGGTTATACCAACACCGCAGGGCCAACTCCAGTGGACCAGAATCTGCAGTACACCTCCACCTGAAGGCCACAAACCACTCCTTTGAGGACAGTGAGGTCAGAATCTTAGCCTGAGAGAAAGGATGGTTTGAGCGAGGAGTCAAAGAAGCAATCTTTGTCAAAAAAGGTAAACCTTCTTTAAACAGAAATGGTGGTCTCAGATCCAACCTTCCTTCTGTCTACAACAGTCTCCTGAAACCCAAACAAAACAAACCAGTTTCACTCAGGTCATTAACATCTGAAGGAGCTGAGGCTGGGGAGGGTTAACCACTCCGCCACTCACTGCAGCTGAGGACAGAGGACTCCTAACGACCCCAAACCACTCAGGCTCTTCATAGTCTCCTGAACCAATAGAAGTTAGTTTCAGGTCTAACTCCTCCTTCCTAGGAGCAGATAAACCAGCTCTCACCAGTTCAGCTTCAGAACTGAGAAACCTTCCTGGATAAGAGGAGAAACATCTTCAACTTTAAAAACCAAGTCCAGATGACTGCTTTTGAACCTTTTGTTGCGGTGTCCCTGGATATTCGTCCCTCAGTGGATCCATAGAGAGGTGTCCACAGTTCTGTCTCTGGAGCTGTAGGCCTCACTTTTCTGAATGAGACAGATCACAGATGTCATCAGACAAAGCAATATTAGCTTTTATAGGGAGCATCCGCCAATATCTATCACAAAATAATTGATCAGTAACATAATACGGGAAATGGTGAGCTTAAACAAACACAGTTGACTGTAAGTTTTACCTGTATAGTACATTACCTGCTGTGTGAGGACTCGAACACTGGTCTCCATTTAGTACAGGCAGTAACTTGAGGTTAGAGGTTAGGTTACTGTCTGACCTCTGACCCACAGTGGAAGCTCACTGTCTGAGGGAGCACACTGTGTTTATGCTTGGCCATACTGGCCTTAAAGTTCTGTGTAAAGCCACGAATGTAGACGGCTAACTTAAGCTGACAACAAACAAAACGCGCTCATAAGCATTGCTCATTTATTACACAGAGAGAGTGGATCTCCCAGGACTCACCTGTGGACTCACCTGTGTAACAGCGAGGTCGGGACTCACCTGTGTAACAGCGAGGACTCACCTGTGTAACAGCGAGGTCGGGACTCACCTGTGTAACAGCGAGGACTCACCTGTGTAACAGCGAGGACTCACCTGTGTAACAGCGAGGTCGGGACTCACCTGTATAACAGCGAGGACTCACCTGTGTAACAGCGAGGACTCACCTGTGTAACAGCGAGGAATCACCTGTGTAACAGCGAGGTCGGGACTCACCTGTGTAACAGCTCAGACTCAGCTCAGCGCTGACGTCTGTCGTGTTTCCCTGGCGGCGCTGTCAGTGTGGCTGTTTACCTTCCATCTCCACGCCCAGTCACACCCAGCAGCACAAAGGCTACTTCCTGAAAGTCCGAACTCTACTCCCATTGGCCGCTGGACTCCATGTGACCTGGACTTATTGTGTTGTTGTTTGTAGTGGCCAGATGACCGGTACGGACCGGACCAAAATTAAAATAATTAAAATATAATACGATATCTTTTTAATAAAACTATTTTTTACACTTGTCATATTGTCAAAAGTTATTTTAAAATACTTTTTTTTTTTTGCATAATCTTAAAGGTTACAGTTTTCCAAAATCTTACAAATTGAACCTTTAAGTGACTTTACTACAGAAACATTAAGTAATTTGAATAACTCCCCATTGAAACAATAAATATTGTACAAAAAAAACCAAATAATTTTTAAATAATATTCATTAGCAGTTTCACAAATATTTTCTAATCTTAAAATTATTAAATTATGTGATAATTCTGATGTACCTCCTGCAAAGTGCTGGTGTAGCACTAGGGGTCGCTGTACTCCTGGAGAACTCTGGAGCTGAGGCTCTGGGCCCTCACTCAGACCTCTCTCCCTCTCTGTGGGACGACTCTGGTGAGGCACAGCTCAGAGCTGCCGCCGCTAGTTTTCTGAGCCTGCTGTTTTTATGAAACTGTGGAAACGGAGCAGGGCCTCATGGGAAATGCAGTTTCCACTGCTCACACGTCCGGCGCCGAGCTTCATGCGGAGAACAGATTTATGACATGAAGACGTGACGAGGAAATCCGGCTCTGAACCCAGCGGGAGGTCCAGGTCTGGTCTACGGAGAGGTATTAAATTTGGTTCATCTAAGTCTTAAAATCTGTCAAAACATTATTAATATTACAAAAAAGTAGGGTCACCACAATCAAGAATTACATTTATTAGGAATGGGACAATTCAGTTTTGCCCTCGTGAATTTTTATTTATTTATTTATTTTTTTATGTATTTTTTGAAATTTTAATGTTTTTTTTCTCATTGTGTAGGCCTATATAATTAAAGAAAAAACACTTTTTATTTCATTATAGGAAAACCTGTTTATGTAAAGAGAGAGAAATGATCAAGACCAAATAAAAACAGATTTTTATGAATAAGGAGGAAACGTTCAGAGCTCACTGTGCTCAGCTAAAGATCACCTGTGACCAAGGTAAAACTTTTATTTTTATGTGAACTTCACCAAATCCTTCACTTTATTCAATGTTCTGTGTTTATTTCATGTTTAAAGGCCAGTTCTAGCCTTTTCTCTTTGTTACAGTAGAGCTGCACATTTATGGCTGTACTGTCACTTTAAGAGAGAGCACTGCTTACCGCTGCTGCAGCAGCGCCCCCCTCAGGCTGCATTGGTTAATGGGACAAGCTACAATTCCCCTTAGTTCATTTTATTATAAAAAAGCTGCCAGGCCTTGGTGCAGGCAGAATATTATTATTTTAAATTATAATCTTTTACTTTATATTATTTGTCTTTATTGTCTGAGATCCTCTGGCCCTCACTGGGTCCACTCCTTCTTTTGTGGAATGAAGCGATAAATAGTTGTGAGTTTTCTGAGCCTACTGTTTTTATGAAACAGTGGAAACAGAGCAGGGCCTCATGGGAAATGCAGTTTCCACTGCTCACACGTCCGGCGCCGAGCTTCATGTGGAGAACAGATTTATGACATGAAGACGTGACGAGGAAATCCGGCTCTGAACCCAGCGGGAGGTCCAGGTCTGGTCTACAGAGAGGTCCAGGTCTGGTCTACAGAGAGGTCCAGGTCTGGTCTACAGAGAGATCCAGGTCTGGACTACAGAGAGGTCCAGGTCTGGTCTACGGAGAGGTCCAGGTCTGGACTACGGAGAGGTCCTGGTCTGGTCTACAGAGAGGTCCAGGTCTGGTCTACAGAGAGATCCAGGGCTGGACTACAGAGAGATCCAGGGCTGGACTACAGAGAGGTCCAGGTCTGGTCTACGGAGAGGTCCAGGTCTGGTCTACAGAGAGATCCAGGGCTGGACTACGGAGAGGTCCTGGTCTGGTCTACAGAGAGATCCAGGGCTGGACTACGGACAGGTCCAGGTCTGGACTACGGAGATGTCCAGTTCTGGACTACGGAGAGGTCCAGTTCTGGACTACGGAGAGGTCCAGTTCTGGACTACGGAGAGGTCCAGGTCTGGTCTACGGAGAGGTCCAGGTCTGGTCTACGGAGAGGTCCAGGGCTGGACTACGGAGAGGTCCAGGTCTGGACTACGGAGAGGTCCAGGTCTGGACTACGGAGATGTCCAGTTCTGGACTACGGAGAGGTCCAGTTCTGGACTACGGAGAGGTCCAGGTCTGGTCTACGGAGAGGTCCAGGTCTGGTCTACGGAGAGGTCCAGGGCTGGAGTACGGAGAGGTCCTGGTCTGGTCTACGGAGAGGTCCAGGTCTGGACTACGGAGAGGTCCAGGTCTGGTCTACGGAGAGGTCCAGGTCTGGTCTACGGAGAGGTCCTGGTCTGGTCTACGGAGAGGTCCAGGTCTGGACTAGGGAAAGGTCCCGGTCTGGTCTACGGAGAGGTCCAGGTCTGGACTAGGGAAAGGTCCCGGTCTGGTCTACGGAGAGGTCCAGGTCTGGACTACGGAGAGGTCCAGGTCTGGACTACGGAGAGGTCCTGGTCTGGTCTACAGAGAGGTCCTGGTCTGGTCTACAGGGGACTGCAGTAGGTCTAACCCAGGACTACAGCAGCACCAAGGCCTTAAAAGTATGAAATATTATGAGTAAGTATTAAATTTGGTTCATCTAAGTCTTAAAATCTGTCAAAACATTATTAATATTAAAAAACGTAGGGTCACCACAATAAAGAATTACATTTATTAGGAATGGGACAATTCAGTTTTGCCCACATGATTTTTGATTTATTTATTTTATGTATTTGTTGAAGTTGTAATGTTTTTTCTCATTCTGTAAGCCTATATAATAAAAAAAACAACACTTTGCAACAGCGCCCCCCTCAGGCTGTGCTGTGCTCTCTGAGAGGAGGCTCCTGCAAATATAATGGTTTTACTTTGGTATCTAAGCTTTCATAAACAGAAACATTCACTGTTAAAACACCAGTTTATAAATAGTCACAGTTTGGGCCCGGTGCAGATGGCAGATGTCACTTCCTGGTGAGGTGAGTGCATTCCAGTGTTGTTGTTGGTAGCGTACACAGCTGCTCTTCATCATTTGACTAAATGGAATTATTTAAGGCATATCTCTAGCAGTTTAGTTACTCTGTGAGAAATCTAGTATCGTATATAAACGCTTCATGTCCAAGCCACTTTCAGCTTGTGGCTCAGTAATAGTTTGTTGTTAACTTCTGTTTGCCTTTAGCTTATCGTAGCTTAGCTTAGTATTAGCATGTCATCTATGTCCTCTGCTTTCCCCCCTCTGCTCTGCTCAGTGCCATATGTTCAGTGAGAATCCTGCCTCCTTTAGTGATGATAGCAGCAGGCTGCCAGCAGCTATGGTTAGGTGTTTCCTGGGGGCCAGAGAGGGTGACATCGAAGGAAACCTTAGGCTTTTAGCCCAGAGTAGGACCAGGTTCTGTCGAATCATGATTCGCGTTGGCGGAAATGGCGCCCGGCGGAGACAATCAGAGGTGCTCAGATTGAACGTAGGGTCGGTGTGCAAACTTACTACGACTTAAGTCGATGTCGGACACTGTAATATTCTCTGGTCCCCTGCCGAATTTGACCAATGATGAAATGTACAGCCGCTCTTCATCATTCAACCGCTGGTTATCTAGATGGTGCCCAGAAAATGGCATAGTCTTTATTGATAATTGGCGAGCGTTTTGGGAAAGCCTGTTCTCTTAGGGATAGATGGCATTCAGCCCACGTTGGATGGTGCCAAGGGCGTAGGTCAGTGTTGTGCAAGTTCACAATTTTCATGAACTAGTTCAAAGTTCAGTTCACACATGTTCAAAGTGAACTGTTCACGTTCATAGTTCACAATTTTAATTTTGAACTAGTTCAAAGTTCAGTTCATGTTATTTTTAGGTGAGATATGTAAATGAAAGGCTGAACTTGTTTTTCAAACTGTTTTTCTATCACTATACATCTACCTTCTAGCCTCACTGTAGATCTTAAGGTGTACTCACACCAGGCCAATGAACCGTGCCCAAGTCCGGAACGCCCCTAAAGCACGGGACGGTCGCCTCATGTGAGTGCTCCGCAGCGCGCCCAGGCGCGGTACGCTTCAGGACTTTGGCACGGTTGGAGGAGGCGGGCCACGGCACGGCGCGGTTGCTCATGCATGCGCGCACGCACGACTATGAGGCGTGTCATCTATGCAACTGTTTTTCTCTAGGTAAAAAGTGAATAAACTCCATTATCAACACTCGTACCAATGCCAGCGACTTGTGCTCACCTTTCTGAAGAAGAGAACAGACAGTGGCAGTAGTTCTGAAGCCTCCCTCATCGTCTGCGGTGCCTTCGCTGCTCCTCGTATGTGGCTCATTCCAAAACATGTGACAGAAGACCGCGTCTCACGAACGAGACTCAAATGATGACGTAGCAGCCTGTCGCTCTCGGAGGTGATGATGTAACCGGGCCACGGCACAGATCGTTTGTGCGGTGAGAGTGCGGGCCGGCGGGGACTCAGACCCCTCCCCAATCTTACCTGGGCACAGCACGGTTTGAATGGCCCTAGTGTGAGTGCGCCCTTAAATTCTATCACACAAAATGGACGTTTTTGCAGATATAAGCTTGCACAGAAAGGTAATTTAGGAGTCTTTGCGTGACAATGTGTAAAATGTCTGTAAATGATCATAGTTAGAGGCAGCATCGTCTGTGTTCTCTGTGCCTTCACTTGCACTGCCAAAGGTATTAGATTCAACTATCTTTGGCTTCACACTACGTTACCCAAGATGCATTGCGCACACAAGCGCTCTCTGGTGAAGCGGTGCAGTTTTGGAGTGGAGCCCGTGGGCAGTGAGTGATAGCGCTGTTTAAAAAGTGCGATCAGACCTCGTCACTCGACTCAGGTGAAAACAACTTCCGACATTTAATTGATGTGACGTACGTCGTTCATCTCACATAATCTGAACAAATTCATGTTCAAGTTCTTGATTTACAAATGTGTTGCGTTCAGTTCAAAGTTCACATAAAAATGAACGTGTTCAATGAACGCGTTCATTGGAACTCGTTCATGCACAACACTGGCGTAGGTTTGGTGTTAGCTTTGGTAGGGACACCCCAACCAAACCTACTTGTTTCACTGCACTGCTGTCAGTCAGGCCTACAGCTATAGGTTGGGGAAAGTAATATTTCTTTGCTGATCTGAGCTTTTCACCACAGCACACAGGCTGCTCAAGATAATTGTAGGCTCGCTGGAAAAAATACAAGTTACAATAAAAATTTTGCAATGTATTTTTACAATTGTTACATACAAATTTGAAACGGGGGTCCCCCAGATTTTTTTTTAACTTAACAGATGTTGTTTCCTGTATCTTGGATCTTAGAGCAGGGGTCAGCAACTAAAATTGCTCAGGGTCCACTGAATTAATGTTCTACCCTGTTGGGTTCCAAACATAACATATGTAAAAAAAAAAAAAAAAAAAAAGAGTAAATAGGCTATATTACAGTGTTATTTATGTATTTAATCTTGGTTACTACAACATGTACAATGTACTGATGTTTGAACTGTGACAGACTCAGATCATATTGGAGACAGATGGATTTATAAAGACTGCCACTCTCCTCCAGACTGCAGTATTTGGATAACACTATTGTATTAATTATGAATGTGAACAATGCAGGGGAGTGTAGCAATAATACTGGATAAATGTCATATTAGCGGCTAATTAATATGCACGAAAACTCTGTCCATGTCTCATTGGTTGCCTGGAAAATCCAGACTGATCTGTCTCTGTGTTATTCTACAGAGAAATATCAGTCTGGTCACCGCCGTCCGCAGTGGTTTACTCAAATCCAAACCGTACCGTGCATTTTGATTGGTTTATTTAAGTCACGTGTTCTTCGCAAGCAGCATCACTCGTACGCATCTCCTCACCGACAACAATCAAGATGGCGCACCGAGGAGCCGAGAGTTTGTTTCATTCAGCGTATGGTACGGTAATGTTGAAATAACTCCCTCGTTCCTCCCTCGTGGCTTCACTACTCCGTTTGTTTACTTTCTCACTTTCTTGTCGCTTTGTTAACATCACGTCCGCCATTTTCTGATTGGCTAACTCTGCTGTCCGTTAATTCGGGTTTGCTCCGCTCTAGAAATCGAATTGATTCTAAGGCGACCAGACTCATCCGCTGGTACTGCGGTGAGTCTGGAATTTCCAGGCAATCTCATTGGTGCTTTGTTCACCTGAGTAAAGTGAGGCCAGAAATCGTGACATTAGAGACTTCTGCTGTGTAAAGTCCAGATTAATTCAGAGAACAGTGTAGCTGTAGCTGAAGCTGACATTAGAACTAAAACCAAAGCTAGAGAAGTAGCCCAGGACAGACAAACGTTTCCAAAACTCACCACAGACGTCTTCAGCAGATTCTTTTAATCCTGACATAAAAGGAACAGTCCATATTTGATAACTGTTATAGTCCATGGTCCTGGCTCGGTGATAACTTCAGCTCAGTGTGAAGTCGGGACATTGGTCTCAGAGCTCCACACAGAGCTGTTCAGATAAAAGCAGCTGCCTCTCTGTGCTCTCGCCGTGGAAATCTGGGCTGGAGTTTGCTTTATTTTAGCAGTTTTCAGCTCTGTCTGGCTCATTTAAATCTTTGCAGTGTCAGTCAGATCAGTGTCACCCACAAGGACCTCTCGCGTCTTAGTCGCGCCTGTTCAAAAACAAAATGCGGCAATATTTAGCTATTTTAAGTTGTGATTGGTAGGGACAATTTGGTCGGTCTGAAATTTTGGTAGGGACATGTCCCTATGGTCCATACGCAAACCTATGCCCATGGATGGGCGGGTGTTAGTAATGACAGGTGTTGTTACTGTCAGCGGTAGAAATAATAAGCGGTAGAAAATGATTAAAAAATTAATGAATGTTATTACTGTCAGGTGTTGTTACTCCGTTGTTACCCACAGGCATTGTTACCCACAGTTGTTATTACCCACAGGTGTTGTTACTCACAGTTGTTATTACCCACAGGCGTTGTTACTCACAGTTGTTATTACCCACAGGTGTTGTTACTCACAGTTGTTATTACCCACAGGCGTTGTTACTCACAGTTGTTATTACCCACAGGTGTTGTTACTCACAGTTGTTATTACCCACAGGCGTTGTTACTCACAGTTGTTATTACCCACAGGCGTTGTTACTCACAGTTGTTATTACCCACAGGCGTTGTTACTCACAGTTGTTATTACCCACAGGTGTTGTTACTCACAGTTGTTATTACCCACAGGTGTTGTTACTCACAGTTGTTATTACCCACAGGTGTTATTACCCACAGGTGTTATTACCCACAGATGTTATTACCCACAGGTGTTATTACTCACATGTGTTGTTACTCATAGTTATTACCCACAGATGTTATTACCCACAGATGTTATTACCCACAGGTGTTATTACCCACAGATGTTATTACCCACAGGTGTTATTACCCACAGATGTTATTACCCACAGGTGTTATTACCCACAGGTGTTATTACCCACAGATGTTATTACCCACAGGTGTTATTACCCACAGGTGTTATTACCCACAGATGTTATTACCCACAGGTGTTATTACTCACATGTGTTATTACCCACAGATGTTATTACCCACAGGTGTTATTACTCACATGTGTTGTTACTCATAGTTATTACCCACAGATGTTATTACCCACAGATGTTATTACCCACAGGTGTTATTACCCACAGATGTTATTACCCACAGGTGTTATTACCCACAGGTGTTATTACCCACAGGTGTTATTACTCACAGATGTTATTACCCACAGGTGTTATTGCTGACAGGTGTTATTACTCACAGGTGTTGTTACTCATAGTTATTACCCACAGGTGTTATTACCCACAGATGTTATTACCCACAGGTGTTATTACCCACAGGTGTTATTACCCACAGATGTTATTGCTGACAGGTGTTATTACTCACAGGTGTTGTTACTCATAGTTATTACCCACAGATGTTATTACCCACAGGTGTTATTACCCACAGGTGTTATTGCTGTCAGGTGTTATTACCCACAGGTGTTATTGCTGACAGGTGTTATTACTCACAGGTGTTGTTACTCATAGTTATTACCCACAGATGTTATTACCCACAGGTGTTATTACCCACAGGTGTTATTGCTGACAGGTGTTATTACTCACAGGTGTTGTTACTCACAGTTGTTATTACTCACAGTTATTACTCACAGGTGTTATTACTGGTATTAACACAGTTGAAAACATATTTTGTGATATGTTTCTTTTATTTTCTCCTTTTCCCAGTTTTTGAAGAGTCTGGAATTAAAAACTGAGTCCAGTTGGATTTGGAAGTGAAGATGTTGCTGTAAAAATGGTGAAAACTCTTGTTGTTGATTCTCCGTCTGCTCACCACACAGAGTTAGGTGTTGTCAGAGCGACTGAAAGCAGCTCCTGGATGGAGGAAAGGTAAATTTTGCTCAAGAAACTTTATCATCAATACAGCCATAAGACTTACCTGAGCAAAGAAGAAGAAGAACACTCTTATGGAGACATATAAGCAAATATGAAGGTGGTAATCAGAACAGCAGAATGATAACATCACTGTCAGGTTATACTTTCAACAGTTATAGTGCTGGGTATGTTTGCATAAACCCATGCACACCAAACGCATTCATGTGTTCACGCTCACTACGATCAGAACGGTAGGGGATATGTAGGTCAGGTAAGGCTTCGAACAGTTACAGGTGTGGCTTTGAACAGTTACAGGTGTGGCTTTGAACAGTTACAGGTAAGACTTTGAACAGTTACAGGTAAGACTTTGAACAGTTACAGGTAAGACTTTGCCTCACACAGACACACCTCAGTCTCACACAGACACACACCTCAGTCTCACACAGACACACACCTCAGCCTCACACAGACACACACCTCAGTCTCACACAGACACACACCTCAGTCTCACACAGACACACACCTCAGTCTCACACAGACACACACCTCAGTCTCACACAGACACACACCTCAGCCTCACACAGACACACACCTCAGCCTCACACAGACACACACCTCAGTCTCACACAGACACACACCTCAGTCTCACACAGACACACACCTCAGTCTCACACAGACACACACCTCAGCCTCACACAGACACACACCTCAGCCTCACACAGACACACACCTCAGCCTCACACAGACACACACCTCAGTCTCACACAGACACACACCTCAGCCTCACACAGACACACACCTCAGCCTCACACAGACACACACCTCAGTCTCACACAGACACACACCTCAGCCTCACACAGACACACACCTCAGCCTCACACAGACACACACCTCAGTCTCACACAGACACACACCTCAGCCTCACACAGACACACCTCAGCCTCACACAGACACACACCTCAGCCTCACACAGACACACACCTCAGCCTCACACAGACACACACCTCAGCCTCACACAGACACACCTCAGTCTCACACAGACACACACCTCAGCCTGACACAGACACACACCTCAGCCTCACACAGACACACACCTCAGCCTCACACAGACACACACCTCAGCCTCACACAGACACACACCTCAGCCTCACACAGACACACACCTCAGTCTCACACAGACACACCTCAGCCTCACACAGACACACACCTCAGTCTCACACAGACACACCTCAGTCTCACACAGGCACACACCTCAGTCTCACACAGACACACCTCAGCCTCACACAGACACACACCTCAGTCTCACACAGACACACACCTCAGCCTCACACAGACACACACCTCAGCCTCACACAGACACACACCTCAGTCTCACACAGACACACACCTCAGTCTCACACAGACACACCTCAGCCTCACACAGACACACACCTCAGCCTCACACAGACACACCTCAGTCTCACACAGTCACACACCTCAGCCTCACACAGACACACACCTCAGCCTCACACAGACACACCTCAGCCTCACACAGACACACACCTCAGCCTCACACAGACACACACCTCAGCCTCACACAGACACACACCTCAGTCTCACACAGACACACCTCAGTCTCACACAGACACACACCTCAGCCTCACACAGACACACCTCAGCCTCACACAGACACACACCTCAGCCTCACACAGACACACCTCAGCCTCACACAGACACACACCTCAGCCTCACACAGACACACACCTCAGCCTCACACAGACACACACCTCAGTCTCACACAGACACACACCTCAGCCTCACACAGACACACACCTCAGTCTCACACAGACACACCTCAGCCTCACACAGACACACACCTCAGTCTCACACAGACACACCTCAGTCTCACACAGACACACACCTCAGCCTCACACAGACACACACCTCAGTCTCACACAGACACACACCTCAGCCTCACACAGACACACACCTCAGTCTCACACAGACACACCTCAGCCTCACACAGACACACACCTCAGTCTCACACAGACACACCTCAGTCTCACACAGACACACACCTCAGCCTCACACAGACACACACCTCAGCCTCACACAGACACACCTCAGTCTCACACAGACACACCTCAGTCTCACAGACACACACCTCAGTCTCACACAGACGCACACCTCAGTCTCACACAGACGCACACCTCAGTCTCACACAGACACACCTCAGTCGCACACAGACACACACCTCAGCCTCACACAGACACACACCTCAGTCTCACACAGACACACACCTCAGTCTCACACAGACACACCTCAGCCTCACACAGACACACCTCAGTCTCACACAGACACACACCTCAGCCTCACACAGACACACCTCAGTCTCACACAGACACACACCTCAGCCTCACACAGACACACACCTCAGCCTCACACAGACACACACCTCAGCCTCACACAGACACACACCTCAGTCTCACACAGACACACACCTCAGTCTCACACAGACACACACCTCAGCCTCACACAGACACACACCTCAGTCTCACACAGACACACCTCAGCCTCACACAGACACACACCTCAGCCTCACACAGACACACCTCAGTCTCACACAGTCACACACCTCAGCCTCACACAGACACACACCTCAGCCTCACACAGACACACACCTCAGCCTCACACAGACACACCTCAGCCTCACACAGACACACACCTCAGTCTCACACAGACACACCTCAGCCTCACACAGACACACACCTCAGTCTCACACAGACACACCTCAGTCTCACAGACACACCTCAGTCTCACACAGACACACCTCAGCCTCACACAGACTCCTCAGCCTCACACAGACACACACCTCAGTCTCACACAGACACACACCTCAGTCTCACACAGACACACCTCAGCCTCACACAGACACACACCTCAGCCTCACACAGACACACCTCAGTCTCACACAGACACACACCTCAGCCTCACACAGACACACACCTCAGCCTCACACAGACACACACCTCAGTCTCACACAGACACACCTCAGCCTCACACAGACACACACCTCAGTCTCACACAGACACACACCTCAGTCTCACACAGACACACACCTCAGTCTCACACAGACACACACCTCAGCCTCACACAGACACACACCTCAGTCTCACACAGACACACCTCAGCCTCACACAGACACACACCTCAGCCTCACACAGACACACACCTCAGCCTCACACAGACACACACCTCAGCCTCACACAGACACACCTCAGTCTCACACAGACACACCTCAGTCTCACAGACACACACCTCAGTCTCACACAGACGCACACCTCAGTCTCACACAGACGCACACCTCAGTCTCACACAGACACACCTCAGTCGCACACAGACACACACCTCAGCCTCACACAGACACACACCTCAGTCTCACACAGACACACACCTCAGTCTCACACAGACACACCTCAGCCTCACACAGACACACCTCAGTCTCACACAGACACACACCTCATCCTCACACAGACACACCTCAGTCTCACACAGACACACACCTCAGCCTCACACAGACACACACCTCAGCCTCACACAGACACACACCTCAGCCTCACACAGACACACACCTCAGTCTCACACAGACACACACCTCAGTCTCACACAGACACACACCTCAGCCTCACACAGACACACACCTCAGTCTCACACAGACACACCTCAGCCTCACACAGTCACACACCTCAGCCTCACACAGACGCACACCTCAGCCTCACACAGACACACCTCAGCCTCACACAGACACACACCTCAGTCTCACACAGACACACCTCAGCCTCACACAGACACACACCTCAGTCTCACACAGACACACCTCAGTCTCACAGACACACACCTCAGTCTCACACAGACACACCTCAGCCTCACACAGACACCTCAGCCTCACACAGACACACACCTCAGTCTCACACAGACACACACCTCAGTCTCACACAGACACACCTCAGCCTCACACAGACACACACCTCAGCCTCACACAGACACACCTCAGCCTCACACAGACACACACCTCAGCCTCACACAGACACACACCTCAGCCTCACACAGACACACACCTCAGTCTCACACAGACACACCTCAGCCTCACACAGACACACACCTCAGTCTCACACAGACACACACCTCAGTCTCACACAGACACACACCTCAGTCTCACACAGACACACACCTCAGCCTCACACAGACACACACCTCAGTATCACACAGACACACACCTCAGCCTCACACAGACACACACCTCAGTCTCACACAGACACACACCTCAGCCTCACACAGACACACCTCAGCCTCACACAGACACACACCTCAGTCTCACACAGACACACACCTCAGTCTCACACAGACACACCTCCGCCTCACACAGACACACACCTCAGCCTCACACAGACACACACCTCAGCCTCACACAGACACACACCTCAGTCTCACACAGACACACACCTCAGCTTCACACAGACACACACCTCAGTCTCACACAGACACACACCTCAGCCTCACACAGACACACACCTCAGCCTCACACAGACACACCTCAGCCTCACACAGACACACACCTCAGTCTCACACAGACACACACCTCAGCCTCACACAGACACACACCTCAGCCTCACACAGACACACACCTCAGCCTCACACAGACACACCTCAGCCTCACACAGACACACACCTCAGTCTCACACAGACACACACCTCAGTCTCACACAGACACACACCTCAGCCTCACACAGACACACACCTCAGCCTCACACAGACACACACCTCAGCCTCACACAGACACACACCTCAGCCTCACACAGACACACACCTCAGCCTCACACAGACACACCAGGATCTGTTGGTTAAATATTGTCAAATCAAAAACATTTTGTATTTCATTTATAAACATAACTTCTGTAGTTTTTGTGTGACGTCATTGTTTCTGTAACAGACGCCGGTCTCTTGGACTCAGTCATGCAAACATCCGCAGGTTTTAGGGCGACCCAATCCAAGGCGTCCTGAACTGACACGCCCCGATCCCCTTGGTGCAAAAGTGCCTCTAGACTGGTTTAAAAATATGAGTAAAAGCAGAATATAGCCCCTTGAAATATAATAAAGTCATGGTTAAACTAACCAACAGGATCCTGATGCTGTGGGACAACTGTGTGCTCTTGGAACAAAACACCAACACCAGACATTATACCATGACAAACATGCAGTTTATTTGTTATATCCAAACTTAAAGCTAGTAAAATCCCAAACCATAGATACATAATCCCAGAAAATAAAAATGACATGAAAGAACAGCCAGTAGATAAAGTGTCAAATAGTGTCAGTTTTAACATTACAAAAATTAATTCCACCCATTTCCCACAGTGACACTGTGATACAGTCACTCAATCAAATTCTGACAAAAAAGTAAAGTTTATTGTGGTAGCTAAACCAGAGTTTTTTGGCTAAACAAAATGTGCACAAGCAGTGAACATCAAGGATATTTTGTAGTTTTTGTAGTTTGTTTACCATTAAACAAGGCTGAAGAGGCTACAGAGGCACAGTTTCATACTATTTTAGCAGCCTGAAGGTCAATGAAAAATATAAAACTAATAGTTCTGGACTACAACATTTGCGTTCCAACACGTACAGAATCTTGCAAATATGTAATCATCAAATCACATGATCACAGCAGGCAGGAGACGTGACTGTAAAGGTGGCATGGTTGTTAGTGCCAGGGGACTGCTCTTAGTTTTTCACAAAGTGTTGATGTAATGAGATTTCCCTGCACAATCATCCCTAAAGTTTACAGAGAATGTTCCTAAAATGAGAAAATATCCGGTGAGCTGCAGCTTAGTGGGTCGGCGGAGGACACCCAGACTGGATCAGTCACATGACCACTCATTAGAATGAACACACAACTTATCAGAGCTTGAAACAGAAGAGCTCCAGCAGCAGAAGACCAGGAAGTCATGTTATTTTCCGCAGTTGTGGAAGCACTCAGTTTCTTTTCTTAGTCACAGTACAGATAAAGGAGCAAAAATGTACTCAAGTAAAAGTATCACATGAAAATTTCCAACTACCCAAGTTAAATGTGATGGATTATGATTCAGAATAGTGATGATTATACTGCTGAAGCTAAAGGACCAGAGTGATACGATGATAAGATGTTTGGGCAAAAACAGCGAAAACTAACATTTTCAAACCAAACTCAAAGTAACATGCACATAAACAATTTTAAAAATGCAGTGAGTAAAGTACAGACACCTCAGAACTGTATTAAAGTACTGTACCTGTATGTTACGGTATGGCTTTAGAGTTAACCCTTGTCTTTTATCAGAGTTAATGCTGTGTCTTTTTGTGCAGTTCGGCCACTTTTATTAGAAGATGTCTTTGGTTTGAAATAATTCTTGTGTCCTTGCTGACTTCTTGCCACCGGAGCGTGTCTTGGTTTCCGGTCACCTAAAAATAAAGACATGTCTGTGAAGACTCTCACTCATCCAGGGTGATTGCATTGGTTTTTAAAGCTGAAGACGTTTCTCTTCTTATCCAAGAGGCTTTCTCAATTCTGAAGCTGAGCTGGTGAGAGTTGGTTTATCTGCTCCGAGGAAGGAGGAGTTAGACCTGAAACTAACTTCCATTGGTTTAGGAGACTAAATAGACTATGAAAGAGACTGAGTGGTTTCAGGACCTTCGACCTGTCTGAGAAACTTAAAAGGATTTTTAGCCAACACAACATCCCGGTTTATTTCAAACCTGTTTTCTATATCTCCATCAGGGGGCAGTGTTCAGATTTGTTCAGAAGGAAGTTTTGTTCTTGGGATGGACCAGTTTTTATCAGAGAGTATTTAGTATTATAGTCCTTACATCTCCGGCCTGTCTGAGAAACTTTTTTAGCCAACACAACATCCCGGTTTATTTCAAACCTGTTAATACTCTCAGACAAAAACTGGTTCTCCCCAAGGACAAAATTCCCAGTTACAAACAGAGCAATGTTGTGTTCTCCATCCACTGCAGTGAGAACTGTAATGAACAGTACATTGGAGAAACCAAACAACCTCTGCAGAAGAGGTTATACCAACACCGCAGGGCCAACTCCAGTGGACCAGAATCTGCAGTACACCTCCACCTGAAGGCCACAAACCACTCCTTTGAGGACAGTGAGGTCTGAATCTTAGCCAGAGAGAAAGGACGGTTTGAGCGAGGAGTGAAAGAAGCAATCTTTGTCAAAAAAGATAAACCTTCTTTAAACAGAAATAGTGGTCTCAGATCCAACCTTCCTTCTGTTTACAACAGTCTCCTGAAACCCAAACAAAACAAACCAGGTTCACTCAGGTCATTAACATCTGAAGGAGCTGAGGCTGGGGAGGGTTAACCACTCTGCCACTAACTCCAGCTGAGGACAGAGGACTCCTAACAACCCCAAACCACTCAGGCTCTTCATAGTCTCCTGAACCAATAGAAGTTAGTTTCAGGTCTAACTCCTCCTTCCTAGGAGCAGATAAACCAGCTCTCACCAGTTCAGCTTCAGAACTGAGAAACCTTCCTGGATAAGAGGAGAAACATCTTCAACTTTAAAAACCAAGTCCAGATGACTGCTTTTGAACCTTTTGTTGGCTAAAAATAATAAACTAATTATGTGATCACACATGCTGTTTTTGTTATACTGCAAAAAAAAAAAGAAAGAAAAAAAAAAGTGTCCAGTTGGAAGTTGTTACCTTGTTGTTGATGTCAGTCAGGAGTGGACCACTGTCCAGGTGAAGGTTTAGGACAGTGGTTTCCACCCAGGCGTTGTCTGTGTTCTTTGTGTCATCTACGTAACCCTTGTACACCTGAAAGAGTTTTCAAACCATTATATAGCAGAAACGTAAGAACAAATGAAAGATTGTCTGGTTTGGTAAAATGGCAGGCATGTGACTCTGGAGGCGGACAAAGTCTCTAAGCCACTATTCCAAATGTATATTTATATATTTTTTAATGTTTTTTAAATAATGTTTTTTGATTTAAGGAAGACATATGCTTTTTTTTGACACAGTCTTTCTGAAACAGTGAGTGACTCTTGTCTGTGGAAAACTTCTGTTGGCTATTTACCAGATTTAGCAACATGAGGCTAAATGAGCTGATGCTTTGTAGTGACAGAGGTTTAAGGCTGAAATGATCAGAACAATTCCGGTGACGGTGTCTGGGCTTTAGAAACGCGCAGGAGCACTTCCTGGTTTCATGTGTCTACGTAGAGCTGTGAGACCGAGCGTTTTCAGCTCTGGAGCAGGGCAGCGCCTCAGCATACAGGATTACTCAAACAGAACACTACTTTAGGTCTGTTTCTGAGGAGGAGACCACATAAATAAAAGCTCAAAAGTGGATTTAGCAATAGGGCTGGGTACTTAAAAACTACTTTTTTATACTTGCTTGCTTTTTAATGCATATTCTATAACCATAACCATATTTTTTATTTTATTTTAACAAAACACTAAGCTCTAAGTATAAACAAGCATAGGGTTATCAGTTATAATTGTTTTTTTTTTATTTATAGCAGTAACGTTAAATATATCATGAAAATCAGTGGAATAATTACTGTATTTATTTATGCTTCATTGCTGTAGTGTTTTTAGGTTAAAGACATAACCTCCACATCAGCATCTTCACCTCCAAGATCATCTGAGACAGCCACCCGGACAGCTGCTGCAACAATCGCTCTGCATAACCAAAGAATTTCTGCACAAACTGTCAGAAACCGTCTCAGAGAAACTCATCTGCAGCTCGTTGTCTTCATCGGGCCTCAACCTGACTGCAGTTTGTCGTCGTAACCAACCTGAGTGGGCAAATGCTCGCATTCAATGGCGTCAGGCATGTTGGAGAGGTGTTCTCTTCATGGATGAATCCCGGTTTTCACTGTACAGGGCAGATGGCAGACAGCGTGTATGTCGCTGCGTGGGTGAGAGGTTTGCTGATGTCAGCGTTGTGGATGGGGTGGCCCATGGTGGCGGTGAGGTTATGGTGTGGGCAGGCGTATGTTATGGACAACAATCACAGCTGCACTTTATTGATGGCATTTTGAATGCACAGAGATACTGTTACCATATCCTGAGGCCCATTGTTGTGCCATTCATCAACAACCATCATCTCATGTTGCAGGGTGATAATGCACAGCCCCATGTTGCAGGGTGATAATGCACGGCCCCATGTTGCAGTGTGATAATGCACAGCCTCATGTTGCAGTGTGATAATGCACGGCCTCATGTTGCAGCGTGATAATGCACGGCCCCATGTTGCAGCGTGATAATGCACGGCCCCATGTTGCAGCGTGATAATGCACGGCCCCATGTTGCAGCGTGATAATGCACGGCCCCATTTTGCAGCGTGATAATGCACGGCCCCATGTTGCAGCGTGATAATGCACGGCCCCATGTTGCAGCGTGATAATGCACGGCCCCATGTTGCAGCGTGATAATGCACGGCCCCATGTTGCAGCGTGATAATGCACGGCCCCATGTTGCAGCGTGATAATGCACGGCCCCATTTTGCAGCGTGATAATGCACGGTCCCATTTTGCAGCGTGATAATGCACGGCCCCATTTTGCAGCGTGATAATGCACGGCCCCATGTTGCAGCGTGATAATACACGGCCCCATGTTGCAGCGTGATAATGCACGGCCCCATGTTGCAGCGTGATAATACACGGCCCCATGTTGCAGCGTGATAATGCAAGGCCCCATGTTGCAGCGTGATAATGCACGGCCCCATGTTGCAGCGTGATAATACACGGCCCCATGTTGCAGCGTGATAATGCATGGCCCCATGTTGCAGCGTGATAATGCACGGCCCCATGTTGCAGCGTGATAATGCACAGCCCCATGTTGCAGCTTGATAATGCACAGCCCCATGTTGCAGCGTGATAATACACGGCCCCATGTTGCAGCGTGATAATGCACGGCCCCATGTTGCAGCGTGATAATGCACAGCCCCATGTTGCAGCTTGATAATGCACAGCCCCATGTTGCAGCTTGATAATGCACAGCCCCATGTTGCAGCGTGATAATACACGGCCCCATGTTGCAGCGTGATAATGCACGGCCCCATGTTGCAGCGTGATAATGCACGGCCCCATGTTGCAAGGATCTGTACACAATGGAAGTTGAAAACATCTCAGTTCTTGCATGGCCAGCACCGGACAGGTCGCCCACTGCTCTGGGTCTGTGAATACGACAGCGTGTTCCAGTTCCTGCCAATATCCAGCAACTTCACAGCCACTGAAGAGGAGTCTTCAGTCTTAGGCACACCTGTGCAATATTCATGCTGTCTGATTAACATCTTGATATGCCAAACCTGTGAGGTGGATGGATTATCTTGGCAAAGAAGAAGTGCTCACTAACACAGATTTCCACAGAGTTGTGAACAATATTTGAGAGATATAGACCTTTTGTGTTCATAGAAAAAGTCTTAGATCTTTGAGTTCAGCTGAGGGAAAATGGGAGCAAAAACAAAAGTGTTGCGTTTAAATTTTTATTCAGTGTATATGCCAGGATAACATTTTAAAAAATACTATGGCAGTCCTAAAATTATATTTGGTTAATTCACGACCTTCTCTGATTTTTTTTTTTTTTTTTTGTCTTTGTCAAGCTTTCAGTGCACACAGACATACCTCAGTTCCAGCAGACAGTGCTGCTTGTATTTTTTGACACAGTGTCTTTCCCATAGTTTTCTCAAGAGCCACAGGAAAACTGTCAGCAGAGTCCACTTCTCCCTAAACCGGTCAAGATATAACTTAATCTTTATCCAGTGACCAACTCAGCCCTAGAGCTAGCACACTGCAGTACTCACCCCAGGTATCACCCAGGATTTTCCAGTCTTCAGTGCAAGGAACTCCAGTCCAGGACACCTGCTGTCTCTCTGGCTGCAAACAAAGATTGTGTTACAAAACTAAATGTACATGATGTGCAGGTTGTGAGGAGATAACATTTCATGAAATGTGGTAGGAAAACAACTGAAAGTGCCTTTTTGTTGTTTCCTTTAACCTCTGGGCCTTCCTGTGGACATTCTACTCTCGTGTTTGTCAAACTCGTCTTTGTGAATCAGAGGATTTTTGGTGACCCACATGAGAGGACAGTGTTTGCGTCTTTTTTCAGCCTGTAATGTTTCACCAAAGCCTGAGACGATACCCTACAAGATGGGTATCAATCTACTCCACTGCCTAATTTCAGCAGTAAGGTCTGTGTGGGTTGAGTGGAATAATCACACAATACTGAGATCTGTCTTCATCACACTCTCCAAGAAACCTTAAGCTCTGGATTGTTCAGACTGTAGAACCATCAGTCTCATGAGCCAGTATCAGTGCCAAGTGGGGTCTCGAGATTAGAAGACGAAACGCCTTGTTGTCTCTAACACCAGAACCACAATGCAGCCTCATTTGTGACAACACAGCGATTGAGCAAGTCTGAGTTGTAACTACCTTCACTGCTGCGCTGGACAAGCGAAAGATTGCCTCAATGAAACATCTTCACTGACTGCAACCTCATCATAAAAACAACAGTTTGGTCAGTTTTTTTATACAGCTTAGAAGCTTGGACACTCAGTGCCAAGACAAAGCAGATGCTCCAGAACATAGAGATGTGGCTCTATCACACAATTCTGAAAGTCTTGTCCATCCTCCAAAGAGCAAGACAAGGGTGCCAGGTGCTTCAAACCATTGAACTCAGACCAAGGAGGTTCCTGGTAGGGTGGAAGTGGGATATTTGGACATTACTTGCATTTTGGACTTTTGGAGTAAATTGTGATAAGAAGCCAAAACATTAAATACACAATCAACAATACAATTTTGAAATCCTCAGGATGTTTTGTACTCAAATAAAAAGAGAAAATGTAGACATCACACACGCAGAATTGTTCCAGACTGTTATGTTCCTAATGTGGGACAGGAAAACGTATACATTCTTAAGCCTGTAGTTCAGGTAAAAGGAAAGCAAGTCATCATTTTCAATTTCACAGTTTTTTTGTAACTGTTTATTTTATTTTTGATTACAGAGCTAAGATAACCTGTAACATTATAATAATTTAAATATTAATGAAATCATTGTCGATGTCGATTCAGCTCTCTTGCTGGATTATGTAGATCCCTCTCTGCCTTGCTCTTGTCCTTTGCCATTGTGTTCTGAAATATATTTAATTCAATTAATTTAATTCATCTGTATGTGACAATGCAATGTGTGGCCGGTTGCATTAAGAAGAAAATCTGGCTAATTACCCATGCAAATGAGTTGCTGTGGCAACCCCTGTATGGAAAGGGAGCAGTCTCTCATCACTGTGCACAAATACATAGGCTACACTCCCAAAAAGACAACTCCTCACTCTATTTTCAGAGATACAGCCACCCACAGTTGAATGCAACTGTATCTTAAAGTCTAAATTCTAGTGTGACACATTAGATAACATAAACCCTGTAAATAATACTAAATTATGGTAATCTCAATTGTCCCACATTAGGCAACTCATGCTGTCCCACTTTAGGAAACAGGTTTTGACATAAAATTTGATTGTAGTAGCAAATATACACTATATTTGCACCATATTGTATTATTTTGTAAGCAAACATTTCACAAATGCACCCTGAAAAAATGATCAGGCTAGGATTGTTTATGAGAAATGTATACCCTTAACCTTATTTTTTTCTCTATGCCATTGACCTTTGGATGATCTTAACCTGGGACACTTATATCATGTTACTTTGCTAACTCGATATCACAGCTTCAGAAAACCCATGATTTCATAGACTTTAATTTATTTCACACAGAACCACAGGCACTAGAGCTTAGGTGTCCCGCATTAGCAAGTGTCTCATATTCAGGTAATCCACCCTACCTCTGTGTTGCCAGATGCCTCAAGAGCTCCAGAGCAAGAGGAGGGCAGTGCATCACCTTCACACTGCTGGCAAAAAGTCCCTGACAGACATGAGACCAAGCAAGAAACAGAGAAAAATGCCTTCTATGTGACAACCCACTATGGCTGAATCAGCTACCGCACTCCAGACATTCACAACTATTGCCTCATCAATAGTTTCATCAATACGACCACCGTCTCTTACGATTTCACTTTGCCCAACCCAAGAGGAAAGACTTGTTGTTTCTTCCATGTTGGTTTTTATGCTGAAGTACAAAACAACCTAGAAACAAACCTCAGGGTATGAGGTGTGATATTCTACAAAATTCTTTCCAAAGACATCTGTTTCTTCCGTGTGACGAACACTGTCTAACCTTCGGCACGGAGAGAATATTTCCCATCCCTGCGTTTATGTCTCGAAGTTGAAACCTTTTTTACAGCGTGTCTGAACCAGTGTCAGTCCCTCTGCCCAGTGCACTCTTTTGAGAGGCTCTCCTCTTAAAACTCACTTAAAGGCAACATTCAGTTTTCCACCTGCACTAACATATAATTAATGGCTATGTCTGTAAAAGTAAATTCATTTATCTCTACTATAATCAAAACAAACTATGTCTCTGGAACATTTGTTTAACGTTGAGTCGTTTGATTTGGGAGTTTGAAAAAATGACTGGATCAAACCTACCGTGTGAGGACGAGGTCTGAGCTGAGATTGGCCCCCAGGTGTGGGAGTACACCTCGGCCCCTGAGGCCCGTCCTGCCTTTGGGGTTTCTAAACACATCAAATCACATCCAGAATAAAGCTCATGAACAAGTTTAGGTTAGTTTCATATTATCAAGTAACATACTGGTAATTATGAGCCTCAGATTCTGATCTGTAATGAAAGAGACATTGATTGTCAGTAAATGCAATCTTGTTTACATTTTGAAAATAATAGAACATATTGTTGAAGTAAGTACTTTGGTGCATTGTGTATTTTACTGTTTGAGTCTGCATTTTGAAGTTTAGTACAATGTCAGAAATAGTAATTATACCATTGTTCTTCATTTTTGTTGCTCATCTTAAAGTGGATGAACAAAGTGAGACATACTCATCCACAGGATGTCCACTGTCTTCAGAAGAGTAATATGGGGGCTTGTATAAGGGGAAGTAGACCTGTAATGAAGAACATTACAACAATGTACATCTACTGCACTGAACTGTGATGTGTCAACAGTGAAGTGAGTGGTGATATGAGCTTACCTCCCAGGGCACATTCTCATCAGGAACAGGGAAGCGTTGGATTTTCCCTGGGCTGTCTGGATAGTCTAGCTGACGGGCCATAACGTGGAATTCCTCCTCCAGTGGGTTGATTTGAATATCAGTTCTTCTTGAATCCTCTGGTAACGTCTCCACTGTACAGAAAGGAAATGTGAAGACAGGAACATGTGGCAAATTCTGGACATTAATAAGATGCATTATGACAATGACTGACCTAGTGATCGTGTCTGTTCGTCTGGTAAACCTGAAGATGGCAGCCTGCTTTTAATCCACTGCAGATCCTGCATGACCATGAAAGAGTTGCGTACTGAGTGGTGGAGGTATATACTAATGCATTCCTCCAGGTGGGCAAGCCTTTTTATCACAGAATCATAGCTTGAGTCGTCTTCTCTCTCCATCCTTTACAAAAATAATAATGACAGTAGATTATTTAAGAGATAAACTAGAACATATTTCACAGGTGGATGGCTCAGTACTTCATTTCTCTGTTGTAAGACATGTGCCATTATTTTGTGGGTGAGTAAATAAGCTAAGCATGCTAGGACGTGGTATGTCCTGCAGATAACAAAATATATGGCTCCAGTAAGCAATGTTTTTGTTGTATTTTTAATTTTTAATTCTGAAGCTGTTGCTTGCTCCAGCGAAACTCTAACACTCATATATAGTTGCAGAAGTATTCAAACTCCCAGGTAGGCCGTAAGGATTTATTAAGAAGATCCTTGAGCGCTTTTGAGTGTCATTCTCAATCTCCATATTTAATCCCATTGAAAATCATTGGTAGAATTAAATTTGGGGACACACTAGAGGATCATCAGTGTGATTCAGTCCAGATTTGCTTCTCCTTGACTTCTGCCCTCTCGCAAATGATTATTTGTCGTGACACTCCTCGTGTGTGGCGTCACAACTCTAAGTTGGGCCGGGGCCTCTCCGTGCCCAGTGCTACATTTTACCAAATAATCATATAACGACACAATTTTGTATTTGTACTTGTAATTTGACTTGTTTCTCTAAGCGAAAGCCATTTGGTGCAAGACCAGAAACAGCTATTGCTAATATACGCTAGCTTTATTTTTAGGAAAAGTTTGTACAACTCATATTGTCCTCTCCATGACTATAGCTGTTTATCACAAGGACAAGTACACATTTGATAAAAAAAAAACTAACATGTTCCTCTTTATTTCTTTTCTTTGTCTCTACTTTTTTTTACACAATAAAATTGTTCCTTCAAAAGAGAGTGTGTGGTTTTTGCAGTCTGCAGAAATAGTCTGTGCGATTGCAGGATTATAAGATAAAAAGTTTTTCTGAAATTTTCTGAAACTCTTTATGTCTGTAATCTACGTTGTGTGCTCTGCAGTTTTAAAATCTGTTAAGTCTTAAAATCCTCTGGTGTGTCCCCAGCTTTAAAGAAGGCAGGAGCAGCACAGAGGCCATCAAACGTCACTGAGCTAGAGGCTTTTGCAGGTTACGAATGTGCAAAGATTCCTGTGAAGAGGTGTGAGAAGCTTGTCAGCAGTGACCCAAAACATCTGTTAGAAGTGATAAAAGTGAAAGGATGCTCCACAGAGTCCTGAAGCTCAGGGCTGAATAATACTGCCCATGGGCCTGGGTTAAAGGAGACACATGTTTCATTTGAACTTTGAGTTTTTTATTTATCTTTCACATCATTATAATGTCTTTTGAGGTGAGGAGGGTGGAACATTTCTGCAGCTATAGCTCTGAAGCAGTGTTTCTTAGATTTGTTCCATTTGTGTTGTGTACTTTATGCTCTGGATCTGCTCCTGCTTTGTGGACAACAGGTATCTGTTCTTCATTAAGGCCTCCCACAACAGCAGCTCCTCCTCCTCCTCTTGAGAAAGCTTTTTCTCTAAAAAAAAAAAAAAAAAAAAAAAAAGATAGAAATGGTCATGTGATAAAATACACCGACCTGTGTAGGCGTGTCCTCTTCAGTACGACACACCATTTATTTCATTTGTTATTTTAATTGGCAGTCATTAAACAATAATAACAATTGGGCTGTTTAAAGCCAGTATCTTCTGATTCTGTTCTAAGTTTTACTCACGCCAGAAATCTCAGCAGTGAAAGTAGAGTATGTCATGGTTCATAGTTTTAGTGTTCAGAAATGAACTAAAGCTTCACTGAGTAGGAAAGGTACAGCACAGGTCGTGTCAGTACAGGACTGCTTGGGTAGGTGACCCCAAAACTGGATCATGTTTCCATGATTCTGGGTCCAGGACACCAAAAGAGATAAAAACATATCTGAAGTTGACTTGAACTGTTCTGAGTCTTTTTGAATGTGGCTGTTTATGAACCAAATCTTTCCTTTTATTTCTGGTGAGAATTATCAACATGCAGCAGTGATGTAGCTCCACCTTTTCCGAACCAGAGCTGTACAGTTTAAAAGTGGGACAGTACAGTACAATTTTTGGGGATGCGTTGGATTGTTTTGCGAAGTGGAAACACTTCCATACCAACCTGTATAATCTACCACTAAAATAATGTTCAAAACAATATTTTAAGGTTCAAATAATAATGTTGCTTTATCCAAATTCAACTCACTGAAGTCTGTGCTTGTCTCAGAGGACCCACAGTTGAAGATCCGGTAGAGATGATTGAGGATGATAAAAGGTGGAGGGATAGGAGGACGGCGGTGGTACCCCTTTATGAACTCATATCTCTGAAACTTCCATATACGGTCTGTGTTTTCATGCACTTCCTGGAAAGTATAGCTGTCCAACATCACAAGATTAGCATTTCTTAAGCAGACAAAAAATTCAAAGTGGACTGAGCAGATCAACATTAGAAATTAACATATCAGTTGCAGAGCGTGGCTTGTAACCAGTAACTAATACCAATGCTATCATCAACATATGATTTCATAATAACTATGAACTGCTATTCAATAAATTAGATTTATTATAAAAGCTGTTAAAAAGTATTAGTTCTGTAAATTAGCCTGTACTCTGAAGGTTGTTGTATCAGCCATAATAAGTCTTCACGTCATAATGAGTCTTCACTCTTTCGTTTGTTGACATCATTTCTGTTTTTGTAAGAGGTCAAGTCATCAGCGTTCCTAACAGTTAGGGACTGAGCAGCTCGTACCACTCAACATGTTCTAAATATTTCATTTAAAAGTTTGTCTTAGTGGGTGTAAAGGTGTTAAGAACAGAGGCTCTGCTAGAGTTTTATTTTGCCGTCAGTTTGGTTGACAGTGTTTGAAAATTCTGGCCATTAACAAGATCTAAAGATCTAAATAATAGAATAACAATTATGCCAAACACATGATTGCATCAATAATATAAAACGGTTAACCTTTGCATGAGAGAGTGAAAAAAAACTACCAGGTAATGTCTTAATTTACACACAGATTCGATAATGCTCCACACAAAATGATCAGACGACGTGTGAGTCCAGACGCACAACAGCACTGGGACACACACTTGGTTGGTTGAATAATGTCTTGGTTTACGCTATTTCAAAAGGTAGATTTGTGCATAAATGTAGGTGTGGTCAAGTTGATTGACAGCTGTCAAAAGGCGGGCTGGAAGGCTAGGCATTAGCATGTAGCTTAGCAGCTAATTAGCATTGCCTTAGCATCGTTCTGGCGCTCTTAGCCGAGCGGGCGGATTTGTTTTACGCCCTCATTATAGAGGAACCAGGGAGGGACTCGTTACAGTGAAGTTACACCTCTCTGCCCAGTTTTGTGATATCCACTGTAGGAGAAGTTAGAAAATCCAAGATTGGGCAGCTCTGAAAGCGGCCTCATAGCCAATACAGTGGGAAGGTAGGATAAGCTACCTCTATTTTTTTTTTTTTTTTAACTCTATGGTTACATTTGGTGCTTTGGTCAATGTGGGGGGTCCAGCTCTGGTTACTGTGTGCCAGAAACTAGGTTACTGAGAAAAGTTTGTGGTTGTCATAGATAAGTGCCATTAAATGTGTTAAATTTTTAACCCATTAATTTCTCTGTGATTAATTATTCATGATTAACACATTCAAGGCCCAGCCCTAATTATTTTATAGTCAGTATGAATCAAATAAGGATTGGATAAAAGTCTGAAAGAGCCTCAGTGTGAAAAGAGCAAAAATGGCTCTTTTGGTGTTAAGGGTTGCCAACTCCTGGTATAGACATACAACAAAATGCAAGCCCTAGAGTGGTTCGATAAACCAAACATACATGTGACGCATCGACTCAACATTCTGCCAAGAAAAATGCCTTATAGAAGCCAACAAAGACTCACTTGAAGATAGCTATGAGAAGGTTGATCAGCAGAATATTAGCGAAGAGCAGGTAAACACAAAGCAAAATGATGGTCAGCCACTCGGGAAAGGCCGGTATTTCGTTTTCATTCAACACTGGACACTTTGGCTTCAGAGGGTCGCTGCCGTTCACGCTGCAAGTATTTATGTCAAAGTAAGCCTCTGCAAAGAGAGTAACAATAGGATGTCATTGCAGCATTAGTCAAATAAAAGAACATTGTATGCAAGTGCACCCACTGTCAATGTGGCTGGAGATTTCTCCAAATATGGCGAGGTAGGGCTCGTAAACTGCCCCACGTAAGATCCAGCCCACTCGGTCCTCGTTGTGGATGAGAATGCCCTGTTTAGCCACACCATAGGCCACCACCCAGATGCCCGTCAGGAACAAGAAGAAAAACAAGTCCTTCATCTAAAACAGACAGCAGTTTGACCAATGAAAAGACGAGGAGTGAACAGTTATGTATCTGGAATATGATGCTGCTTCAGTGTATCCTCTCACCATTTTCTTGACCATTATGATTTTGGGTCCTAAGGTTCGATTGAGTGTGAAGCTGGCCATGAGGCGGATGCAGAAGATCATAAAGTCGAGGCAGAGGATGATTTTACCATAGTAAAAAAGGTTCTCAAGTAACCTGACGGAAATGTTATAACCACATTTTAAACTTCAGACGTTAACTGGAATAATAATTTTTAAGGAAATCTATACTTACCTAAATGCTAGACCAATAATAAAAATGATGATGGCCGAAACATCAAATTTATTCCAAAAGCCTTTCGTGTGTATCGTCACCTTTTTCCAATACCCATAGTTATCCGGATTATGGATCAGCTGAAGATTAAAACGTACTCAATATTGAACAGCACTTTTTATTTATGAAAGTGTACTTGCTTATTATTGTTATTATTTTATCCCAGCTACCGTGGACCTTAGTTTGGGGGCAGCATGGACAATGGCCAGTTAGCAGTTAGTTGCAGGACGACACTCTGACAACTCTCACAACCAGTAATTCTCACAAAGTTACGATCTCAGTGCTGAGAGGGAAAAGCACTAACTATTCTGTCATTATAATATCAATACATTTTCTTTTTTTTTTCTTTTTTTTACCTATTTTCTGTCACCCATGCAGCAACAACTTTGGGTACTGAGTAGCATGTGATTATTAAGGTAATGTCATACTTCATAATAAGAGCAGTATATAGAAAGAAATTCTAAAATCAAATATTTTACATTAATGCCATGTTAATGAACATTTTCTTATCTCTGAAGTAGGCTGTAATATCCAAGACCAGACTTAAATCTTGACTTATTTAAGAGTGTTTTCACACCTGAAATTCCACACCAAGTTTAACAAAATTTGAATTCAGACTCATGTAGATACTATAAAGACATGCTATTATTAATATAGATTTAATACAAACAGCATAAAAATCTAATGCACTGTTTAAGACACGCTTAAATCGCTGACATTCAGGGAGGGATTTGGTCAAAAAGTCAGAACTAATGCAAAACGCGCTTTCACGTCACAACCACGGTCAACTCTTTTTAACAAACCAAAGACCAGATGTTTGTTTTGAACCACAGGCCATGGAAGCTTTCACAGTTGAGAATTTGGTCCGATTCAAATGTCCAACAGCGCTGCTGTGAAAGCGCATTAAGTGATCTTGCAGTCAGACACATCTTCCTGTCCACAGAATATATATTTTGGTAATGCACCTTCAAGCATATTAATTCATTAATTGTGAAAAAATGTAAATGAAAGCCAGACATAATTATTATTTTAAGATTGAAATCTCTGGTAAGCCATCTGTCTCCTTTACCAAGAAATATTGGTCTGGTATAATTTCCCCTTCATATGACTGCTTTAGGTTCTGTTCTGGTCTCCTCCCAGTGCCTCTTTATGCCCTTTCCTTACCTCGCGTATCTCCTCACAGATCAGGGAGAAGATCCAGATGTAGAGCACCATCTCAGAGACTGAGGGCGTGGGCTGGAAGTCCATCATTAGCACCACAGCGAACAGCATCAGGAAGGCAAAGTAGGACACAATGTTTAGGTAGAATGTAACCTGTGGAGCATTGTACAGAGACACTGTTTTGGCCCAGCAGGACTTCTGCTGCTTCTGCTGCTTCTTGGTTGGTGACTCACTGTGAACACGTTAAATTTAGATTAAAAAATGTGTCCCTTTCCTTAACAACCAAATTAAGTCATAATTACAACGCACCAGCTTTTGTTTTCTGAATGTTTTGAGTTGTCTGCTTTTATTTCCTTTTTGTCTGTTTCACCATCTCTGTGAAATAAATATAATTTAAATAATTAAAAATGTAAAAAAGTAAATAAGTTAAGATGTAAACTTATCATTCGCATTTAGGTCAATTAATGCTACAGTTACAGAACGGTCAGTATAAGATGTATACAACATGTTCATACAAATGTTTCTTGCTTGTCCTGTTAAAAACATCTCCTGGTAATCCTACTTCTGTAGGCATCAATGATAAATAGAAATTGAAATAGACACTTCACAGACACTTCCTCCATCTCTACCGTGGGGACCCCCAAGGCGTTCCCAGACTGACAGACATAGTCTCTCCAGCGTGTCCTAGGTCTTCCCCAGGGCCTCCTCCCGGTGGGACATGCCCGGAACACCTCCCCAGGGAGGCGTCCCGGAGGCGTCTGGAACAGATGCCCAAGCCACCTCAACTGACTCCTCTCAATGTGGAGGAGCAGCAGCTCTACTTCAAACTCCTACCGGGTAACTGAGTTCCTCTATCTCCAAGGGAGCGCCCTGCGGAGGAAACTCATTTTGGCCGCTTGTATCCGGAATCTTGTTCTTTAGTCCTGACCCAGAGCTCCTGACCATAGGTGAGAGCAGGAACGTAGATCGACCGGTAAATTGAGAGCTTCGCCTTTTGGCTCAGCTCCTTTACCACAACAGACCGATACAGTGCACAGTGCACACTGAAGGTCCTGGTTCCATGAAGCCAACAGGACAACATCATCTGCAAAAAGCAGAGATGAAATCCTGTGATTCCCAAACTGGACTCCCTCCAGCCCCTACCTGCACCTAGAAATTCTGTCCATAAAGAAAATGAACAGAACCGGAGACAAAGGGCAGCCCTGAGTCCAACCTGCACTGGGAACAGCCTAACCCTAACCCTCGAGCCCCGATAGAGGGGGTAGAGCCGGTCCTGTGCTCCGCCACCAGGACGAAAACCGCATTGTTCCTCCTGAATCCAAGGTTTGACTATTGGCTGAATTCTCCTCTCCCTTACCCTGGAGTAGACTTTCCCAGGGAGGCTGAGAAGTGTGATCCCTCTGTAGTTGGAACACACCCTCCGGTCCCCCTTCTTAAAAAGAGGGACCACCACCTCAGTCTGCCAGTCCAGAGGCACTTTCTCCGACCACCTCAGAGTGCTGTGGGGCCTGGAAATATCTTTAGAATGTTTAACCTGGTACAGGGCAGGCTGAGACTGAGACAGTTTTAATATAAAGCTCATTTATCACCAATATAGTCTTTAGGCTGAAGTTTTTTTAGACTACTGACACACATGTTCAGTTTCCCAAAATCTGGTTTCTGGTTTAGGCCAAGGATCTTCAACTACATTTGGCCAAGGGCCAGAATTTTTCTTGGCAGACAGTGAGGGCAAGACTCTGTAGCAGTCAGTAGTACATAATAGCACCACTTGATGGTGCCTCTTTTATTTGATGGTAATGTAAGGTCAAAGTTCACATGAAGACAGTAGTAGTGCTCTGAACTGTATTGAGTATTGCATCTCTGTGCTCTACTCTACCTCAATAAGTGTTTTTTTAAATGGCGGCGCATGCTCTGCTGCGACGACACAGCTCTGTCACCTCGTCTGTCTCGTTTTTGTACGTTTTTGATGTGCTGATCTATGTTTTTGTGACGCACACAATATGTTGGATGTGAGCAAGATTATCTTAATTACACTGTCAATTCTGTGGCATCTGAACAACTGCGGGGCTTTACAACCTGTGACAAGCGGCTACGTGACACTCACCTATAGACGGCATGAGCTTCTCCAACTTCCCTCCTCTTCCCCTTGCCTTCAGAAGCCAACAATCAATCTACCCCCTGAACTACGACCAAGAAAACGGGGTAGAAGAGGTGGGGTACACACCAGGCTGAGGAAGCGTCCTTTTAGGCCCCCTCTCCCTTCCATCCTGCTGGCTAATGTCCCTTCCCTCCAGAACAAAATGGATCTGCTGCATGCTAAATGCCGACTGGAATGAAACTTCAGGGATGCTTGTGTCATCGCCTTGACAGAAACCTGGCTCGATGGGACCATTCCGGACTCAGGTCAGTCTTGATGGTTTTACCCTCATGCGAGCTGACAAGACAAGCAAGTCCGGGAAGAATAAAGGTGGCGGTGTCTGCATCTTTGTGAATAATCGATGGTGTGGTAACATCAAAACACACCAGAGGAAATGTACACCTGATGTTGAGTTCTCAACTCTGTCCCTATGGCCGTATTATCTCCCGAGGGAATTCCCATGCATGGTGATCAGCTGTGTTTACATCCCCCCCAAGCGCTAACACCTGGATAGCAGTGGAGCTACTAGCCGAGGATGCTAGCTCTATGATGGCTAAATATCCCGATGCCCCGCTGTTTGGGTGATTTTAACAACTGTAAGCTGGACTGTGTTGCTGTCACTGCACCAGTATGTGGATATTCCCATGAGGAAGCACAACAGCTTGGATTTATGTTATGGAAACATTTCTGATGCGTTCATCGCTCAGGCACATCCACCGCTTGGCTACTCTGACCATAATGTTGTTGTTCTGCTGCCTCACTACAGAGCGGAACTGAAGCACGCCAAGCCAACCATCCACAGCGCTACCGTTTGGTCGGAGAATGCCATTGCACAACTGCAGGGTTCCCTGGCGTGCACAGACTTGGAGATATTTCAGGGAGACATGGAGCAAAGAGTCTCAGTCATCACGCACTATATTCAATTCTGTATTATGTATTACTAACAATACCTACCAGAACATTTAAGAAATACCCAAATTCCCAACCCTGGTTCATGTCTCATATTAAAATTGAAATGAAAGAGAAACATAAGGCCTTCCAGCGTGGGGACTGGAACACTGTCAATACACTAAACAGACAAATAAAAAATGACATAAGAGCCAAACTCAGATATAAAGACAAGATTGAGCAGGAGTTCAGCAGTATGAACACAAAGCAGGCATTCCAGAAAATCAAGGTCCTCACTGGTCAAGCACAAAGTACTGGGCACCACGTAACATCTGACCCTGTCACTTTTACTGACTCTCTGAACTCGTTTTACACTCGCTTTGACAGACATGACCACTCTGCCATCTGTGAAGAACTGCTAAGTACCTTGCCATCGGACATTCCATCAGAGCCCCCGTTCACAGAGGAGGATGTACACTGGCAACTGAGCAGGTGTAAAGTGGGCAAGGCACCTGGTCCAGATGGCATTCCGGCAAGGGCACTGAAGCTGTGTGCTATGGAGTTGGCCCCCATCATTTTTTCTATCTTTTGGGACCCCATTAGAACAGCACGCATTCCTACAGCCTGGAAAACCTCTACAATAATTCTGGTTCCTAAGAAGCCCCATCCATCTGAGCCAAACCACTACCGACCCATAGCACTTACCTCCATCATAGTGAAGTACTTGGAAAAGCTGGTTCTCCAGACCATGCTGCCAGCAGTGAGACCACTGCTGGACCCTTAGCAGTTTGCCTTCAGAGCCAGGTGGGGGATGGAGGACACCGTGGCATGTCACCTCCACCCACTTCTACAACATCCTGAAATGACTGGCTCCTTCACATCCATCCTGTTCATTGACTTCAGCTCAGCCTTCAATACAACAGCACTATATGATCAAAAAGCTCCAACTGTTCAACCTGTCTCCATATCTCATCCACTGGATTTACAACTTCCTCAGTAACAGACCAAAGGCTGTCAGAGTGGGCTCAGTCACATCGTCCACCATGGTCACCAATACCGGCGCACCCCAGGGATGTGTGCTAAGCCCCTTTCTCTACACCCTCTATACAAACGACTGTATTAGCCCCTCACCTGTCACCACTTATTTCTCGTACTCGGACGACACTGCTATCCTGGCTCTGTTCACAGACAATAACTCCATTATTCCTACCTACAGTCTGTCACTCACTTCATTAAGTGGTGCTCCAATAACAGTCTGGAGCTGAATGTGGAGAAAACTAAGGAGTTATTCATCCACACTCATTCACACATCCCGGATCTGGCTCCCATCATTATACATGACAAACAGTGGAACGTGTCAGTCACTTCAAGTATCTTGGACTCACATTAGACAATAAACTTACTTTTGAACAACATGTCAAAGATATCCATAAATGCTCTCAACAAAGACTCCACATCCTCCATAAGCTCCGTGCCCTCTCTGTCAGCCCACATCTTCTGTTATTGTTGTACACTAGTATTATTCAGCCCATCCTTCTCTACTGCTCTCCCTGTTACTTTAATATGCTCTCCATCACCAACAGAAACAAACTGACCAAGGTCACACACACACAGCATCCAAGATTATCAGTTTGCCCACCACTGACCTCTCCCTCAATAATAAACCTGTTACACATGTAGGAGTATTGGACCACTGCTGAAATTCTAAAAAAAAAAAAAAAGGACATTCCTTTAGGAGACAAGAAGTCTGCTCTTACCCACCAAGGACACGGAACAAAGACATATATCTGTCCTATACGAACTGCAGACCAATAAATATGCCAGAAGAGGCCTCCTCTCTTCTCTGATAAGAACCAGAGACCTGGCACAAACCGCACCACAGATGGAACCAGATAATTAATTTACGTCTTTGTCCATCCCAACAAAGTTATGCATTAAAGACTTTATCACTCATTTGTTCAAGAGACAGATTTCATGCATTAACATGTTACTTTACAGGAAAATGTCATAGTTATGTTCTGGGCAAACTGTTGAAATCACTGGAGAGCTACAAAATGTATTTGGATTTTTGGTTCTACATGGTTCTATGCCAGAGAAACAAGCAAAATATTTTGTTTATTGCCATTATGAGCTTTTCAGGCCTCGATAAAGCGATTTTGTATGTTTGCTATGAACTACAGCTGGGATCAGCAACTAAAATTGCTTGGGGTCCACAGAATTAATGTTCTACCCTGCTGGGGTCCAAACATAATTTATAAAAAAATAATAATAGACTATATTACACTGTAATTTATGTATTTAATCTGTGCTACTAAAACATGTGCAATGGTTATTTCTGTCAGAGAAACATTTACCATCTCCACTTTAACAGAGCTGATGTTTGAACTGTGACAGACTCAGATCATATTGGAGACAGATGGATTTATAAAGACTGCCACTCTCCTCCAGACTCAGTATTTGGATGACACTATTGTAAATATATTAATTATGAATGTGAACGATGCAGGGGAGTGTAGCAATAATACTGGATAAATGCCATATTAGCAGCTAATTAATATGCACGAAAACTCTGTCCATTCATGTCTCATTGGTGCTTTGTTCACCTGAGTAAAGTGAGGCCAGAAATCGTGACATTAGAGACTTCTGCTCTGTAAAGTCCAGATTAATTCAGAGAACAGTGTAGCTGTAGCTGAAGCTGACATTAGAACTAAAACCAAAGCTAGAGAAGTAGCCCAGGACAGACAAACGTTTCCAAAACTCACCACAGACGTCTTCAGCAGATTCTTTTAATCCTGACATAAAAGGAACAGTCCATATTTGATAACTGTTATAGTCCATGGTCCTGGCTCGGTGAGAACTTCAGCTCAGTGTGAAGTCGGGACATTGGTCTCAGAGCTCCACACAGAGCTGTTCAGATAAAAGCAGCTGCCTCTCTGTGCTCTCGCCGTGGAAATCTGGGCTGGAATTTGCTTTATTTTAGCAGTTTTCAGCTCTGTCTGGCTCATTTAAATCTTTGCAGTGTCAGTCAGATCAGTGTACTCTGTAACTGTAGTCACCCACAAGGACCCCTTGCGTCTTAGTTGCGCCTGTTCAAAAACAAAATGCGGCAATATTTAGCTATTTTTAAAACATGTGAGCATTAGGAAAATTGCTTTGGGGTCCGGATCAAAACCTCTGGAGGTCTGGACCCGGGTTGCGGGGGCCTGAACTACAGCATAAGAGCCCAGACTGCTACAAGATGGCTGGGGATGCTCTGAGCTGACTGGTAGTCCTGGTTTAGTCTTGGGTGTGGTCCAGGTGTAGTCCTGGTTTAGTCTTGGGTGTGGTCCAGGTGTAGTCCTGGTTTAGTCTTGGGTGTGGTCCAGGTGTAGTCCTGGTTTAGTCCTGGCTTAATGTGGAGCTGTATCACACAAAAGTCATGGCCCTTTACTAAGAAAGGAACTTTAATGTCGTAGGCTTGTGTGACGCTAATCCTTCATCCACCTCACCCCCACTCCCCTGGACCCCTACCTCACCCCCACTCCCCTGGACCCCTACCTCACCCCCACTCCCCTGGACCCCTACCTCACTCCCACTCCCCTGTCTGGATGAATCCTTACAGAGTGAACTATGATCCTATAGATGTGCTAATGGACTAACTCCTGACACATGTTGCTGTTCGTCCTGGGAGAGGATCTCTCCTTCAATATGGGCTCCATAAGGTTTCTGCTTTTTTCCCACAACTGGTTTTTTTTTAGGAGTTTTTCTTTCAGAGCAGGAGGGTCTAAGGACAGGAGTGTCCTGGGTCTGTTTAGTTTAGTGTAGTTATTATATGTTACAGCTAAATTGGTGTTACTTTTGTGTGGTGTTTTTCATGTGCACTATTAGCTTTGGTCACTAGAGGGGGTTTGTGTACGCGGCACGCTTGTGTGGGGAGGAGGATAAATAGATGTGACTGCGTTCCTTCTGGTGACGCTACTGGAAGGAAGCTGCAGTCTCTTGACCATTGTGCGGGAAGGTTGTTGGCTCGTTTATGGATTTTATAATTGTATTGAAACGCTGGACACTGAACCCTTTTATTGATTTAAATCTACTGGTCATTAAATAAAGTTGCAAGTGCATCAGATTCAGTCCTCTCCAATCTCTGCTATTTCCTTCCTTGACCAGAACATCAAACTCTCCCCCTCTGTGACTAATCTTGGCGTCAAATTTGATCCCCACCTCTCATTTGAAAGTCACGTCCAACACCTCTGTAAGATATCATTCTACCACCTATGGATCATCTCCAAAATCCGCCCCTCCCTCTCCCTTGCAGATGCTGAAAAACTGGTCCATGCCTTTATCTCTTCCAGGCTTGACTACTGTAATGCACTCCTCATCGGGATCCCTGGCAAGAGCATTCAGAGATTGCAGTATATCCAAAACAGCTCTGCCAGGGTCCTGATGAGGGTGCGTAAATTTGACAGCATAACTCCCATCCTCCGTACTCTTCACTGGCTCCCCATCCAACAACGAATCCAATATAAAATCTGTCTTCTCACCTACCAGTGCCTTCATGGAACTGCCCCACCGTACCTCACAGAGCTCTTGACCCCCCACACCACAACCAGACAACTCCGCAGCACAGACAGCCATCGCCTTCGCCCTCCCAAGACCAAACTCCGCACCATGGGTGACAGAGCTTTTCAGGCAGCTGCCCCGCGTCTCTGGAATGCCCTTCCAATTCATCTCAGGAACCTCAGACTGTTGACTCTTTTAAAAAGCAACTAAAGACTTTTTTATTCAAATAATTTTATGGTTATGCTTTTACTTGTTTTACTGTGCTGTTTTCACCAATTTTATTTTACTGTAGCACTTTGAGATTTGTTGGACAAATGTAAAGCACATTATAAATTATAAATAAAATCTATTATTATTATTATTATTAAGTATTATTTTAAAGCTTATAAAAGTCTGAAATACTTTCATTGATTTTTATCTCCGATACACGTGTCAGACAAGACTTCTGGTAGCAAGTAGTGTTTGTATTAAAGACCAAAACAGGACACTACAGTCCATGTTGATTGTGTGTTTATGTTTGATTAAATGTTTGTGAAGCCCTTTGAGGAGACTTTTGTTACTGGGCTGGCCGATTTTGGCTGTTTTCTATGAACAGCAGTGTACTCGACTGAGTTCTCTGGACAACCCAAAGCACTTTTCTGTTGAAAATAGAAGTGTTCTTATTGGCGTATTTTAGGTGCTTTTCCACTGGGTCAGAACGGGGTGGGACGCATCGCTTTGGAGCTGTGTCCACTTCCCAAAGCGTTCCAGTCCTCCCAAAAAGTGGTCCAAACCATTCTACTTTTGGCTGTCCTCCCTGATGGGGTCCAGCTCGGGTAAGCGTCTGGAATGGTTAGAGGTGGGCACTGCCGTGAGCTGATTGGATGAGAGAGAATCCTCACTCAGGCAAAAACAAGCCAAAGACAGAAATAAAAAGGAATTTTTTTATATTTTATTTTTTTAATCAAACACGTACTTGTCCTTGTGATAAACAGCTATATTCAGAGGGGACAAGCTAATGTTGAGGCCACTCTTTCTAAAAATAAAGCTAGCGTATATTAGCAACAGCTCTTTCAGGTTTAGCAAAGTATGGGTCTCACTTCGAGAATGTAAACATTTAATTTTTAGTTAAGACTGGGTTAAACATGAGTTCAAATCATGTGATCATTCAAGAATCATGAAATCATTCTTTTTTGTGCTTATGTGACATCAGTGTTTATGTAACAGACGCCTGTCTCCTGGACCCAGAGTCATGAAAACAGCAGGTTTTGGGGCGACCTGTTCTAAGGTATCCCGTACCGTTCTGCCCAGTGGAAAAGCGATTGATTAAATTGGGCTCTACTTGGGACCCAATGTTTTCCTGGGGGCCAGATGGAAAGCTCTGGTGGGCCAGATGTGGCCTGCGGGCTGCCTGTTGACTTCCCCTGGTGAGGGCCAACAATAAAAGCAGTATTGTTAGCTAGATCTACCTGAAAGCCAGGAATCCAGGAAAGTAAATGAGTGGAAAGAACATGATGCACGCCACGACTTTCCAGACTGCGTTTTCAACGGACAGCTCTCCGCACCAGATCTGACTCAGATGATCCTACACATCCAAAGATTTAAAGATTTTTAACATACAGTACTGACATACGCGCCAAACTATTCAAAAGAGTTTATTAATGTTTAAGTCATATTACCTGGACACCTGACTGTGCCACAAAGTTTTTATCATCAGCCTCCAGAGCCAGTCTCAGACATGTGGTTTTGCCCCAAAATGGCGACACTCGCACCAACAGTTTCTGAGCACGCTTCTTGTCACAAGAGTAGCACTCTCTGAAGACACCTAGAATCCACAAGTGGTAATATGTATACTAGCGATGACATTATTTCTCTCATTTATTGTTCACAGATAATTAATGTGTCCACTGAGCTCTACGACCTCCGTCTACAACCAGAAAGTCTGCTGATGAGCAAATGAGAGACACTCACGTTAATGGAGTTGTAGAAATAGTAATTTTTCATTCTTTCACTACCTGATTCACTTTTTTGACACAGTTACCTTGATTTGTGTGAATATTTTAAATGTATTCAGTTTTGAGATGTCAGGACATTGGTTTTTAATGTTATTATGTTAATGTTATTATTTTTTACCAATAGCGAGCGTCTCATAATGATCGGCGAGCTCTTTCATATCTTCTGCCTCATCTTCATCACTGTTCTTTTTTGACAGTTCTTTCAAAATTTTACTGGCAGCCAGAGCAGCAACCATAGAGTCTTCACACTGTCAGAAATAGAGAAACAATGACCATGAAGACAAGACCACAAGCAGACACTGACACTCTTGCATATTTTTCAGTTACCCTTTCCCAAGCAATTTTAGCCAGTTCTTTATTGTTCTGAAGAATGGCCCATAAAAAGACATATGTGGCTGGATCCCAGTGTTTATCCTTTTCCGAAGACGGGCTTTTGGACTGCTACAAGAAATGAAAGGAAGAGCTTTTTAAATATTTGGAATATTCATTCATTCATTATGTGACAAATGCCTTAATTCTTCAGTAGTTTATATGACAAGGCTTACTGAATCTGCAGGCATGTCTACACAGGCGTCCTCAGTGTGGGGAAAATAGAGTTTTTCAGTGAAGCATCCCAACAAGCGTTGGATCTCATTACAGACATCAGTCATTAATTGCTCTGTATTGTTTTTGCACAGCTTTTGCCGAATCACAGAGTTGAGCGGGAGGTTGTTGTAGAGTTCACACAAAGTGCCGCCATCCAGGAAGTCTCTAAAACTCATGCCATTCTCCAGCAGAAGACTCACAAACTCAGGCTTGTTGCCAACAAGTGCTGAGATCATGACTCTGTGGAGGTCACTGGGCTGTACAATGGGAGCGGGAAAAAAAGTATTATTTTTTTCAGAATCAGCTATAAAGAGGCATTAAAAATATTTATTTTTACTGATCTTTCTATTGCAAATGACACTGAGGTAAAAGAAATTGTGGCAGCTGGTAATGAGGATTAAATCGATTTGGAGTGGGGGAGCTTGATAGTGGCTGGCGAGAGGAAGTGTTTTCACGTTTCAACAACAAAACTTCTGATGGCTGTTCATAAAACTAACTCATTTTGCTGTCATTTCTGTTTCATAAAACCAGCTCATCCCGAGACTCGCTCAGTCACCATGGAAACATTTTATCTTTCTTTGTTTCTAAAACAGTAACACTCCTGACATTATTTTATATCAGCCATCGGTGATTGCAGATTCATCTCGAGTCTGAAATGGCACTGTTGGAAGTCAGTTCAATCAGAGGGGCATGACCAGGACATAATGATAAGTAAATCAAGGCTCCGTGTTTAAAAATGCCCCCTGCAAAATTAAAATGGGACAAAAAAATAAAGTTTGTAATAGTAATGAAATTTGGTTCACACCCCCTTTATGTCATGCTGAACAAAACGTCAGTACAAAACCACGCCCTATATATTTGCATAATAGTGTAGCCACGCCCCCAAAAAGTAAATAGGAAGTAAACGTGTAAGTTTGTCGTAGCTAAATGATTTTTACACTCATCCAGAATGGTCCCCTGAGCAAAAAATCTATGGAGAGCATGCCCTATTGGGCATTTTGAATCAAAGACAGCTTAGTGGTCCATTGTTTAGGTGCTATTTTAATAAACTCCTGCCAGGTTCTTAATCCCACAGGTCCATCAACAATTATGGACATCTAAAGTTGTTAATTCATTTATTTTCTTCCGCTTATTCTCATTAGTGGTCGCGGGTGACTGGAGCCTATCCCAGTAACTTTGGGCCGCAGGCGGGGTACACCCTGGACAGGGGCCAGTCCCAGGGCTGACACAGAGGATGAACACAGACAGACAAACAGGAGGCAACGTGCAGTGTTCATGGAACTATTAAACTAAGTGGTTGTGATCAAAAGCGAGGGTGGGATTTTTAACTTTGGTTCGATCTATGAATCCTCATGACATCTCAATCCCATAGCATTAACACAGGCAGAGATATTGGCTTTTAAAAAATGACAGTGGCTAAAAGGACTCAAAAAGGTCCAAGGGGCACCGTGGGTTCTCTCCGGCTTCCTCCCACCGTCCAAACACATACCTGTGTTGGTGAACTGGGGATTCTAAATTGCCCCTAATGAATGAATGTGAGAGTGAATGTCTGTCTGTGTTCGTCTCTGTGTCAGCCCTGAGACAAGCCGGCCCCCATCCAGGGTGGACCCCGCCTAAAGCCTGGGACACACCAACCCAACGCCCGGCCACTGTCAGCAGAGAGGAAAGGGCTCCAAGCTGTGGTGGCCACACATCTGTACAGCAGCAGGACACAGCTAACAGCAGAGCAACAAAAGCAGCTGGCCAAGGAGCTCAGTGTGACTGGTAACCCACAAACCACGGTGTTCATTTAGACTGCAGTACCGCTTTAAACCAGCACGAGCGCATGCTGCTTACAGTACCTTTATACTGGAATGTGCATTTATTATGAAGAGGACATACCTCCCACTGACTCGTCTCTGTGAATATCTCCATCTTAGCGATGTCCGCTCTGTTCCAAGCCATGACCAGGTCCAGCCGCTGATTCCAGCCCTCATTCTCCTGAAACTCACTGCTTCTAGATGCTGGGAGAAAAATCTGGATTTTAGGACGTGTGACAAATTAAATTCCCATTTGAGAGACAGCAGCTACCATTCATAAGAATAGTCTTTGTTTTCATTGTCTTCAAAACAACACTTTAGTGCTGTTTCCTTGTAAATAACCCATTTTAAAGCATAATAGTTTAGATTTTTCTCCAACTTTGCACAAACGACAGCAGCGTATGGACAAACTTGCAGTTTTAGCTCCCACAGTCTTCAGAACACAGAAACTAGGTGCTAAATCATTCCGTTTACATAATCTCTGCCTGCACTCTGCCAAAACTTCAATGAATCTGGCCCTTTGTGTTTCTTTAAAAAATATTTGATATCCGTTCGTAAGCCACATCAAGTGGACCCACTAAAACCTATTGCCAATAGTACTTACTAGGCTGCAGTCAGCCCCTAGCGTGTTATATCAGTGTGAATAGGCAGAGATTCAGTGTAAAAGCAGTACCCTACCTTTAAACAGCGCTCGGAGAATGGCGACATCTACATCTCCATCACCAACTCTAAACACATTCAGCAAATGAGGCATCCTGATAATGTCCTGGATCTGAGGACACAAGTCAGGGTCACTTTCAGAACTGTGGCAAGAAACATAGAAAAAGAAATCTGATGGACTTAGGACCAGAGTGGGGCTCATTTCTTATGCATAAAAAGAGCTATATTCAAGAGGCATTCAAACAGCTAAACATCCATAAAAAAGATTTTAGATCACAGTTCTGAGAGTGAAAATAAAAAGGTACATAATATATAATATAATATATAATATAATAAAATAGTAGGGGGTGTCTGGTGGTCCTCCCCCAGAAAATGTTGAAAAAAATGTAATTTTCTGTATCCTGGTGTGTTTTAAATGATGTTAGTTGACTTTAGTGTGAATACAATATAGAACAGGCTTCGGCAACTCGTGGACTGCGGTCGGGGTCCAGACCTCCAGAGGTTTTGATCTGGACCCCAAAGCAATTTTCCTAATGCTCACATGTTTTAAAAATAGCTAAATATTGGCATTTTGTTTTTGAACAGGCGCGACTAAGACGCGAGGGGTCCTTGTGGGTAACACTGATCTGACTGACACTGCAAAGATGTAAATGAGCCAGACAGAGCTGAAAACTGCTAAAAAAAAACAAAGCAAAAGCAAGCAAAGCAAACTCCAGCCCAGATTTCCACGGCGAGAGCACAGAGAGGCAGCTGCTTTTATCTGAACAGCTCTGTGTGGAGCTCTGAGACCAATGTCCCGACTTCACACTGAGCTGAAGTTATCACCGAGCCAGGACCATGGACTATAACAGTTATCAAATATGGACTGTTCCTTTTATGTCAGGATTAAAAGAATCTGCTGAAGACGTCTGTGGTGAGTTTTGGAAACGTTTGTCTGTCCTGGGCTACTTCTCTAGCTTTGGTTTTAGTTCTAATGTCAGCTTCAGCTACAGCTACACTGTTCTCTGAATTAATCTGGACTTTACACAGCAGAAGTCTCTAATGTCACGATTTCTGGCCTCACTTTTACTCAGGTGAACAAAGCACCAATGAGACGTGAATGGACAGAGTTTTGGTGCATATTAATTAGCTGCTAATATGGCATTTATCCAGTATTATTGCTACACTCCCCTGCATCGTTCACATTCATAATAAACATATTTACAATAGTGTCATCCAAATACTGAGCCTGGAGGACAGCTTCAGGCACATGACTGAGCCAAGGACATTTAGATCGATTGATTATTGTCTACTACATTGTACTGTCGTGCCTGCTGCAGAAATCAGCTATGACAGACACTGTCCTGGGCCAAAACGTAAAGTAAGTTTGATGAGTGAACTGCTTTTGTCAGCAATACACATTGTGAGTGTCAGTAAGAAAGCATCACAACAAAGTATGAACCAAAGAAATGCAGCATGTTTGCAAACCTGGTAATCTTATAAAAGGTTTTGGTACGTGTGTATTTACCTTCTTTGTCAATTCAATCCACATCAGATCTGAGATGCTGTTATACTGTTGCCCAAAGAACTTCTTAACGAGCTGCTGGATGCGGGCTATGGTGACCTCGTGCACTGGCAGTTCTGCTACAGAGGCGATCACGTCTGCTATTCTCCCTGAACCCTTCAAGACTACACATGGAGTCCCATTCAGCATGGCATTGTACATAGTCTGAGAGGAGACACAGAAAGTTACAAAACTGGACATCAGGCTTAAGAAAGTTGAACAGTGCAGTCATAACTCACACTGAGAGTGCCATGTCCGCCATCCAACACCAGACACACAACAGGGATTTTCACTCCACTCTTTAATTCTAATGGAAAGCAAAATAATAGTTTAGTAGTTTGTCATCTTAACCCAACATATCAGACATGGCATTATTTATTTTGAACCTTTGTTTCCGAGCTCTTTCTCTGAGATATATTTCTCCAGCTGGGTTCTCAGCTCAATCTCAACTCCATAGTTTCCATACGTCCCGTCATCCACCATCAGGAAGTGAGTGTGGTTTTTGTCGAGGCAGCACAGTTGGTCCTGAGATGCATTTGTTTTCCTGTGATACTGTGCTGAGAAACACCCTGAGTCCTAAGATGAAGACAGTGATTCTAAAAGTTCATAGTCAAAGAACTAAAGCACCACTAGGTTTCAGGACACAGCGTATCTTGGTCATGGGTGCACAAAGACATGGTTATAGGTTCTTTATTTCATAAAATGTTGCGAACAGGGTTACTAAATTTGTGACAAGGGGAGAAAAAGAGGATTACAAAAGGATTTAAAAATTAGAAACACTAGAAACAGGAGAAGAGGAGGGACAGCTGGAGATGTTGAGATTCTCTTTTGGAATAAACAGGACGGAAGAGGTGGTGAATGTGAACAGTGAATGAGATCAAACTCTTAGAGGGCTGTATTGTACATTTTCTGTGGGTCAACACTTTTTCAGCACATCCAAAAATGAGCCCTGTTAAATGAATGGTCAGAATTATCATTATTTAATGTTTTGTTAGGGCCAATTCTAGCCCTAATACCTATCTTTTTATTGTTTTGTGATAACACCATGTGCCTAACAAATGAATAATCTAGTTAGTGATATTAACTTATAGGCACACTGCACAAATGACCCGTTGCTGCAAGACAACTACAGACTACTACTCATTTTCCAGTAAAAAGTTCTTTCACACAACCTAAAAACTACTCGAATATTTTTTTTTATCTTGTCTTATAATAATATTGCATTGCCATATTTTTATGCTAAATGTCCGTACAAAACAACAGCAAAGCAGCAGCAGTGTACATTACTTTCCCAGTGATATCAGTGAAGACATAAATATCTATTAGCGTTAGCCCGCTCAGCTTCTAAAGGTCAAGTCTAATATAATTTATACACAAAGGCTTGTTAGGAGAGGCTAAAAGCTCCAGAGTGCATGTTAATTAGCACATAAACAAACTGCGGAAGTTAGCATGTCTGCTGCACATCATGCTAAGTTCTTTTTGTCAGTTTGCTGCCACCTGATAAACAAAGCCCTTACACAGGTGAAGGGACTCCTTTCTCTGTGATTATTAGTGTTTTTAGCGTCTGCAGTCTCCACAGTCAGTGCTTAATAAGCTGCTCCGAAGCTAGCAGCAGCTTTAGCCACAACACAATGGACAGCGCAGCGCATGGAGGATGCTATTCCTGCTGGGCGGCAGTAGCTCAGATGGTGGAGCTGTTTGTCCACTAACCAGAAGGTTGGCGGTTCAAGTCCCACTCCCACTGTTAGATACTGTCATTGTGCCCTTGGGTAAGACCCTTAACCCACCTTGCCTCCAGTGTCTGTGTACATTGGTGTACAAAGTGTGAATGAATGAATTCTTCCTTAATATTAAGGTCTTTGAGTGCCCATGGAGTTAGAAAGGCGCTTTAAATACAGTGTTGGGAGCAATGCCTTACAAAGTAACGAGTTACAGAAACGAGATTACAGTTGTCAGTAACGCAGTTGGTAATGCGTTATGTTTCAGCTGCCAGTAATAATGTTACAGTTACTAACAAAATACTTATTTAGTTACTCATGTTACAGTCAGCTCAGTTCACTGCAGTTTACCGCGAGAACAAAATTAAGTAAATAAATTGCACTAATACATTTCCTACTTTTATTTGACAGAGGGAAATAAGAAATGTGCACCGCTTTGGCGCTAACATCAACAGCATTTTAGCCTAAATGCCATCCATCCATCTTCTGTTTTGTCCGGGGCCGGGTCACGGGGGCAGCAGTCTAAGCAGGGACACCCAGACTTCCCTCTCCACAGACACTTCCAGACACGGCCTGGACATAGTCCCTCCAGTGTGTCCTAGGTCTTCCCCGGGGCCTCCTCCCGGTGGGACATGACTCTGTCCACAGTAGATCAATCCTCATGTTTTTACATGTGTTAAAGCATTAAGCTGCACAGGGACAGAGACAGGTGAACTTAAAGGGGAGTTTTTCTTGTGTAAGGCTGCCCTGCTGAAGTGAAATAACAGTGCTGCTAAGGCAATAGTGAGGCTATGGGCTACTTCTATTAAGAATTGGGCTCATTTATATATAACTAGGTTACTTTCATGAGTCAATAGCTAAGTAAAGTAATATATCACTTTTAGTACCTAGTAATCTGTACCTAGTTACTTTTTTTGAGTAACTAACTCAACACTGTTTAAATGTGACCATTTACCATTTTATGTGACTTAATTCGATCCAATTAGAGGCTGCTCCTCTTTGATTCAAATAAAGAAGCTTCATGGAAAATGAATAACATACTGTGGTGTAGAGTAGAAATTATAACGTGTCTATTTAACACTTGAAATGATTGTATTAGACGTTTGTTTAGGCATAGAGGGAGGTCTGTTTTTCACATTAGCAGAAGGTCCAAGCTCAAGTTCTTGTTTTGAAATATGTACCCTTTATCTTAGGCCTATTTTTAATAAATGGCCTTTAGTAAAGTTTGCCTTGCGGCAAATACATCATCTTGTTATCACATTTTGCAAAGATAAAATATATACGGGATAACAATAGGCAATAGAGCGTGTTGTTTCAGTTTGCCTAAGGATCCCCATCCTTTGTGAATGTGTATTACCTCAGGGTTGAGCAAAACCTCTCTGTTGTAAATTGTCCCCCATGGTAGAATCCCGATGGCCACAACCTGGCTGTTCATGGAGCTGCTCAGAACTAAATCCCTCACAGCTTGCCCCACATGTTTTACAATGCCAGCGTTTGTGCCTTGAGTGATGATCCAGGCACCTGCGGACACAACATGGAAAATATATCAGAATTACAGTGCTATTACATTGGTTATTACAACACAAGATTACAGCGTACTAGACAGTGTTGTGGAAACATGCTCAGACCACCATGTCAAGAACCAAATGAGGTTCGGGCCGGGTTGGGCCCATAATTACACCTAATGGTTTGGGTCTGGGTCAGGCTGTGGCTAGGTTGCAACACTAAGCTGTGTGATCATATGCAGCGCGCTTGCCTTTCCAGCTACAGGAGAGCAAGTGCTCGAGTAAGGCAAGGCAAGTATATTTGTATAGCACAATTCATACACAAAGTAATTGAAAGTGCTTCACAGAAAAAACAGAAAAGAACATATACAACATTACAAATAAAACCGTAAAATCTAATTTAAAAACTACAATTAAGAATCAATTTAAAATTACATCAAAAGAGAAGAGTGCAGATAAAACATTTTCAGTTGACATATGCACAGCTAAAAAGAAGATTTTTAAGTCTGGACTTGACCATTGTCAGCGTAGAGGCCTGGCTAACATCGTCAGGAAGACTGCTCCAGAGTTTAGTCCTGACTCTGGGCACCAGCAGAGACCTGTCCCTGAGGTTCTCAGAGTCCCAGATGGTTCATATGGGACCAACAGGTCAGAGATGTACTGTGGTGCTAAGCCATGGAGAGACTTGTACACAGCAGAGATGTTTTAAAGTCTATTCTCTGAGTGACAGGAAGCCAGTGCAGAGACCTGAGTGGGGGTGAGGTAGGGGTCCAGGGGAGTGGGACAAAGGGACAACCTGTGAACAGCTATGAACTGATTAAAGATATAGAATATTAGATTATATTAATGACAGTGATAGAAAAGGAGCAGCAGATGAAACCAGAGATCAGAGGTCAGTGCACCATACTTCCCCCAGCTTCTAGCTCCTAGAGCAGCTTAGCTTCAGCTGTGGAGTTAACCCTGTTCCTGGCCTGACCATAAGCTTTCTCACAGAGGAACGTTTTTCAGCGTCACTTTTAGATAATATATTTCTGGCTATGTTACGTAAGTGAAAGAATTCTCTTTTACAGGCTTGGTTTATATGAGCCTTAAATGATAAATCTTGGTCAAATAAAACTCCTAAGTTTGTCACAGTAGAACTTGAGGCTACACTGACACCGTCCAGGGAGACTCTGGTCAGACAGAGCATCTCTCAGCTTTTTGGGGCCTAGTATAATGACCTCTGTTTTTTCTGGGTTTAGGAGGAGATAATTAATTGTCATCCAGGTCTTTATGTCTCTCACACAGGCGCTAAGTTTCTCAACGCGGTCATTCTGATCAGGTTTAATTGATAAATACAACTGTGTATCGTCTGCGTAACAGTGAAAATTAATGCCATGTTTTCTGATTCTGTTTCCTAAAGGCAGCATGTAAAGCATGAACAGAATGGGTCCAAGCACTGAGCCTTGTGGCACTCCATAGCTAACTTTACTGCACTGTGAGGAATGTTCATTTACACTGACAAACTGGTACCTATCAGATAAGTAGGATTTAAGGTAAAAAAAAAAAAGTTACTGAGTTCTCCTTTAACACCCCTGAACCCTTGTGCACTCACACTTCATGCACTTTCAGAAAATGCTTACTTCAACAGAGTGTGTAGTGCGGGTGTTGGGACAGGGCCATAGACTCAAAAAATTGTTCCGGAGGGAGACATTCTGGATGGACACACTGGGAGCCACCAGTTTCCGGGATTTACATGAGATAGACTTCTCTCGCTTCTTGTAGCCATTCACTCTTCTCTTATGCTCTTTGGCACCTAAAAAAAACAAGACTTTATTCTCTTTCATGCTGTGTTACCATTGCTGTCTATTTGTCTCACATGCATTGCAGCAGTAATTTGTCTCCCCTCCCGCACATAAACAAAGACAGGTAAGTTAACGCTGTTGCTGCTGCACATCACACTGCTCTGTTTTGGGCAAACTGCGGCCACATCTGAATAAACGCATTACTAAGGTAAAGGGACTCATTTGTCTGTGATTATTAGTGTTTTTAGCATCTGCAGAGTCTCCAGAGTTAGCATTTAAGCTGCACTGGGCGCTAGCTGCGACATTAGCCTCAACACAGGAAGCAGTGCGGCTCTTAGAGGACGCTATTTCTGCTAACTTTGATTTTACAATTTGGCTATTTTTGGCAACGTCCAAAAATAAAAATGCGAATTAATCAAATTAATTTGATTTATCACCCAGCCCTAACTCTTCAGTATGTCATTTTATTTCAATGCCAAATGTGCATAATTGTAATATTTTCTGTGCATTTACAGTTTATTAGAACAGTTCTGCACTATACAGTATATATCCAAAAGTTTTAGCTCACCTGCCTTTACATATATATGAATGTAAGTGACATCCCATAATAATCTATAGGGTTTGCTTTTGCATCTATCTATGTCCTGTGCAGCCCAGTCCAGTTCTCACTCATCCATGTCTTTATGGACCGTGCTCTGTGCTCTGGGGCAGCCATGTTGTCCAAACTGTTCAAAACAACCCCACACCATAATCCATTCACTTATTTATCTGGGTGAGTGAATACTTTTGTAAATATACTGTATCTGTAATCCATTGTAATATTTTATTTTGAAGATGTAAAAGTTTTGCTTGTGTGGTTGCTACATTTATTGTTAAATGTTTTAATGAGGTGATGGTAAAACAACTGGAGTTCATCCACAAATAATGCCCTGAGAATGATGTCTGTGTTGAAATGTGTAGGCACCCATGTAATGGTGATATAATATTGGGCATAATTATTGATTCTAAACTTATATTCAAATCTCAAGTGAAAAAGTAATAAATAAAATGAAATTTAATCTTGCAACATTCAGACAAATTCAAAATAACTTAACTGAAGCTGCAAAAATGTACCTTAGTGCCATGAGTCTCTCACACATTCACTACTGTCTGACAAGTTGGACACAAACCAGTAAAACAACACTACAACCAACTGAAAGACTACAGACAAACTCTGAAAACTCTTGACAAAAAAACAAACTCCTATCACCACTGTCATATTCTTTCAGAATATAATTTTCTCAGTTGGGAGAATATGATTAAATTCTATGACATTGTGTTGGTGTATAAAATGGTTCATGGTTTGGCTCCATCTCCTCTGCAAGACTACATCCATCTGAGAGCCAGTGTAGACACACGAGCTCAGAGCAGAGGAGACGGTGATGTCCCTTTCAGGAAAAGTAGATTTGGGCTAAAAATGTTCTCTTGATCAGTAAAACTCTGGCTCCTTGACAATCAAACTTGTACTCACAGACACTAAAATTTATGTTGTGAATATCATTACATGATAATTTATTATTTTTCTGTTGTTTTTTTTCTCAGCCTTGTGTTTTCTTGTTAATTGCACACCATGAACTATCCACTTGCTCGAAATAAATAAATAATACAATACAATACAAAATACACTTAGGGCCATATTTACTAAGATAGTGCTAAATTGTTAAAGTGCAGATTAAAAAATAGCGTTTGCTATTTGTGGGCGTGTTGCGTGTGATGTACAAAGAGAAACTGCACAATTAATTGCTGCTGCAAATCTGATGTAAATGAGAATTCTGCGTGAGCAAAGGCCACAGCAATAAAGGGAGCGACGCTGCTCAGCCCCAACTCCATCTTTCCCTACAGTTTCCCACAGAGATCAAATATAAAAATTAAAAATATTTTATCCAATCGTACAGTAAACAGCAGCGCAGCCTCGATCCACTGTGGGCAGCTGTCAATCAAGCGCTGCAGCGAGCTTTGGGAGGCAATGGGATAAACACAGGTGAGTCATCACATGGCCCTAGTGTTTAAAAGACTGCTTAATTGTCAGAGTCGCCTACGTGAAACAGACTGAAGCCCAGAGACAGCAGCTGTAAAAGGCTGAAGTTCAGGGGAGTGCGAGAGAATCAAGGAAAAAGTGTTGCAGGTAAACTCTGTTTCTTTGTTTCCTCCTCCTTCTAATCAACACCTTACTGTTGTATCTTTGTAAATGAGCTCTTTAATTAAGGCATTACAACTTATTATCAACGCCCATCTGTGCACTGAAGGGTGCTCTTTCCTTCGCAAAAGTTTTGCTCCTGCTTCTCCATCATGCTAAACTTACAGCACTTTTAGCTCCTGTACTCAATATAAATCAAATAACAACCACAAAGTGACTTCATTTGCATTTTCTCCACTTTGAATTTTGTGCATTCTGGGGAGAACGCTTCATTTTACAGATTATTTAAGTCCCCGGAGCAAAATTTGCCTTGCATTCAATCCGCTCCTGTAAGAGACGCAAATCTCAGCTGCGCCTGTGTTTGCTCCACTTTTATCACAGCTAAAATAGTGTTTTACTAATATTTAACATTTAATATTTAATTATTTTGTTTTACTAATATTTAACAAATGTTATGTCTTTTGTGTATCCTACATTTTCATTATTTCCTCTCTGCCTCTGCTGAAGTTTATGTGCCAGTTTCGGTTTGTGTTGTTATTCTCTGTGTATGTATTGGTACTGTTGTAGGTGTGTTGTCAAATCTGTTGAATGCCTAATGTAACTCACGTCACATCGAGTGAGCCGCCACTGATTTGCCCAGCCACAAGTGGCGCTGTCATAAAAGGGAATCGCTCCTGAGCAACTTCCTGCTCGGGCTTCCTGCAACCCTGCTGTCGGCTGTGCATGGCTGGTGTGGAGTGGTTTGGAAAACTACTTATAACTTGACGAAAACCCCATGTAAAGTTCTGAAATTCAGTGGTGAGTCTCTTTGTAATGTCATTATCTGCATCCTTTAGTCAACGTGACCGCTAAACAAACAGTTTAGTCTCATTTGTCCCACAATGCCACTTCCGTGTTCGTGAGTGGAACTCCATAGCGTAATTCAGCTATTTTAATACACAAAATATGACAAATATTCAGCAAATGATACACAGGGTCCTTAACGATTCGGCTGTACTGCCAATGACCCATTTGCTTCTTTTAATGGTGTTTTGTCTCTTTTTCCATGAAAATGTTTGTAGCATTGTTGTTGTAATGCCTATGGCATACAGGCCTTGTTTTAGCATAATGCTAACAAACAACTGAATGTGTTTTGACTTGACTAACATTGACTGTTGCGCAACTTATTTTTGATGTATGAAAACTAATCTATGATGTATGATGGCTAATTCATGTTTGATATAATTACTGATATGACTTTCATTACCGAGTAGTGAATGTATTGAATGTTACTCGTAACTTATTGATTGATTGATGTTAATGTCATTTTTTTATTTACCTTGTTTATAGGTCAGGGTTTTGTTTTTTTTTGACCCCAGAAAACCTCTTCTTGAGTGGTGAGCTGGTAGGACAATTTTTTTCCCCTTTATTATCTCTGGACCTCGAACGCCTTATGTTTATTTGGACTTTTTTTTTTTTTTTTTTTGAAGAATATCCGCAGTCAGTGGATATAAACTGAACTCTTTTTGGGAACTCTTGAACTAAATCCACAGACAGTGAATTTGGACTAAACTTTAAAAAACTGAAAAACTTGAACTAGACTAAAGTCAAAGTGTTCTTTTTGTTGTGTCATTTGTTAATATAATTTTGTCCTAATTTATTTATTGATTTCTAATTAATTTGTTTCTTATATCAATACATTTTTTGCATTTAACCCAAATTAATGTCTCTTGTCTTCACCACAAGCTCCCATAACAAACCTGGTTTTCTGTCTTCAGTCATATACATCCCATTGCAATAACTAAGTCCTAACGTTAATATCATTTTGCGAGCATTACACTAAGTTGTGTTTAATGGCTATAAAGTGTTGGTAAATGTCATGGTCGAGGTGTGGACGTGTCAGCGAGGTCTTGGCTCACATGGGCTTGTGTTGACGTTGAGCTATGGTTTGGTTTACAGTGGGTTCATGGAGAGGCAAGTGTAGCTAAAGGAGAGTTTGAAGGTGTTGTCTGGGAACGCTGGCATTGGTTAGCGCTGTATGCTGGCCATGCATGCTAATGTTCTTTTGTTGTGCTAATTGAGATAATGGTAAGTGCATGATTTGCTTACATTGTGAATTTGAATGGTGGGTGAGTTGTGGATGTATTCGGCCAATTTGATTTTGGGAGCAAAAACTGTTAGTCCAGACATAAGGAGCTAATAGCTGTATTTTTGGGTGTTTTAGAGCTTTACAAAAACAAGTTGAGTCGTGAGTTACAACTGTTGCACAAGAAATAAAGTCAACAAAAATCAACTCAGCTCTCCTGTTAACTGTGTAGCTGGATAGCTCAGTTCCGTCCGGTGAGGACACAACAGTGTAACGTGTTTTGCTTTCGTGTTAATTTTGCTTATTACATGTTGCTTTTACGAATCCCTGTTGCTAATGTCTGTGGCTATTTTAACATCTCTCTAGAAACATCAACCAAACATCAAAAAATTAGCCCGTATGGCTAAATCTGGAATATTTACATGATTAATTTTAATATGGTCATGTCAATGAATATGCACTGAAAAAAAAATTGAATGTATTGATGAAGGACTTTTACTTTTTTCACAAATGATTGAGTACCTCGAATATTTTGACTCTAAATGGTAAACTTAAATGAGATGTTTAAACAGTAGAATCATGTACCTGTATTGTGCGCCACTTTGATGAGGCTCCTGCGGAAAACTTCCATGAGGTTGGCATTGAATTTGAAGAACATGGCTCCTCCGGTCACTGAGACGATCAGGTTTGGAGGAGACAGCTTCCACTGCTCTGTCAGTAACTGGTACAGCACTTCAGGTTTGGTTTCAGAGGACACTCGGGCATACTAAACACACACAGGAAAGAGTCAGTTCTTGGTGTTTGCAGACCAGGGTTTGATTGCCCCTAATGGGGGAGCACTCCTGTGCTCCTAAGAGCAGATGAATGTAGAGGGGTGTGTCAGGACAGCAGTAAGGCTAAAACCCATCCATCCATCCATCTTCTTCCGCTTATCCGGAACCGGGTCGCGGAGGCAGCAGTCTATGCAAAGATGCCCAGACTTCCCTCTCCACAGACACTTCCTCCAGCTCTACCGGGGGGACCACAAGGCGTTCCCAGGCCGAGAGACGTAGTCCCTCCAGCGTGTCCTAGGTCTTCCCCGGGGCCTCCTCCCGGTGGGACATGCCCGGAACACCTCCCCAGGGAGGCGACCAGGAGGCATCCGGAACAGATGCCCGAGCCACCTCAACTGACTCCTCTTGATGTGGAGGAGCAGCGGCTCTACTCCGAGCTCCTCCCGTGTGACAGAGCTTCTCACCCTATCTCTAAGGGTGCGCTCAGCCACCCTGCGGAGGAAACTCATTTCGGCCGCTTGTATCCGGGATCTTGTCCTTTCGGTCATGACCCAAAGCTCATGACCATAGGTGAGAGTAGGAACGTAGATCGACCAATAAATCGAGAGCTTCGCCTTTCGGCTCAGCTCCTTCTTTACCACAACAGACCGATACAACGACCGCATTACTGCAGACGCTGCACCGATCCGTCTGTCGATCTCACGTTCCATCCTTCCCTCACTCGTGAACAAGACCCCAAGATACTTGAACTCCTCCACTTGAGGCAGAAACTCTCCCCCAACCTGGAGGCTAAAACCTATAGCCCAAAATTACCCATACGAACCAGATTATTCACTTGGTAAATGAATAACAAGGCAATCTCAGATGACCCACAACTGCCAGTTAGCTACAGTTGTATGAAAAAGTGTTTGCCCCCTTTGTGATTTCTTAGTTTTGCGTATGTTTGTCACACTTAAATACAGTGGTGTAGTCTACAATTTTGTAGTGGGTATACTGTGATGATTTCCCAGCAGCGCCTCCTATACACGCGCGTTAGTGTCACTTATTAACATGTTGTGTTTTTAGGGATTGTGTTTTGTTATTGTAGGCTTTGTATGGCCTATACATTATTTAGCCAAACAGGAGAAGTCTAGTTTTAAATCAAAAGCTCAACTGAGGAAAAACAAAAAACAAAGATCAACAAACTGCACTACACCCAGACCCAGGACCAGTAAAGGGAGGGTAAAGGTGATTTTATACAAAACCATTCAGCGTTTAGAAGCTGGAGCAGCTGACTTGGCCTGCTTTGCCTATGATACAATAAAGTTATGTACTATATACTGAGGTTTATAGTTTGTTGGTAATTATTAATTTTTGAATATTTTTTTCAACTGGAAAACTATGGCCTGGACAGTGTTTTGGACCTCTCAGAGTCTCACAGTAAGATGCCGAATGCATCTCTCAATGACTTTCATTCCCAAAACCAGTCAAACAGTATTAATACATACAGCATTAAAATTAATTTAAAATTAAATTAATCCTCTACAAATATCACAAAAACACAATCATATGTGCTGTACAACATAGAAATACTTTCAACACACAAATTGTCACCATCTGCTGTTCTGTGATGGCCCCTAACAGAGCTTTACTTAAAAAGATCAGAGAAGCAGTGCTCAGTAAAAACACTGACCCTGAGTCAGATTTACAGACTGTCACTGTTGATATGAGCCTCCTTTAGCATCTTCTGCTGAAGCTGTATTTGTCTTTAATACATTCTTTACTCCCAGCCTTCTGCCTTAGTTTCCTCCTCTGTGACAAAATATTCAGTTTAATGAACAGAGTGAATACGTTTGGTCAGTGACTTGTCTCAGTGGCTTAAGTTAAGATGCTAATTTGATGAATTACTCGTTAGCTCAGAGGCTAACTCCTCTGTGAGCTCCTCTCCTGCTGTAGCTCATACTCCTCTGGTCTCTGTGTCCAACTCCTGCTTTGTTGTATTTGTATAAAGCGCTACAGCTGTGTTATTGTCTTCTGCTGATATCATTTGTTTACTGTCTGACATGCAAGGAGAAGAAAGCGCACGAAGTGGGTTAAGTCTTGGATTCAACAGCGCAATTCGCTTGGAGCTTTCCCAACTTTGTGTCGTCAGCTGGAGATGGACCAGCCAGCTGATTTCCAGAATTTCGCCCGTTTGTTCCCCGAACAGTTCCGCGTGTTGGGGGACCTTCTTACACTTTCTCGCCACAAGGAGGCCTTTACATGGCGGTTGCTGTAGTCCCGCTCAGCAACACTATACAAAGGTGGCCGCTCTTCCACCAGGCTGATCAGCTGTTCTTCGGTTGTGTCATTCCAAAAAGCCATTGTGATAACTTTCCGCACAGAATTGCGAGGAATGCAAAAATGGTGATGGTACGCTGCCACAGCGGTTTTCACCTCTCGTCACTCCGTCACTTCTGCTAAAATTCCCGTGAGCTGATTGGCGCGGCAGCTGTAGTGCTAGGCCTATCAGAGCGCTTCGTGCCAAAGACCAAAGACGCCGATTCAACAACAACAAGGCCAATCGGCAGGAAACTAGTCAGACAACCTCCGTCCTGGAGCGATGGGGGGCGACGGCGCATACATATCAAAAGGACGGAAATGAGCGACGTGGAAGAACCGTTCAGACAGCTTCAGACGGGCGATCGTCGCCTTGGTGTACACCCCCCTTTAGTCTTCCTCAGAGCTGACTGCGCTGCTGCTGTGATGGGAACAGGAGGGAGAGGCTGTAACGAGTTAGCGCTGGGCTCTGTGAACAGAGACTAAAGTACAGAAGAGATAATGATTGTTACACATTGTTGCGCACTTTGAAGTGGGTCTATGGAATCTGCAGCATTCCTAGTGGGTTTACCTGCGAACACAGACTACACCACTGACGCAGCGGGACTTTGCTCCACAGAATTTTTCAGTTGGATTTACATTTGTGAACTTGCCCAGAGGGGAAAGGTGAGAGGAAAAAGCTGAGCAGGAGACCTCGGGTTGAAGCGCTGCTGCTGCTAAAAAGAAATGTGTACTGGAGAGGATTTTACGCACAGAGAAGAGCAGCCACTGATGAGTTTCATGTTATATTCTCATGTAACCCAGAGGCGTGTGCCATATTAACTCCCTTTAACTGTTATATATTGAAAATGAATATGTTCATGAGGCGATGCACAGCAAGTTGTATCTTAGATTTTCGTAGATTTAATACGGGTATTTTTTGAACATGGTGTGCATTTTACTGTCACACGGACTGCTCCATGAGCAGAATATAAATGAATAAAGACGGTGGAATCGATGTGACATTTCGGTCCAAGTGCATATTAGTTCAGCCATATTTTTGTAATATTTCTAACTTTTATTTTAATGACTTTAATGTGAGTATGTCTGCACGTGCAGTGCTTCGCTGAAATCACCTGTTTCAAATACAAACCACTGCTTTAGTGACAGCCGTTTCCCTGCCCCACACCACAAGACAACAAATACAAAACACACTGACACATCATACCTAGGCAAGGTGGGTGAAGTGTCTGGCCCAAGGACGCAACAACAGTATGCAATGCTGGCAGTGGGGCTCGAACCACCAACCTTTGAATTAGTGGGCAAGCGTCTCTACTGACTGAGCCTGAATGTCCTGTTACTGTATGTGAATGTTTGTTTGTCGGTTATGGCTTTAAAGGCTGGGACACAACCCAACACCTGACCTCCGTCCTAAGACACAGAGCGGTTGCTGTCTCCTCTCGTCTCCTCTGGTCGGACAGAAAGTGTCTCAAAACCGACAACAGAGCAGCGCGTACGTTCTGCGAATGCTCAAGACGTAGTAACTATTTATAAAAGCAGGCGGCGCTGTAAATAAACTCAAGAACAAGTGGTTTACTCACAAATTTATCAACGAATAATAATCTTATGTGCTACAGTTTACCAATTTTCTAACCCTGAGTCTAACCCTAACAATAAACGTCCCAATTTATTGTTTTTGTGACATTATAAACAATAAATCAAGTCTGGCAATAACAACAGTAGTGCATTACTAGGACCTAAAATCCACTGAGTTACCTAAGGTTAGACTCACAGTAATATACAATGTAATTAAGTGTTAACGATGGTCTAAGGCAGAGCTGCGGCACAGCTTTTCCAGAGCTCAATGGGTCTCTCTTTTATCACCATCTAGTGAAGCTCGTTGTGTTGTACTTAATTCCTGTGAATCTGCTTCGTCTTGTTGCACATTGATCACAAGTCTCGGTTAACACGTTTACACAAACCTTACACAGCGACTGTTTGAGCTGCTGCTGTCCTCGTTTAAAAATAAATAGAAAAACGCTGATAACGCTGAATATTCTTGAGTTTTGTTTCTAAAACCGTCAAAATCCTCCAAACGAGTCTCTCGCACTGTGGTGGCCATGTTTGTTATGAAAAGCTGTTGTCGCTCTGCTTGCGTCACGTCCTCTGATTGGTTAACTCTGCATCCCTTAGCCCCACCCCTCTGCAATCTCTTTGAATGGGAGCATTACCAGACGACTTTATAGAGTAGAAAGAGAAATAGTCTTGCTTGCCGGGCTAATAAAGGAGTACAAAACAGTAATAAATGAGTGAAAAAAGTCCATAGTCACCTTTGCAGTCTTGCGTCCCAAACCCTCGAAGCAGATTTCTCCAAAAGCATCAGTGGGCACTTCAGCCACATGTTCTCCAGTGAAGTCCACAGTGTCCGCAGCATGACTGCTCTTCAGGTAACCACACATACACCTGTCCTCTCTGACAGAAACACAAACTGTTTTAGTGGAAAAGGCATGATCAAGAACATCAAAATGATTTTATATCAGTTTAGGCATAAAAGATATATAAGAATAATGCATTATTATAAATATGATTATGAGCCCTGTCTGCACGGGGCATGGTGTGAGAACTTATTACTGCTGTTGCATTACGCTTCGTTGTTATTAATGGGTGAATAGTGTTTAAGCTGCAACAAAAAGTTTTGTTTATACAGTGAGGAAAATAAGTATTTGAACACCCTGCTATTTTGCAAGTTCTCCCACTTAGAAATCATGGAGGGGTCTGAAATGTTCATCGTAGGTGCATGTCCACTGTGAGAGACATAATTAAAAAATAAATAAATCCAGAAATCACAATGTATGATTTTTTAACAATTTATTTGTATGATACAGCTGCAAATTAAGTATTTGAACACCTGTCTATCAGCTAGAATTCTGACCCTCAAAGACTTTTTAGTCCACCTTTAAAAAGTCCACCTCCACTCCACTTATTATCCTAAATTAGAAGCACTTATTTGAGGTCGTTAGCTGCATAAAGACACCTGTCCACCCCATACAATCAGTAAGACTCCAACTACTAACATGGCCAAGACCAAAGAGCTGTCCAGAGACACCAGAGACAAAATTGTAGACCTCCACAAGGCTGGAAAGGGCTACAGGGCAATTGCCAAGCAGCTTGGTGAAAAAAGATCCACTGTTGGAGCAATTATTAGAAAATGGAAGAAGATAAACATGACATCTCCCTCGGACTGGGGCTCCATCCAAGATCTCACCTCGTGGGGTCTCAGTGATCCTAAGAAAGGTGAGGAATCAGCCCAGAACTACACAGGAGGAGCTGGTCAATGACCTGAAAAGAGCTGGGACCACCGTTTCCAAGGTTACTGTTGGATACACTAAGACGTCATGGTTTCAAATCATGCATGGCACAGAAGGTTCCCCTGCTTAAACCAGCACATGTCAAGGCCCGGCTTAAGTTTGCCAATGACCATTTGGATGATCCAGAGGAGTCATGGGAGAAAGTCATGTGGTCAGATGAGACCAAAATAGAACTTTTTGGTCTTAATTTCACTCACCGTGTTTGGAGGAAGAAGAATGATGAGTACCATCCCAAGAACACCATCTCTACTGTGAAGCATGGGGGTGGTAGCCTCATGCTTTGGGGGTGTTTTTCTGCACAGGGGACAGGGCGACTGCACTGTATTAAGGAGAGGATGACCGGGGCCATGTATTGCGAGATTTTGGGGAACAACCTCCTTCCCTCAGTTAGAGCACTGAAGATGGGTCGTGGCTGGGTCTTCCAACATGACAATGACCCGAAGCACACAGCCAAGATAACCAAGGACTGGCTCTGTAAGAAGCATTTCAAGGTTCTGGAGCGGCCTAGCCAGTCTCCAGACCTAAACTCAATAGAAAATCTTTGGAGGGAGCTCAAACTCCGTGTTTCTCAGTGACAGTCCAGAAACCTGACTGATCTAGAGAAGATCTGTGTGGAGGAGTGGGCCAAAATCCCTCCTGCAGTGTGCAAACCTGGTGAAAAACTACAGGAAACGTTTGACCTCTGTAATTGCAAACAAAGGCTACTGTACCAAATATTAACATTGATTTTCTCAGATGTTCAAATACTTATTTGCAGCTGTATCACACAAATAAATTGTTAAAAAGTCATACATTGTGATTTCAGGATTTTTTTTTTTTAGATTATGTCTCTCACAGTGGACATGCACCTACGATGAAAATTTCAGACCCCTCCATGATTTCTAAGTGGGAGAACTTGCAAAATAGCAGGGTGTTCAAATACTTATTTTCCTCACTGTAACTTAAAATGTTAGGAATAAAAATTATACATTGTTGTGCTGAGTCTGAAGTTTATAAACATATTAATTGTTTGTCAGAGTTTGTACTTAAAAATCAGTGTGACAGGCAAAAGAATAATGTAAAATAAAAACTATCCATTATTTTCTTAAAGATTACAGTTTACAACACATGCCTTGCATTGCTATTTCAATATTTGCCTTTTTTCTGCACAAATTTGCTACATTTTGCAGATTTGTGTTGATAATCGTGCAAAATGCTCTACCTTCTTTGAGAAATTTGACATTCTCACAAATTTTGGTAACAATCAATAAATAAGACATTTGCTGAAGGTATTCTCTCTATGTTCCATCAATCTTTTTACAGATATTTTAATAACTTTCTAGTATTAAAATATGACTATTTCACAATTTTGTACATCACACCATAGTTCAAAACATGTCTAAAATATGTGTTTAAAATTCAAATATTGAATTTACTGCAGTAATTACATCCAGGGGTCTCATTATGACAGCGATTAATGGTATTATCTGCATTTGTAACAATCACCTGTATTGTTTGCATTAACTCAAAATCAATCTGATTTGATAGAGTTGGCAAAGCCTTGCTGTGTATTTATATTTTGGAAACAGAAGACATGCATTAATTAAATTATAGAGCCTCATATTTGATCGTTTTTTGTCCTGAAACTGTAATAACACCATGTATTTTGTCAAACATGTAACGCTGAGTCCTGCAGCTTGAGCAGGACTCGCTTCTGTTTGAGCTTCAGGTTGGACCTCAGCTGAGAAAGCTACAGACTAAGACTAAGACTTTTTCTGACAAACCACAACAATTCAGCAAATCAGTTCATTTGTGAGCGGGGACAGCAGCAGAAGCCAGTTGTACAAAGACTGGTGAAAGAAAAAGTGGGTTTGTTTGAATGTGGTGG
>CM036240.1:42526744-42656741 GCA_020698575.1 Bostrychus sinensis
TTTATATTTATTTTATTTAATACTTATTAATTATTATTATTTATATTCATTTATTTATTTGTCTCCATCAGGACCACTTTTTTTTTTTTTTTTTTTTTTTTTGCCTAGACTTAAAGTTTATATTTATCAGTGAAATCCAACTTAACTAAATCTTTGATCTACAAATTAGAATTTCATTTACACTTTATATAGATATATACTGTTAAACAAAGGTCCGACATGGCACGGACCACATGACATTCAAATCAAAATATAAGGTCCAAGTCTTAACAAACTAACTGCGCCTTAGTAAAATCCATTTAGAAAAACAAAAATAGTTTGATTAAATGTTTTTAATGTTTGACACTACAAACACCAAAAACTGCACGTCACTGACCCTAATACATTTGATCCTTTCTTCATTCGCTCACAGTGAAATAAAAATACTTTAGGAACAAGTGTGTAGTAGCCTCCTCTGGAAGGTCCTGAATGTGTTAAAATGTTCCGTGTCATTGTCGGTGCCTGATTGTATTTTTATAACATAAGATAAGATACAACTACACAGACACAGACGGCAGGATAAGCTTCATTAATTAGAGCCATCAAAAGTTAACAGCAGTGTGTCTTACTTGTCACTTTCTTCACTTTTCTGGAAAGACCTGCATTCCTTCTTTCTGATGTTATCACGGATCCAGGAGGTTAATGAGTCTCTCTGGGAAGAAGGTGAGTCAGTCAGAGGTACAGATTCTCCACGTTCCTCCATGTTTAGGGACATCATGGGCCCCTCTGTACAGACGTGTCCCTGTCGTCCTCTGCCTCGGGACAGCACACAGACTGTACAAGAGTATGTTGTATAAACCAGAGACGATGAAAGAGATCAGAGTTGCCTCCTCAGTGCTCACTGTGCACCTGAGCTGACAGCAGCCTATCACATGATTCATGTAGGTGTGTTTCAGACCAATCAGAGGAAATATCCGCCTTCAGACCTGCCCATGGCACTTTAGTCATATTTTATTTGGATTGTTTTTATCTGAGTAAAGGTCTAATCTCTGAATCTTTGGAGTTTCTGTGAGCTGTATTACCGTATTTTCCGGACTATAAGTCACACTTTTTTCATGGCTAGAGGTGTGACGTATATACAGTATTAAAATATTTCAGGTGTTGGTTATTTTCACACTGACAGCCACCAGAGGGCGCTCTAGGCTTGTGTCCCAGCATCTGCTGCACCTGTACCACTGACAATTTAAAATGTAAACATTACCACTAACAACTTAGGCTATAAAGACAACTGAGAAAGAGCGGAATAATTGGAAATGGAACTGATGCTGAGTCTGACGACAGCCACGCAGAGGAGGAAGCGGCGCTTCGTCTACCTCCGGAGTTGGCGGAGTTGTTCAGAAGCGACACCGAGGATGAAGAATTTAAAGGATTTAGTGATTAGGAGTGAGATGGTGAGTTTGGTGAACTTGTTATATTATGTTCTTTATGCTATAGTTATGTGAATAACTGTTAATATATTACGTTAACATACGAGACACCTATTCAGTTCGTTGTTTATGCTTCATGTAGCTGAATAACCATCAATGTGTTACGTTAGCATAGCGCACACCTATTCAGCCTGTTGTTCTCTATTCTATTATTACTAGATAGATAGATAGATATATAGATAGATAGATAGATAGATAGATAGATAGATAGATAGATAGATAGATAGATAGATAGATAGATAGATACTTTATTGATCCCCCCCAAGGAGGGACATTCAGTTGTCCAGCAGCAAACATTAAATGTGTAGACAAGACATAAACATAAACACAGTTAAAAACAAATAAGACAGACTTAGGAGCTACTAGGACTTGCAGCCTCTCTTTCAGGTGCATGCACATAACTCGCCTTTCAACATGAAATGTCTGTTCTTGATGTCAGATTTTGTAAAATAAATTTCCCCCAAAAGTTCAGTCCAGAGCCACTTATATACGCTTTTTTCTTCTTCATTATGCTTTTTTTTTTTGGGGCTAGTGCGACTTATACTCCGGAGCCACTTATAGTCCGGAAAATACGGTATATCTCTGCTTTTATTACATTAAAAACTTGACCATTCTATTACGTTTGTGGTTAATAAGTGTTTTTGATAGGTAAAAAATCCCAAAACTCCCAACTACTATTTATGAAATAAGGGCAATCAGTTCTCTCACAAACTGGAATGATGAAGCTGTAAAACCAGTTATCAGTCACAGCGGTCACTTGTGGTGTAAATAAAGTCTGTGCTTGTTGTGAAATAAATATTGCCTAACCTGGTTTTTGTTCCAACAACTGATAATGTTTTTATCCTGGGAGCAAATCTGAACTCGGGCTCCAATAAAATCTGTCCCAGGTGTGGCCAGATGTGCTGCTTTGTGAGGGACAAGCCATGTTGTCCCAGTTGTTTAAGTTATAGAAAAGCATAGGAAATGTAAAATTAAATTATCTAAAGATTTTTGTCACTAAAATCATTTACAATGTCATTATTTTTATTAATGAAAATTCTGAACTTAAACACTAGAGTCATGTACTTTGAATTCCATGACAGAAAACTGTATTGCTTTGAAAGGTTTTTGTCCCAGTTATCGGAAGTAAAAATCTGGTCGCCCCATTTTTAGCTCAAAAGACCTCCGTAAAATTTTACATTTTACTGTTGGCAGCACAAACTTTCTTTAATCTACAGCTGATCATTGAAGCGACTGTAATGTAAGGTGAGGCACAGGGAAAAAGGACCCAAAAAGTGGGACTGGTCAGGTGAAACTTTAATAAACAAAATAAAAACTCTACAGGAGAAAAAACACAAAAATCCAAAAGTCAAATCCCCAAAGTAGTATCAAAAATCCAAAACGAAAAAAACAAAACAAAAAACCAAAAACAAAAGAGGGTGGGGGTGAAACAAGACCCCAGAGAAAGGTCGGGGAGCTCCTGTGGTGACCCCAGACCAGGAACAAAAACTAAAACACCAGGGACACCGAGGACTCCGGTGCAGACGATGAGAGGACAATGCAATGTGAACGAGGCATCAGGGCGGGGCAGGCAATCAAACAGGAGGAGGTAAAACCGAAAAACACAAGACTTAAAAATAAAACACAAGGGAAACAAAACACACAGCAGGACACAGTCAGGATCATGACATTCAGTCTCTAACGCCTTCTGATGACAGTGAACGCATCATTCACAGATGACCAACTCCAGCTTAGATCAGGTTAAAAAATCTTGTTCATGTTCGGCCGTTACCTGGCATTAAGGGCCCGCACATGTTGGCGCACGGTGCTGGGTCACAGCTCACAGCACCCATGCTTCGTCCTAACCCTGGGGGGACACAGAGGAGCGTTTTGTCCAGGACCAAAGGCGTTTGGGTTCACTCTCTCGCTCCCTCTCCAACAGCACAGCACTACTGCGCTTTAATCTCTTTCTACATTTCGCGCCTGTAGTGACCTAACCGTCCCCGCGCTCCGCCTCTGACAGCCACAGGAGGTGAAAGAGGCGGAGTTATGGGCTTACGGGGTTAGGGTTGAAGTGAAATGTCAGCAGAGCGGAAGTAAAACCACATGCTACCCATTTTATTACCTTTGTGGTTAATAAAGGTTTCAATCCAATCCACTTTATTTGTGCAGCACATTTTACAAACAAAACAGTTTCCAAAGTGCTTCACATAGAACAATAAATAACAATAAATTACTCTATTTAGCTCCACCTTTCCCCATTAAATAATAAGAACCAGCAAAACCAAATAAAAGTAAAACAATAAAATAACAATAAATAAATGCCAAGAATTAAATAATAAAAACAAAACAATAAAACACAATAAAAGACAACAGAGGGCCACACAGTTCACGTTGAGTTAAAAGCCAGAGAATAAAAATGAGTCTTAAGACGAGACTTAAAACATTCCACTGTGGGGGCCGCTCTGATGTGGGGGGGGGCAGAGTGTTCCATAGTTTGGGGCCAGCAACAGAGAGGGCCCCGGTCCCCCCTGGTTTTAAGTTTTAAGGTTTAGGTAGATTAGAAAAAAAAACTCCTATCACTTACAGAACATGTTCATGAACGCAGACGTTTCCTGCCATCTCTGTTACACAATGCTGTTGCCATTGTTTATGTTCCATTTGTGAACATACAACACACACACACACACACAGACACACACACACACACACACACACACAGACACACACAGACACACACACACACACACAGACACACACAGACACACACAGACACACACACACACACACACACACACACACACAGACACACACATACACACACACACACACACACAGACACACACTCACAGACACACACACATACACACACACACACACACACACTCCCACACACACACACACACACACACACACACACACACACACACACACACAGACAGACACACACTCACAGACACACACACACTCCCACACACACACACACACTCCCACACACACACACACACACACACACACACACACACACACACACACACACACACACACACTCACACACACAGACACACATCAGTTTTCTCGTCTACACTGACTGCGTTTGTTTTAAGGTAACCTCTGCACACCTGTCGATAGATCTCAGGTGGTGTAAAATCATAAAACTCCCACGCACCGTCTCACTTTTCAGTAAATCATTTATTCATTTATTTAATCATTTATTCACATGTTGGCAAGAAGCTCCCTGTGTCTGGGTGGGGTTCCTCCAGATCATCAACCTCAGAACATGAACCACAGGCTGATCCTCCAGCGCAGCTCGGACCTGGAGAAGCTGCTGGACTGCGGTCAGAGTTATCCATGTGTCCCTGCTCCAGCTGTGCAGAGGAAACACAATATTCATAATGTTCACATAAACTGGAGGTTTAAGTTATGTATGGAAAACAGGAAACTGGAATGAAAAAGCTTGTAAAAGCCAGATAATAACCACATGATGCTGTTTTTGGCAGTAAATGTTAAACTTTTGCTGCTTTAACGAAGAGAACTGTTGGAAATGTTGGAGCTGGTTGGATTCAGTCCCATTCCAGAGCTTCCCATTTTTTATTCCATGTATTTAACCTATTATTATTATTACTTACTAAATTTTTTCTATGACAAATTGTTTGTGAAGTTTATTTTTGAAAAGATGCAAACAAAGATCTGCCTTTTGTTGACTTTTGAATATGAAAATCTTTCCCAATAAAATGATTGTATTTATAATATGAACAGATTCAAATTCTGGAAATCCTAATATGATGTTCATGGGATTGATATCAATATCAATTTTGAATTTGGTCGGCCATTTCTGGACTATAGCCCAAAATTCTGATACATACGGACAAAAGTAAAATAAATGCATAATATCTTCCTTTTCCTCCTCACAGAATCGAAACATTGCATCATTATTTAATTTACAATTTTTAAGGTATTTCTTTGTTGCTATAATTCTATAGAATAGCTTAAATTGAAATATTTTGAATAAGAATCTATAGCTGTATTATATATATTTACAAAAAATATTTTCCATAAAATAGGAACATTAAATTCACTTCCCAATTTGTACAGATTCTGTGAGGATAACAGGCAGCCCCTGTTGTATACAAATTAAACTTATAAATCTTATTGTTTAAAAGTTGAGAAATGATGTAACTAAGTTAAATAGAAATTATTAATGAGAAGCACGATAGCAAGAAAATGTGGAGTATTTTAAATGATAAGCTGGAAATCTACTCCACTCTGAAACCAGAGGACATTTCATTACTAAGCCACAAACTAATCACCAAAATAATTATTTTAGTGAGAAAATGAATGAGCTCTGAGGTGAAGTGGCTCAAATAAATAACACAAAGGCATGGTAAATGTTGTAATTTTGATTTTCTTGAAGTTGCTGCGTGCTGAGTAGAACAATTATTTTTCGAATGGAAAGAAAAAACACATTGTGTAAATAACATGGACTCAAAAAGTAGCAAACTTAAGTGCTATCACTATCTGTCATGTAATAAATGTGAGTTTAGAAAATGGTGGCTATCTGAAAGCTTGGAAAACAGCAAAAATCATTCCATTATCAAAAAGTGCCACAGTACATTCTGTGGCCCTGACAGTAGACCAATTAGTTTGTTGTCTGCTCTGAGAAAAATCACAGAGAGAATTGCATTTGAACAAATTTAAAGATAATTTTCAATGAAGAACTTAATCACAGATTTCCAACACAGGGCAGGTTTCTAACTGCACTGGCTCAGACTACGAGCAGCAGATAACAAGAAGTTGGTAGGCGCAGTGTTATTAGATTTCAGTTCAGTGTTTGATTAATGATCACAAACCTCTGCTGAACAAAATACAATGTTACGGGTTCAGTCCAACAGCAGTACGTTGCAGAAAACAATGGAAGTTAAAGTTCAGATTAAAAAAAACAGTTTACTGTGGTGTTCCACAGGGAAGCTGCCTGGGTCCACTCCGGTTTTCCTTACACACAAATGACTTACATTAGTTCTACAAACTGCAAAAAGAGCCAGGTATGCTAATGACTTCATAATTTACACTTCACAAACCACTAACGAAGGACTTGAAACTGTCTCGATGGAGGAGGTTGAGTGGATCACAAATAACAAATTGGTTCAGTGTTGGTAAGACAAAGAGTGTTGTTCCTGGGTCAAAAGGTGAGCTGCTGGGTGAGCCCAAAATAAAACTTTCTAAAAGACAGAAGTGTTGACCAGGAACACGAGCCCAGACGTCTTGGCTGCAGATGATGGTGGTCACATTAACAGCAGTCAGCAGCAGGGCCAGGCCTCTCTGTGTGCGTTAGTAAAACGTTCACAGTTAGACCACTGCTCAGAGATCTGCTCATGTGCCCGAACCCTAACCCAAATCATCCAAAACTTCACTTCACTGCTCAGACACAACTCATGGAAACTGGACCACAGTTTGTCCTGGTTAAAGGTAAGATTTACAGCCTCACTGCTTCATTTAACCAGGAACATTTTCACATCCAAATTACCCAGAGTTCTTCATCAGGAGTTATGTTTTAGTTCTGCCCAGGGTGAAAACTTTGAAAAGAACTGTAATGTATAGAACATTTTAGCCTCATCATTAATGACAGTAAACATTAGTTCAAAGCCCTTTTGGAGAGGCAGCTCCTCACAGAACAGCTCTCTGTGGCCATTAACTAAACACAAATTGTTTTCATCCTTTCATAATCTGTGTATTGTCATGGCAACAATAACTACAATGAGTTATGCCATCTCTCTATTCCTCTGTTTCTATAAACTAGGTCTGTGTCTTGTTTGTTTTTACACATATTGTTTCATTATCATTATGTATTTATTTCTTTTTTGTGATCATTGTGTGTGGACCCCCCCCCCCCCCCCCACACCCCCCCCCCCCCCACTCCCCTGTCTGGATGAATCCTTACAGAGCTGAACTATGATCCTATAGATGCTTCTCTGCGGTTTTTTCCCACAGCTGGTTTTTTAGGAGTTTTTCCTTAAGAGAAAGTGGGTCTAAGGACAGGAGTGTCCTGGCTCTGTGTAGTTTAGTGTAGTTATTGTCCTCGTGTTCCGACTGAGTTGGGAAAACAGGCCTTTAGCTTTTCCACTCCTTCCGCTTGGAACACTCTCCAAACTGAACTAAAAATGTCAGCACTTGTCTCATTTAAAACCTTTTGTTCCTTTTTATGTAAAAGGCAACAAGCGTCTATAAATCAGTGCCTGTGGTTTTAATTTTCTACTGTGAATCAGTGCACCTTGTAATCCAAACTACTGCACCTTATCATTTCTGTTTACTGCTGTTGCACTTTCAAATATCATTGCACTTAAATGCCACACTGTTTACAACTAATGCACTGTACATTTGATGTTTTTTGTTATTTCTGCTCATGGCCAGGTCAGCCCTGTAAACGAGATCTTTTCCCAGGTTAAATAAAGGTTAATTAAAGTAAATAAAAACACTACGACACTGAGCACACGACTGTGAAGGCCTTTTTATGTTTTTATTTTGCCCTACATCCCCCTCTAGTGGGTGTTTTTCACTTTTCTCGTCACTTTCTCTTTTAATACTGATTTGCTTTAGTCTTTTTATTATTTTATGTGGAATTAACATTATACACTGAGGTTATTGTGAAGCGAGTGAAATAAAACTTTAGGAAGATATATCATAATCAATCAACAATAACAATTGTATAAGATTCAATAAATCATTTAAAATATACATTAGATTTGATTGATAGTAAAATCAATGTGATTAGATTTGATTTTAAAAAAGTGTGTACATTTGATTAGATTAAAAAGGATTCATTTTGTAAAAAAAACAAACAACAAAAAAGATTTGTAAAAAAGTGCCCCGGACACAGCGCCACACACCGGACTCCACTCGCCTTTTTTTGGCAGTGCGTCCTACAAAGACAAAAAAATGTATAAACAAAGTATTTTATAAGGATTGCAATGGATACAATGCATAAACAGTATCAATATATGATTACACAGGACCCTACTGTTTAATTTGCATTTAACAAAACAAAATTGCATTTAAATCATGTGATATTTTAAATATTTTTAATTGGTTAATGTCATATTTCTGAAAAATGACCTTTCCTCTCTGGTGACAACAGTATTAATGTGCGAAAATCTGCAACACTCAGCTATTTTAAACTGATATCTTATGTGTTATTATCGGTGGATGTCATGGGTCCAGTGGAGGGGAGGAGGTGGAGGGCGACAGGAAGTCTGAGAAAAATGGAGAAAGCTTCGTCATACATCGACTTTTCCTGTAACGAGTACAGTTACTAAGGTTAATATTTATTCACCCGATTTTTTAAATCAATAAATGAAGTATTTACTTTGTGAGGGAGAGGAAGCTCGCCTTTTCCTCCGGAGGCCACAACCATTTGATGTTGATGGTTCTATTACAATTACAAAAGCAACACAGATGCACAATTTAGTATCCTAAAAACACTAATGTGAAATACTGAAGCTGTTGCATACAGTTAAACTACTACTACTACTACTACTACTACTACTACTACTACTACAGTTAGACAGTAAGATGTCAGGTTATTCTTCTAAAGTGAATACCAGAGGAATTTACCTTCTTCTCGGTGAGGAGTGCGGTGCAGGCTCACAGGTGCTGGACTTCTGCAGGAGGCAGGCAGCTGAGAACCACGGGGGGCTATAGCGGGGGCCAGGGGGGCCAGGGGGGCCAGGGGGGCCAGGGGGGCTGAGGGACCGGCGGTGGAATGTCCGGAACCGGCAGATGAAGCCCCAAGGGACACGCAGCTGGGGTGGGAGCCACCAGGCGGCAGAGTGGTCGCCGGGCCGGAGTCTTCAGCCCGCTGCTGCTCTCTTCTGGCCAGAGCTCGAGCCTCTCTCCTTGCCGCTCTGTCCTGCGCCGCTTCAAAGGTCTCCGCCACCTCCTGCGCCGTCAGGACCCGGGCCATGCTGACACTTGCTCCTTCTGAATTTGCCGTTGGTGTGAACTTGGCCTCTGCCAGGAGCTGTGCCAGGTCTGCTGGGATTTGACCTGATGCCACCAGGGATGTGAAACAATGGGGTCATTCCCAGGGTGGGCAGCATCAGGCCTGGCCTCGGGAGGCGGAGAGGCTGGCGGTGAGGGCGGAGGAGGAGGAGGCGGAGAGGCCGGCGGTGAGGGCGGAGGAGGAGGAGGCGGAGAGGCCGGCGGTGAGGGCGGAGGAGGAGGAGGCGGAGAGGCCGGCGGTGAGGGCGGAGGAGGAGGAGGCGGAGAGGCCGGCGGTGAGGGCGGAGGAGGAGAGGCCGGCGGTGAGGGCGGAGGAGGAGGAGGCGGAGAGGCCGGCGGTGAGGGCGGAGGAGGCGGAGAGGCCGGCGGTGAGGGCGGAGGAGGAGGAGGCGGAGAGGCCGGCGGTGAGGGCGGAGGAGGAGAGGCCGGCGGTGAGGGCGGAGGAGGAGGAGGCGGAGAGGCCGGCGGTGAGGGCGGAGGAGGAGGAGGCGGAGAGGGCGGAGGAGGAGGAGGCGGAGAGGCCGGCGGTGAGGGCGGAGGAGGAGGAGGAGGAAAGGCCGGCGGTGAGGGCGGAGGAGGAGGAGGCGGAGAGGCCGGCGGTGAGGGCGGAGGAGGCGGAGAGGCCGGCGGTGAGGGCGGAGGAGGCGGAGAGGCCGGCGGTGAGGGCGGAGGAGGAGGAGGCGGAGAGGCCGGCGGTGAGGGCGGAGGAGGAGGAGGCGGAGAGGCCGGCGGTGAGGGCGGAGGAGGAGGAGGCGGAGAGGCCGGCGGTGAGGGCGGAGGAGGAGGAGGAGGCGGAGAGGCCGACGGTGAGGGCGGAGGAGGAGGAGGCGGAGAGGCCGGCGGTGAGGGCGGAGGAGGAGGAGGCGGAGAGGCCGGCGGTGAGGGCGGAGGAGGAGGAGGCGGAGAGGCCAGCGGTGAGGGCGGAGGAGGAGGAGGCGGAGAGGCCGGCGGTGAGGGCGGAGGAGGAGGAGGAGGCGGAGAGGCCGGCGGTGAGGGCGGAGGAGGAGGAGGCGGAGAGGCCGGCGGTGAGGGCGGAGGAGGAGGAGGAGGAGGCGGAGAGGCCGGCGGTGAGGGCGGAGGAGGAGGAGGCGGAGAGGCCGGCGGTGAGGGCGGAGGAGGCGGAGAGGCCGGCGGTGAGGGCGGAGGAGGAGGAGGAGGAGGCGGAGAGGCCGGCGGTGAGGGCGGAGGAGGAGGAGGCGGAGAGGCCGGCGGTGAGGGCAGAGGAGGAGGAGGCGGAGAGGCCGGCGGTGAGGGCGGAGGAGGAGGAGGCGGAGAGGCCGGCGGTGAGGGCGGAGAAGGAGGAGGCGGAGAGGCCGGCGGTGAGGGCGGAGGAGGAGGAGGCGGAGAGGCCGGCGGTGAGGGCGGAGGAGGAGGAGGAGGAGGAGAGGCCGGCGGTGAGGGCGGAGGAGGAGGAGGCGGAGAGGCCGGCGGTGAGGGCGGAGGAGGAGGAGAGGCCGGCGGTGAGGGCGGAGGAGGAGGAGGCGGAGAGGCCGGCGGTGAGGGCAGAGGAGGAGGAGGCGGAGAGGCCGGCGGTGAGGGCGGAGGAGGAGGAGAGGCCGGCTGTGAGGGCGGAGGAGGAGGAGGCGGAGAGGCCGGCGGTGAGGGCGGAGGAGGAGGAGGAGGAGGCGGAGAGGCCGGCGGTGAGGGCGGAGGAGGAGGAGGCGGAGAGGCCGGCGGTGAGGGCGGAGGAGGCGGAGAGGCCGGCGGTGAGGGCGGAGGAGGAGGAGGCGGAGAGGCCGGCGGTGAGGGCGGAGGAGGAGGAGGCGGAGAGGCCGGCGGTGAGGGCGGAGGAGGAGGAGGAGGCGGAGAGGCCGACGGTGAGGGCGGAGGAGGAGGAGGCGGAGAGGCCGGCGGTGAGGGCGGAGGAGGAGGAGGCGGAGAGGCCGGCGGTGAGGGCGGAGGAGGAGGAGGCGGAGAGGCCAGCGGTGAGGGCGGAGGAGGAGGAGGCGGAGAGGCCGGCGGTGAGGGCGGAGGAGGAGGAGGAGGCGGAGAGGCCGGCGGTGAGGGCGGAGGAGGAGGAGGCGGAGAGGCCGGCGGTGAGGGCGGAGGAGGAGGAGGCGGAGAGGCCGGCGGTGAGGGCGGAGGAGGAGGAGGAGGAGGCGGAGAGGCCGGCGGTGAGGGCGGAGGAGGAGGAGGCGGAGAGGCCGGCGGTGAGGGCGGAGGAGGCGGAGAGGCCGGCGGTGAGGGCGGAGGAGGAGGAGGAGGAGGCGGAGAGGCCGGCGGTGAGGGCGGAGGAGGAGGAGGCGGAGAGGCCGGCGGTGAGGGCAGAGGAGGAGGAGGCGGAGAGGCCGGCGGTGAGGGCAGAGGAGGAGGAGGCGGAGAGGCCGGCGGTGAGGGCGGAGAAGGAGGAGGCGGAGAGGCCGGCGGTGAGGGCGGAGGAGGAGGAGGCGGAGAGGCCGGCGGTGAGGGCGGAGGAGGAGGAGGAGGAGGAGAGGCCGGCGGTGAGGGCGGAGGAGGAGGAGGCGGAGAGGCCGGCGGTGAGGGCGGAGGAGGAGGAGAGGCCGGCGGTGAGGGCGGAGGAGGAGGAGGCGGAGAGGCCGGCGGTGAGGGCAGAGGAGGAGGAGGCGGAGAGGCCGGCGGTGAGGGCGGAGGAGGAGGAGAGGCCGGCTGTGAGGGCGGAGGAGGAGGAGGCGGAGAGGCCGGCGGTGAGGGCGGAGGAGGAGGAGGAGGAGGCGGAGAGGCCGGCGGTGAGGGCGGAGGAGGAGGAGGCGGAGAGGCCGGCGGTGAGGGCGGAGGAGGAGGAGAGGCCGGCGGTGAGGGCGGAGGAGGAGGAGGCGGAGAGGCCGGCGGTGAGGGCGGAGGAGGCGGAGAGGCCGGCGGTGAGGGCGGAGGAGGAGGAGGCAGAGAGGCCGGCGGTGAGGGCAGAGGAGGAGGAGGCGGAGAGGCCGGCGGTGAGGGCAGAGGAGGAGGAGGCGGAGAGGCCGGCGGTGAGGGCGGAGGAGGAGGAGGCGGAGAGGCCGGCGGTGAGGGCGGAGGAGGAGGAGGCGGAGAGGCCGGCGGTGAGGGCGGAGGAGGAGGAGGCGGAGAGGCCGGCGGTGAGGGCGCAGGAGGAGGAGAGGCCGGCGGTGAGGGCGGAGGAGGAGGAGGCGGAGAGGCCGGCGGTGAGGGCGGAGGAGGAGGAGGCGGAGAGGCCGGCGGTGAGGGCGGAGGAGGAGGAGGCGGAGAGGCCGGCGGTGAGGGCGGAGGAGGAGGAGGCGGAGAGGCCGGCGGTGAGGGCGGAGGAGGAGGAGGCGGAGAGGCCGGCGGTGAGGGCGGAGGAGGAGGAGGCGGAGAGGCCAGCGGTGAGGGCGGAGGAGGAGAGGCCGGCGGTGAGGGCGGAGGAGGAGGAGGCGGAGAGGCCGGCGGTGAGGGCGGAGGAGGAGAGGCCGGCGGTGAGGGCGGAGGAGGAGGAGGAGGAGGAGGCGGAGAGGCCGGCGGTGAGGGCGGAGGAGGAGGAGGAGGAAAGGCCGGCGGTGAGGGCGGAGGAGGAGGAGGCGGAGAGGCCGGCGGTGAGGGCAGAGGAGGCGGAGAGGCCGGCGGTGAGGGCGGAGGAGGAGGAGGCGGAGAGGCCGGCGGTGAGGGCGGAGGAGGAGGAGGCGGAGAGGCCGGCGGTGAGGGCGGAGGAGGAGGAGGAGGCGGAGAGGCCGACGGTGAGGGCGGAGGAGGAGGAGGCGGAGAGGCCGGCGGTGAGGGCGGAGGAGGAGGAGGCGGAGAGGCCGGCGGTGAGGGCGGAGGAGGAGGAGGCGGAGAGGCCAGCGGTGAGGGCGGAGGAGGAGGAGGCGGAGAGGCCGGCGGTGAGGGCGGAGGAGGAGGAGGAGGCGGAGAGGCCGGCGGTGAGGGCGGAGGAGGAGGAGGCGGAGAGGCCGGCGGTGAGGGCGGAAGAGGAGGAGGCGGAGAGGCCGGCGGTGAGGGCGGAGGAGGAGGAGGAGGAGGCGGAGAGGCCGGCGGTGAGGGCGGAGGAGGCGGAGAGGCCGGCGGTGAGGGCGGAGAAGGAGGAGGCGGAGAGGCCGGCGGTGAGGGCGGAGGAGGCGGAGAGGCCGGCGGTGAGGGCGGAGGAGGAGGAGGAGGAGGCGGAGAGGCCGGCGGTGAGGGCGGAGGAGGAGGAGGCGGAGAGGCCGGCGGTGAGGGCGGAGGAGGAGGAGGCGGAGAGGCCGGCGGTGAGGGCGGAGGCGGAGGAGGCGGAGAGGCCGGCGGTGAGGGCGGAGGAGGAGGAGGCGGAGAGGCCGGCGGTGAGGGCGGAGGAGGAGGAGGCGGAGAGGCCGGCGGTGAGGGCGGAGGAGGAGGAGGCGGAGAGGCCGGCGGTGAGGGTGGAGCTTATTTGTTAGCTCTGATTTTTAGCATTAGCATTGGCTAACTTTAACATTTCTAATATTGTAAAAATGTCTTTAAAGTTAACAGAGCAGGTCTGAACAGTGTTATGTTAATGAATTAGCTAATGCTAATGCTAACTTTCCTCTGCCACAGTGAACCTCAGCTGAGTCTGGGGATAACTCAGGTTTTTAAGCTAACGGTTCTCTGTGATCTTTCCACAGGAGGGGCCCCTGGGTTCTCTGTCCTCTGTCCACAGGAGGGGCCCCTGGGTTCTCTGTTTTCTGTCCATAGGAGGGGCCCCTGGGTTCTCTGCTCCTGGAGCTTTCAGAAGTTGGTTTTGATCACAGTTGTTTTGTTTCAATAAAAGCAATTTAACATTTTGATATCGTCTGTGTTGTGTTTTTCTTCACAGTGGTTTATTATTAATAATAATTTAGTACATGTCTAGGTTTATACTTGTAGCCAAAAGTTAATTTTTACCCATTTTCTGTCTTAAATTATTAGAAAATAATGGTTTATTATTACTCAAAGATCAAAGAAGTTTCTTGTCACGTACATAGTTAAAAAAAAAAAGTTTAAAACCATGCAATGAAACTTGATACTTCCTTGCTTCCCTTCGCGTAGTTAAATAATACACTGTCTGCAGGGTAAGGACTGTGCACAGTGCCCTGTTGCACACATCATGGCAGTCAGTGATGTGTATTAACAGTGAGAGTGGAGTCGTTGAGGAGTCTGATGGCTGTTGGAAAGAAACTGTTTGTGAGCCTTGTTGTCCTACAGCGCCTCCAAGAGGGGAGCAGTGTGTGGAGCGTGTTCTGAGGGGGTGAGTGCGGTCCCTGATGTGGGCCCTCCTGATGACCCGGCTGCTGTGGGTGTGTCCTGGAGAGAGGGGAAGTGCAGTCTGCACACCACACTGTGCACTGCTGCACTCCTGAAGAAACTCAACCAACCACAGTTTATTTCTATAGCACTTTACAACAACACAAGGAAGACTAAAGTGCTTTAAAAAAAACAAAAAAAAACTTAATTACAAAAGTTTAATCAATACAATAAAATGCATAAAACAATATGGAGGACCGTGAGCGCCACGCGAAAAGGAATAATGCTTTTATTAAAAGAGTTTTTAAAAGAGCATTTAATAATTGGATTACTAAATGCTTTTATTAAAAGAGTTTTTATAAGAGCCTTTAATAAACGGATTACTAAATGGTTTTATTAAAAGAAGGATTAATAGCGTTATTCATTAATCCATTTAGGAAACCAATTTCTAAATGTATTTACAAAACCTTTTTGGAAAAGCATTTGCAAAACGTATTAGCTTCTCCGATTAGCTTCTCCTTTTAGCTTTTCCGTGGCGTTCCTGGTCCTCCTGGCTAAAGTTAAATAAAAGAAAAAGCAAAGTGATGTAACGAGCTCTGTGATTGGTCAGAGCTACTCGAGCTCTGATTGGCCAGAAAACAGGGGTTATGCGCTAACTACTTTTGCATTTGGCTAAACGGAACGATCCACTTCCGGTCACAGCTTGTAAGCGAACAGCCAGACAAGGGCAGCTTCAAAAAACATTTATGTCGTACACATCGCAAAATAAAATCACCAAACTAATGCTGCATTGGACTAACGCGGTTTTATCCTTCAAACAAGGGTTTTAGCATTTGTGTGTTAAATATTTCACTAATCGCTGAGCGCGGATGCGGGATATTGTTGTGTCAATTAACTAAAGCCGTCACCCGGCGCACTTTATTTCAGCGGATATAAAACACACAGCAAGTTAAATTACGTGATACATAATCACAAATCTTAATTTATTTTTTTATTTTTTTAACCATTTAGTTATCAATTTATTAAATAAACTTATAAAAACTTTTTTAGTAAAAGCATTTAGTAATCCATTTATTAAAGGCTCTTTTAAAAACTCTTTTAATAAAAGCATTATTCCTTTTCGCGTGGCGCTCACGGTCCTCCATAACAATAAGACACAGCACACAGTAACAGAGTGAACCAAAGACTTAAAGCCTGAGTGTTAAAAGCCGGTTCAAACAAGTGAGTCTTTAACCTGGACTTAAACAGAGACAGCTCAGTGATCACTCGCAGATCCAGAGGCAGCTCAGAGTTTAGGAGCCGCAACTGCAAACAAACGATTGTCCCACTGTTTGTCCCGGGACCTGGGGACATCCAGAACCATCTGAGCAGACGACCGCAGGCTCTGCTGGAGCGGTGGAGGGGCAAGACCATTAAGAGCTTTAAAAACAAAAATTTTAATTTCAACAGACCAGGAGCCAGTGGAGAGAAGAGAGAACCGGGCTGATGTGGCTGTGTCAGGATGAGTTTGTTAAAAGTCAGGCGGCTGCATTTTGTACCAGCTGCAAACGACGCAGTGATGACTGTGTGATACTGAAATACTGTGCATTACAGAAGTCAATACATGAACTGATGAAAGCATGAAGAGCTTTTTCCAAATCGCTGTTTGAGAGAAACTGCTGAGGATTTTAGTTTTCAGGCCAAACCTGCGGAGCTTCCTCAGAAAGTACAGTCTGGTGTAAGATTCTTGATGAGTTGTTTTGTATTTTGTGTCCAGGTTTGATCCTCACTGGTGTGGGTTCCAAGAAATGTAAAGTTTTTACCCCTGTCCACCTCTGCCTCTCCTGTGTCGCTGGGTCTGTGCTCTTCCTTATTCCTGTGACTGGTTATGATTCAGTAGAGACCTGTTTCATACTCACAGCCTACAGTTAAATGTTACCAAAACATTGTTCTGCTGTAAAAAGTATTAGAAAAAAAAGTATAGCTTTTACCCATTTTAAATTATTGTATTTTACCCGACACAAAGGGGTAATGTCAAGTGTCTTCTTTACCCGTGGGCTTTCCCCCACACAGAAGCTGTTACTGGACTTCACTCAGACATGAGGCCTTTAAATAGTTTTGAATCCTTTTATTTCCAAAACACAAGCCAAGGTGAAAAACCTTTAAAAATACAAACACCAGTGTAAATAAACACAAATATTCAAATTTAACCATACAGTTTTTTTTAGAACTTTAGTAGATTTTATGAATTTAACTTAAATGTATGCTATTTATAAATCTTAAGTTACTGAGTTTTAGTAATTAACCAGCAGAAGTTTGCCAATTTGTTTAAAATGTAATATTAAATATATTTAACCAAGTACAAATTAAACCAAAACAATACAAAACCCAGTTTAAATTAAGCAAATTACTAAAAAGTAACCCAAAATAACCTTACACCAAATACCAAACAATACACAAAACAACTGTGTGAATTAAAACAATACAGAGCACGACGCGCCCTTGAACGCAGCACCAGCACAGCCGATGTAGCCGCTAGCGGCGCGAGGAACAGTTTCCTGCCACAAAAGAAATCAAGGCAGCACAGGAGCTTACCGGCAGTCCCTTCAAATGTCCGTGAGTACCCATAACCCCACAGTGATTGTACAGTTCTATGCTCCAATACACCGTGCTCCACAGGTGCACTATTTCTATCCATCCCGGGCACGCGCCGCTAATTACTAATCCGTTTGGTCCCATGCTTGTTGAAGTGCAGAGATAATATCTGTCCAAAAAAATCTGAGCAAATAGTTAGCCACTTTTTTTTTTTTTTTCTACAGTGAGGAATGACCACCGCGGCCTGGTGGAGGCCTTTCAAAGCCGAGCTGTGGCTGCCCTCTCTCTGCTCCTCGTGTCCTGCTGCTGACCCTAACCTGACCTTGGTTTATCCAGAGTCGAGTGGAAACGTCTGGGGTCTGGAGCAGTTTTTAATGATTCTGGACAAAGATCATGACTCCAGCCACCAGGGGTCAGTAAAGGAACAAATGACGAGTTGCAGTGGATTCTGTACCAGTGTGAGATATAAGGGCTTTAGAGCATTTACCCTCAAACTAGCAGATCCCTGGTTTGAGTCCAGGTCTCGGCTCTGTGTCGTTGTGAGACGGGGTCAGAATATTTCATGAGGAAGTCCCTGATCCTCCATCGCTCTGTGTTTCTCAGGTTCGCTGTTAAAATAATCTAATACCTGTCTTCTGTTGTGCGTCTCCACTGCAGCGTTACACAAACTCTGATACAGCCGAGGATTTTCTAGGGATGTAACGATATCCAAATCTCACCGTACGATATTATCACGATATTAACTAGCGGTGAAACGATACAGTAACTGTATCAATGTATCGATTTTTTCCCCTATGATACAACATTGATACACACGACCTTTTGTATTGGATTGGATCGTTTTCTTGGAAGTGAATATCAATACACATGAAGTATCGAGTGATAATATCGGAAATATCGAAATTTGTATGTTAAAATAAAACCAGATATGGCTTTTTGGAGATAAATTTTGTGTTTTTAATTAAATAAAATATTATATTTAACTTTTCTTCTAACTCTTTTTCTTCTTCTTTCTAACTTCTTCACTCTCTGTCTGCTGGACATAATCAACCCCAGCCACGGTGCTACATTTCAGAGTAAACGTTTATGATTTTTGGCAAAAAGTTGCTGTATCGATTACCGATACTAAGGTGTTAAATTGTATCAAATCGTATCGTTCCAAATTAGCCAATATCATTCTTGAATTGTATCAAAACATTTCTAATCGATACATATCGTATCATTGCAAAAATGTATCGTTACATCCCTAATAATAACCTCACGATACGATATTTATTGCTATATTGTGGAAATGTTCATGGTAACAAGATCTGTTGTATATAAATGCTCTCATATTTCATTGAAAGCTCTAAAGTGCGACAGAGAAGTTTTCATCTGGATCATGAGTTTGTTTGACGACAGAACGCTTTACACAGGAGCCATGAGCTGTGGTGTCCAAATGTCTAATGGATAAAAAATAGTGCACTCAAAATTTCCCACAATGCATTCTGAAAAGTAGTGTACAGCGATGGCCACTAGAGGTCAGTATAGACCAGAATGCTTTGTGACAGGACTTTAAACTGTACACAACACTCTGAATGAACCCAGTTAGAAACCCAGCTGTGTTTACTTCTGTCACGTCGTAATCAGAAATAAAAAGCTCTTAAATAAACCGCTGCAGTGTAAAATTGCTAACGTTAGCTTAGCCAGCGCTCAGCCTCTTCACGTAAGGCACAGAGCTGCAATAATCCACTCTGTTTTATTCATTACAGCCATAATTCATGTTAAATATCACACGTATGACTATTATTTATCTATAAATACTAAAACATCTGAGTCTGGTCAGGTTTATCACAGAAGAACATTATCAGCCGAGTTTACACAAACCTTTTTTTTTACACAGACGCCAGAGTCACATGATCACCGCTGAGAGAAAAATATGTGCGAGTCTGAATCATTCACAAAATGAGTGCACTACAGTGTGCTGTATAGGGACTGAGGGGTTAGGGGCTAGAGAGGACGGTCAGACACAGCCCATATAAGGAACTTCCCCTTCACGTCAGAGGCGAGAGTGAAGGATCATGGTCTCTGTAGTTCTCTCTGCTGTTTACTGCAGCGCTGCAACAAAACGTAAAGTATTTTCTCTCAGGGAGGATACTGTTTAACATTTTAACGAGACCACGACGATCTCAAGAGACTTTTGCTAACGCGATATCGCCAGTACCGTTACATTTCTAGTGTTTTCCTCTTTAATCTCCTGACAGTGCGAGAGGAAACAGGATTTTAATCCATCCTCCAGACGTTCTTCTCCAGCTCCCATCGGGCGCTCAACACTGGAGCCAAAAAGTACGCACCAAACAGTTTTTTTTAATTTACTTTAAAGCTGCGTTCCTCTGTTTAACCCTGCTCTAATGTGGCTCCTCCTCAGAAACAGAGCTGCAGTAGTTTTCTGTCTCACATGCTCGAGGTTTTCCACAGATACATTATTTTAATATAAACCTGAAAAACTAAAGCAGAGGAGTCAACACTGTTTCAGAAAGACAACAATATGGAGCTTTAACACAGTTTTATTTAACTTTTTAACACTAAACACAAAACTCTTATGAACAGATGTACAAAATTCTAATGTTTAAAGAGCTTTAATTATTTTAACACTAAATGAAAGAATTACATAACAGATAAATATTAGTGTGAATAAAGAGAATGTTTTAACTTTGTGCTTTTCTTCATCGTTATCTGAATCTGCAGCAGGTCAAAACAAAAACATATCACTTCTGTTTTAAAATATTGTATGAATAATTTACATTCAAATTCACATCTGTTAGCTCGAGGTTTCTCTCAGCACAGACTTTTTAATATTTAGGTATTTATAGCACAGGCCTGAAGATTCGGTCTGAAAATAATAACATTATATACTTTTCTGAACATTTGAATTCCACAATAGCTGCACACAGTTTCTGTTCAACTAAAAATAAAATATTTTTGCCAAAATCAATGCAACAATATTAACAACAACAATTATATAAAACATTAAGAAGCAAACCAAGGTAAAGCCTATTAATATTTTAAATAAATCTGAAAAATATCTTTTAATTTTGTTATTTTAAATTTCATGATTCTCTGAGTTTTTGATTCTGCAGTAGTATTTTTACTCTATATTTTGAGCATGTTTTTTAAAATATAGTGTAGTGGTTTTGGAGTATTTCCCTCCACACTACCAGGCCGGTCAGGAGCAGGTTTAGTTGTATTTTAAACATGTTTATGAAGTATTTTGGAGTATTTTGAAGTATTTTGACCATGTTTATTAAGTATTTTGGAGTAATTTGACCATGTTTATGAAGTATTTTGAAATATTTAGGAGTATTTTGAAGTATTTTGAAGTATTTTGACCATGTTTATGAAGTATGTTGGAGTAATGTGACCATGTTTATGAAGTATTTTGAAGTATTTAGGAGTATTTTGAAGTATTTTGACCATGTTTATGAAGTATTTTGAAGTATTTTGACCATGTTTATGAAGTATTTTGAAGTATTTTGACCATGTTTATGAAGTATTTTGGAGTATTTTCAGACAATGCCCTCGTTGCGCTTGCTCCTCCACACCACCAGGCCGGTCATGAGCAGCGTGACCAGGACGGGCACCAGGATGAAGGGGCCTGTGACGTTGTTGGGCGGGTCCTGGAGCAGGCGTCCCGTCAGAGCGCACTCACTGAAGAACTTCCTGTGGACCTCCACGAAAAACTGGTCCACGACTCGGTTCGGCCAAAAACAACCCAACTTCTGAGCCACAATGAAGGTGCAGTTCGTCAGGTCTCCATACGGCCTGGGGACAGAAAAACCTGGGTTACACCTGGGTTAGACCTGGGTTAGACCGGGTCCAGACCTGAGTCAGGTCTCCATACGGACTGGGGACAGAGGAAAACCTGGGTTAGACCAGGTCTAGGCCTGAGTCAGGTCTCTGTAACACAGGTATTTTTGCTCTCTGGACATTGACATCTGAAGTTGTTAAAATCATTCTCAAAGGTTTCGGCTGTGGCCAGGGCAAGGCCGCCATTTTGAGGTAGATTTGGGATTATTTAAAACTGTTGCACATTCTTTTTCTGACCAAAAATAACCCACAGGCCATTTGTTTGTCCTCATGACCTGAACACAACAATATGTCAATAAATCTAATATCTCATTAAATTGAACTCCAGCGCCCCCTACTGGATTATAATAGGATCTAGAGAAATACTTTGTCCCAGACAGAGAAATATGAAATTTGGTGAATATATAGCTCATGTGACGGTGAACAAAAAAGTCAATGGGGACCGCGCCCTGTCTATTACCATGTTAGCATAGCCACGCCCAGAACTTGTGAAGAGTCAATGGCAAATGAAAAACGTCGTTTGTCATAGCTCATTGAACTTGGATACAGATATCGACCATGTGTCCCTGGGGACCACGCCCTATTTCCCACCATAGCCATGCCCCAAACATGAGCCACGTCAGTAGTTTGTCACAGTGATACTTGGCCATCCGCTCCAGCCGGGGTTTGGTGGTGCAGCCCTCCCACTGAAGCGTGCCCTTCCGCGGTCAAAAGGGGTGCGAGGGCTTTTATCACTGCTTGCAGTTTTAGTTGCATTTTGCGTTTGTTGCTCTATGGACATTTAGGCACACATTAAATCGAGATCCATGGACTATCGAGTTGTATTGTGATTATGAACTATGAATGGCCATTTGTTACTGTGTTATTGTTAAATGTTTGCCTTTTGTCTTTACAAAATTAAACAGTACATGGTACCGACTAAAACTTATGTCTCTGTTCCTTACTTGCTCCTAGACTTCTGAGCTCAAACTAGTCCAATCCTTAATATACTTTTGTGGAAATTCATTAAGTAAACTACTGTTCAAAGTTTCTTTCAGTCAGACAGGAGTGTTTGTTTACCTGCTTTACTAGTTTCGGCTACTTCCTGTAGCCTTCGTCAGAAGCATCACGTGATGTCGCTGTGACGTGTCTTGTAGGCTGCTTATGTTGTTTTGTCAGACAGTAGGGAAAGCTTGCGCCCCCTACTGTCTGACACCCTCTCCAGGACCGCATCTCAGGTGTGGGATAAGGTGTAAGCTCCCTCGTCCCGGTTCATAGTCCCTGGTGCCCGTTTCCTAATTTCGATGGCCTCTCTGATCCAGCGGTGGTACTTGTTGCTTTCAGCACGGATGACCCTGGCATTGTTCCAGTCCATGACATGATTTTCCCTTTTACAGTGGTCGGATATGGCTGATTTGAGATTTTCTTGTTCTGCTCGTTCTTTGATCGCTCTTGTTTGTCTGTTTATTGTTTCCTTTTCACATTCTGTCTGGTGTTCCTTCTTCCGTGTTCCGAATGTCCTACCTGTTTCTCCTATGTATGTTTTGTTGCAAGATAAACATGGTATTTCATATATAACGTCACATTTTTGTTCTTGCTTTATTTTGTCCTTAGGTTTAACCAGTAACTGTCTGAGTCTTGTGTGTGGTTTTGTTGGTGTGTTTATGTTGTGTTTTTTCATGGCCCTCTGTATACGTTCTGTGACCCCCCATTGCCAAACCTCTGAATGACCTCCAAAGCCTCTAAAAAAAATCCCGCCACATCCAAGATCCCGGATGTTAAACAATCATTTGGAGAACGGTGGTCGCCTGCATGCCAGGTTGCTTTTGAAACACTCATTGAAAGGTTGACCAGTGCCCCAGTTCTTGGTTTCGCTGACTCAAAGCAACCCCACCTCTTACACACTGACGCCAGCACCACCGGGCTCGGTGCTGCATTATATCAAGAACAAGAGGGCAAGCAAAGCGTTATCACCTATGCCAGCCTTGGCCTGTCAGCGAGTGAACCGTTTATCCTTACAGAGCTGATCTATGATCCTATAGATGAGCTAATGAACTAACTCCTAGACGCATTGCCTGTCCGTCCTGGGACAGGATCTCTCCTTCAGTTGGCCTCCATAAGGTTTCTTCTTTTTTCCCGCAGCTGGGCTTTTTTAGGAGTTTTTCCTTACCGCGAAGGAGGGTCTAAGGACCAAGGTCTGTTTAGTGTAGTTATTGTTTGTGTTGTCTGATTGTGTGTTTATGTTTGATCAACTGCTGTGAAGCCCTTTGAGGCGACTTTTGTTGTGATACTGGGCTATACAAATAAATCTGAATTGAATTGAAATTGAACCGAGGTACCCTGCACACAAGCTCAAATTCCTTGCACTGAAGTAGAGTGTCACTGAAAAATTCCATGACTACTTCTATGAGGCCAACTTTGTTGTGGTAACCGTTAACAACCCACTTACCTACCTGTTAACATCTGCAAAGTTGGATGCTGCCAGTCACAGATGGCTTGCTGCCCTGTCTACCGACACGTTTAAGCTGCAACATCGAGCTGGAAAGCAGAACCTATCTCGTCCCCCACACAGCCACTCAGCTGATACTTCACCACAGGAGGACTGGGACCTGATTCACAAGTTCACGTAGGACAATTCTGGTGAAGTGGAGGACCCTGATGTCATTTCTGCCATCGGCCACCATTGCCTGGTAAGGTCCAGTCCAGCAGAGAGTCCTCTAACCTTGGCGGAGTCCCTGAGCATGACAGTCAAAGCAATCCCTGACTGCTATACCAGTGAGATCCAACAAGGGCTGCCAGTTCTTCCCTCTGTCACACAATGACCCCAAAGAAAAGCAACAAGCTGACTCAGTGATAAGAGATGTCATCCGCCAGCTGGAGACAGTTGAAAACTAACTACAGCAAATCCCTGACCTTGCACTTTTGCTGAGGAAGCTAAATCGTGTTGAGCTGCGAGGAAATCTTGTACCGGAGGAAGCAAGATAGGAAACAGATCTCATTCCAGCTGGTGTTGCCCGAAGAGTTCAGAGCCCTTGTTCTAACAAGCTTTTTAACTCTCGTGTCCCTCGCAACTCGCTGCTTTCACCAATACACTCCTCTCCCAACAACTTTAGGACTCCTCCCTCTCCTGGACACTCACCGCTGGGCCTGCAATCATGGCGTTTTGCGTTCGTTGCTCTATGGACATTTGGGTACACATTTAATCCAGCTCCATGGACTATACAGTTGTATGGTGATTATGAACTATGAATGGCCATTTGCTACTGTGTTATTGTTAAATGTTTGCCTTCTGTCTTTACAAAACAATACATGGTACCAACTAAAACGTATGTCTCTGTTCCTTACCCACTCAAAGAGCCGCTCCTAGACTTCTGAGCTCCACGAGTCCAAACCTCACCATCTCTGCATGGCTCTTTATAGCTATTATACCTAACATACATGCTACATCTCTGTATGGACTGAGGAGAGAGAAAAACCTGGGTTCAGACCCGGTTCAGACCTGGTTCAGACCCTGTACAGGCCTCTGTGCAGCAGTGCTGTAAGTCAGGCGCTATGTGGTTATTACTCTATCTTTAGTGTCTGTATAAATGAACAGAAGAGAAACAGAGGATAAACAGAGGATAAACAGAGGATAAACAGAGGATAAACCGGAGCAGGTCTGAGTGAAGCAGGTCCAGCTCAGCCTCAGAGGAACAGGGCCCACTCTGAGCTCAGTCTGAGTTTAATAAAAGTCAAATATGAAAAACAGCAGTGGGTCCTTAATGAGCTGCAGACAAACAACACTGGGTTAGATATACAGACCTAAACCAGGACTAAACCAGGTCTAAACCAGGTCTAAACCAGGACTAAACCAGGACTAAACCAGGTCTAAACCAGGGCCTAAACCAGGCCTAAACCAGGACTAAACCAGGTCTAAACCAGGACTAAACCAGGTCTAAACCAGGTCTAAACCAGGGCCTAAACCAGGCCTAAACCAGGACTAAACCAGGTCTAAACCAGGTCTAAACCAGGTCTAAACCAGGACTAAACCAGGACTAAACCAGGTCTAAACCAGGTCTAAACCAGGACTAAACCAGGTCTAAACCAGGTCTAAACCAGGTCTAAACCAGGTCTAAACCAGGTCTAAACCAGGGCCTAAACCAGGCCTAAACCAGGACTAAACCAGGTCTAAACCAGGGCCTAAACCAGGACTAAACCAGGACTAAACCAGGACTAAACCAGGTCTAAACCAGGACTAAACCAGGTCTAAACCAGGTCTGAACCAGGTCTAAACCAGGACTAAACCAGGTCTAAGCCAGGGTTAAACCAGGACTAAACCAGGACTAAACCAGGGCTAAGCCAAGTCTAAACCAGGACTAAACCAGGACTAAACCAGGGCTAAACCAGGACTAAACCAGGACTAAACCAGGGCTAAACCAGGGGCTAAGCCAGGGGCTAAACCAGGACTAAACCAGGTCTAAACCAGGTCTAAACCAAGTCTAAACCAGGACTAAACCAGGGCTAAACCAGGTCTAAACCAAGTCTAAACCAGGACTAAACCAGGGCTAAACCAAGTCTAAACCAGGACTAAACCAAGTCTAAACCAGGACTAAACCAGGGCTAAACCAAGTCTAAACCAGGACTAAACCAGGTCTAAACCAGGACTAAACCTCGTCCACACAGATGTCCTAAAGAGTGGAACACGTGTCACAAAAATGTCCTGGAAGTACCACAGACTTGGTTTTGGGTGGTCCTGGTCCTCCGCAGCTCTGGCCCTGGTCTCAGTACTCGTTAGTAGTAGTAGTAGTAGTAGTAGTAGTTGTACTCACTCCAGAGTGTGCTCCCAGCTGCACCACTGGCCCGGGTCCAGTTGGTCCATGTCCAGACTGAACTTGCTGAGGCAGAACTGGTCCACGGCTGCCTGGTACTCGGGACCGCAGCTCAGGACCGGACCGGGGAGCGCTGCGGGACAGAAGAGCAAAACATTTACCGGGGCTTGGGGCTGGCTCCACAGCAGGGAATTCAACCCCTGACCTCCTGCTCTATGGACAGGGAGCTAACCACTCCACCGCTCACAGTCCTGCTGCGCTCCAGTCTGAGAGCTTTGCATAAACAAATCCTGCACCAGTCTCAGTCCAGGTCCTGGTGTAAAGTCCACGAGAGACCACACCTGCAGCTGGGTCTGGGTCTGGGACTGGGTCTGCGTCTGGGACTGGGTCTGGGACTGGGTCTGGGACTGGGTCTGACTCCAGGGCTAGGAATCTGGGACTAAAATAAGTCCTAAACCAGGACTAAACCAGGTCTAAACCAGGTCTAAACCAGGACTAAAGCAGGACTAAACCAGGACTAAAGCAGGACTAAACCAGGACTAAACCAGGACTAAACCAGGACTAAAGCAGGACTAAACCAGGTCTAAACCAGGACTAAACCAGGACTAAACCAGGACTAAAGCAGGACTAAAGCAGGACTAAACCAGGACTAAAGCAGGACTAAACCAGGACTAAACCAGGACTAAACCAGGTCTAAACCAGGTCTAAACCAGGACTAAAGCAGGACTAAACCAGGACTAAAGCAGGACTAAAGCAGGACTAAACCAGGACTAAAGCAGGACTAAACCAGGTCCCAGGTCTGTGTAACAGGAGCCATATTGAATTGATTATGGAACAAAATAACATTTTGTGTGAAGAAACGCCACTCACACATTATACAGCTGTGTGTTTACAGATGTTTGTTTATTTGTTGTTCTTTAATCAAACAAACACCACAGCAGAGTAACAGGTGCCACAGAGAAGGCTCAGACCGCGAGGAAACCGTGTTCTGGCACAGTATCCAACAGTTCCGGGGTAAAGTCTTTAATAAATCACATTATTAAATATAGTTTATGTAAATAAGACCCGGGACTGAGTTTATCAAACCGAGCAGCGCACAGAGAGCGCGGTCAGACCCGCGGCTCCCTCTGCCCTGCTTCACACAGAATGACTCACTGCACACAAACAAAACACGGAGACAAAACGGAGCCAAGCGCAGCCCGCAGGCTCCGGGATCAGGTATCCGCCTCCGCTGCGCTCACGTTTCCCCCAGAACCGGAGCCGTGTGCGCGGTCACTCACCCAGCAGCAGCAGCAGCGGCAGCAGCGGCGGCAGCGGCGGCGGCAGGGGCCCGGGGAGCGCACCGAGGCTCCGCTCCATCCCGCACCTCCTCACCGTCAGCTCCGAGAGAACCGCACAGAGGAACAGAGAGGAGCAGAGAAGAGGAGAGGGGAGGAGAGAGGAGCGCAGAGAGGAGGAGAGGGGAGGAGAGAGGAGCGCAGAGAGGAGCAGACAGGGGGAGAGGGGAGGAGAGAGGAGCGCAGAGAGGAGCAGAGAGAACCGAGAGGAGCGCAGAGAGGCGGCTAACGCATGAGGACAGCCGCGGAACAGAGCGGCTGGGACGGACTCCGGACGCACGGATCCCCGCTGATGCGCCGCCTCTCGCCCACGCGCGCTCTGTCTTCCTCCTTGTCCGCTGTCTCCGCTCCGGGCGCGGTCCGAACGCGTCCTGTCCTCGGTTGACGCCGTGAGCCGCGTCCTCTCCCCGTAGACCGCACAGCTCTGTCCCGCTGCGCCGCGCGGAGGAAGTGCGTGCGCCACTGTGAGTCAAGGCGAGAGAGAGAGAGAGATAGGGAGAGAGAGAGATAGGGAGAGAGAGAGAGAGAGAGAGAGAGGGGACAGCGCGCACACGCCGCGGGGCCACGGGGAGGGGACGGGGGCGCGGACGCACGGGGACGTCTCCTCAGGACCAGGACTGAGAGTCTGGGGTTTGGTCTGGACTCTGGTCAGGTTTTAGGAATCTCTTGAGTTTGGTGGAAGCGCGCGGATGTTTCCACGGTAAATGGAGCGAGGGAAGAGGATCAGGTGCAGTCTGGAGAGGGCCCAGACTCACAGCGCCATCCTGTGGACACACGCGGGACCATACAGAGGAATGTGGAGGTAGAGTGCTGGGATTTTACTGATACAGACTTAAGCAAAAAGGGGGAGGAGGAGAAGGAGGAAGAAGAGGAGGAGGAGGAGGTGAGTTTGGGACAAGGACAGAAGAAAAAGTCATATTTTTTCTCCAAAGCGTCTCTGGTTCCTCTTTGTGGAGAAACCGCTCTCTAACCTGTGTCCTCTGAAGTTGTCCGGAGCAGAGTCTCCGCCGTCTCCGGGTCCAGGACTCGGGAAAATAAACGTCTCCTGCAACCTGCAGTGGACGAAGAACTCAACTTCTTTAACTTCAGTAAAAGTACAGCTAAAGGAGCAAAAGTTTACTAAAATAAAAGTATCACATGAAAACTTTAACTTTTTTACTCACAAGTACATTTGAAAGTGAGTACTTTTATACTTTTACTTAAAGTATTTGCACAGATTCCAGAACTAATGAACGAGTTAAATGTGAAGGATTTTACTGAACACTAAAAGTTAACGCTGCAACAGAAGAAACTGGATCTGCACTGAGGTTTTTCTGAAGAGTTCTACTGCAGCTCAGCACTCAGCTCCGTCAGAAACAGGAAGTACGGAGACTCAAAAGTGTACTGCAGTTTGTGGCAGTCTCCAGCCCAGATAAATGCCCAGGGCTGCATCAGGAAGAACCCTGACAGATTAAGTTAGGTCCAGGCTTTCTGCAGACGCCAATGCAGTTTTATTTAAGAGTTTTTAAAGACCACTGTTGAAGAAAAATAAAACTTATTTTGTAAACATGCAGTGTACAAAAAGCTGAGAGCATGAGTGACAGTGAGTGCTGCTAAATATTTTGGTCTTGGTAAGAAAAGGTCTAAGCTCTCGTATCGGCGCCGGTAAAACGCCTTTAAGTGGATATTTTAAATCGTTGCATCAAAAGTACGTGACATTTGAGATCTGCTTAAATATATTTAAGAGCTAACAGCCCACATCTCTGCAAATGTAAGACTTTTTAAAGCCTTACATTCAGACTTTATAATTTAAGACTTTTTTAGACTTTGTAAGACTCTGAAACTCCGGCCCAGGGCACACTTCTTTATATCACGTGGTAAAAAGACAGCTCCATGTGACTGAGGCCTCCTCCAAGCCTCAGAGGAGCGAGGAGGCAGGGTTTACAGCTGAAGAGGCGGGGTTTACAGCTGAGGAGGCGGGGTTTACAGCTGAGGAGGCGGGGTTTACAGCTGAGGAGGCGGGGTTTACAGCTGAGGAGGCAGGGTTTACAGCTGAAGAGGCGGGGTTTACAGCTGAGGAGGCAGGGTTTACAGCTGAGGAGGCAGGGTTTATAGCTGAGGAGGTGGGGTTTACAGCTGAAGAGGCGAGGTTTACAGCTGAGGAGGCAGGGTTTACAGCTGAAGAGGCGGGGTTTACAGCTGAGGAGGCAGGGTTTACAGCTGAGGAGGCAGGGTTTATAGCTGAGGAGGCAAGGTTTACAGCTGAGGAGGCGAGGTTTACAGCTGAGGAGGCGAGGTTTACAGCTGAGGGGGCGGGGTTTACAGCTGAAGAGGCGGGGTTTACAGCTGAGGAGGTGGGGTTTACAGCTGAGGAGGCGGGATTTATAGCTGAGGAGGCGGGGTTTATAGCTGAGGAGGCAGGGTTTACAGCTGAGGAGGTGGGGTTTACAGCTGAGGAGGCAGGGTTTATAGCTGAGGAGGTGGGGTTTACAGCTGAGGAGGCAAGGTTTACAGCTGAGGAGGTGGGGTTTACAGCTGAGGAGGTGGGGTTTACAGCTGAGGAGGCGGGAGTTATAGCTGAGGAGGCGGGGTTTATAGCTGAGGCGGGGTTTACAGTTGAGGAGGCAAGGTTTACAGCTGAGGAGGCAGGGTTTACAGCTGAGGAGGTGGGGTTTACAGCTGAGGAGGCGGGATTTATAGCTGAGGAGGCAGGGTTTACAGCTGAGGAGGTGGGGTTTACAGCTGAGGAGGCGGGATTTATAGCTGAGGAGGCGGGGTTTATAGCTGAGGCGGGGTTTACAGTTGAGGAGGCAAGGTTTACAGCTGAGGAGGCGGGGTTTACAGCTGAGGAGGTGGGGTTTACAGCTGAGGAGGCGGGGTTTACAGCTGAGGAGGCGGGGTTTACAGCTGAGGAGGTGGGGTTTACAGCTGAGGAGGCGAGGTTTACAGCTGAGGAGGCAAGGTTTACAGCTGAGGAGGTGGGGTTTACAGCTGAGGAGGCGGGGTTTACAGCTGAGGAGGCGAGGTTTACAGCTGAGGGGGCAGGGTTTATAGCTGAGGAGGCAGGGTTTAAAGCTGAAGAGGCGGGGTTTACAGCTGAGGAGGTGGGGTTTACAGCTGAGGAGGTGGGGTTTACAGCTGAGGAGGCGAGGTTTACAGCTGAGGGGGCAGGGTTTATAGCTGAGGAGGCGGGGTTTAAAGCTGAAGAGGCGGGGTTTACAGCTGAGGAGGCGGGGTTTACAGCTGAGGAGGCAAGGTTTACAGCTGAGGAGGCGGGGTTTACAGCTGAGGAGGCAAGGTTTACAGCTGAGGAGGCGAGGTTTACAGCTGAGGAGGCGAGGTTTACAGCTGAGGGGGCGGGGTTTACAGCTGAAGAGGCGGGGTTTACAGCTGAGGAGGTGGGGTTTACAGCTGAGGAGGCGGGATTTATAGCTGAGGAGGCGGGGTTTATAGCTGAGGCGGGGTTTACAGCTGAGGAGGCGGGATTTATAGCTGAGGAGGCGGGGTTTACAGCTGAGGAGGTGGGGTTTACAGCGGAGGAGGCGGGGTTTACAGCTGAGGAGGCGGGATTTATAGCTGAGGAGGCGGGGTTTATAGCTGAGGAGGCGGGGTTTACAGCTGAGGAGGTGGGGTTTACAGTTGAGGAGGTGGGGTTTACAGTTGAGGAGGTGGGGTTTACAGTTGAGGAGGCGGGGTTTATAGCTGAGGCGGGGTTTACAGTTGAGGAGGCAAGGTTTACAGCTGAGGAGGCGGGGTTTACAGCTGAGGAGGTGGGGTTTACAGCGGAGGAGGCGGGGTTTACAGCTGAGGAGGCGGGATTTATAGCTGAGGAGGCGGGATTTATAGCTGAGGAGGCGGGTTTATAGCTGAGGAGGCGGGGTTTACAGCTGAGGAGGTGGGGTTTACAGTTGAGGAGGTGGGGTTTACAGTTGAGGAGGTGGGGTTTACAGTTGAGGAGGCAAATTGAACACAGTTTCATCAACAAGCAACGAATCTGAAAAATACATAACATTTGCATAATTATGGTAATAATTTCTGTTCTAAAACCTCTCTGAGTTTGCTTTGCTTCACTTTCTCTGCGTTACATTTGGCCCTGGTCAGGCTCAGCAGCTCTGCTGTGGTCTGCACAGGTTTTAATCCACAGCTGCATCTGTGAGAGGAGGCTATACTCTGTAACATTAACAATTTATTAGGCTGACAAGTTTTTTTGTTTTTTTTATTTGTCTGTGTTCTCTCTTTACTCTGATCCAGTCACAGCTGCGTTGGTGATTAAATCTCAGAAGTGATTCCTTTTATAGATTTTAAGATTACTGATGCAGACCCAGGAGTTGCAGAGATTTACTCATTTTGGGCATGTTGTGTTCAAGCAGGGACTCAAGAAAAGGATCTCTGGTCTCTCGGGGCCTGGAGGATAAGCTGCCTTTGGCAAAGGGACTGCTGATGAAACTGATCCTGAATCAGCCCAACTCAGATGCATTTATATTTTATTAAATGTTGATTAACCCTCCTAGAGCCCAGTTTTGCAGCAATTTTTTGAGGATAACTTTTGCTGTGTTGATTCAAATGGCATAGATTTTGCCTCAGGTGTGTATTTTTGGATGAATTTTCAGATTTCAGGATTTTTTTAAAAATCCTCTTAAAAAGGCGTCTAAAAAACAGTCCCACCTTTAACCCTAAGCCATTTTTTGTGCCATTGACTCCCATTAAAACATTTTTATTCTACACTGTCACTGAAATATAATTTCACATTTTTATCAAGTATTTCTTGGATTCATGACAGCGAGGGACTGGAATTTTAGCTTTTGTTTTTCACTAGATGGCGCCATTTCCCCATATATGGTAGACAGAGGTATAAATGTGGAGATGGCCACATTAGTATTTGTATAAATGATCGAGCCTACAAGGAAAATAAAAAACATTTTTTGAACTAAAATGATTTGGCTGTGTTTTAGGGTTGTCATAAATTGGTGTGAAAGTGTTTGTTGAGAAATGAGTTTGTTTGTGTTTGTGTGAGCACAAATCCAAAATGTAGTTCTTACAGAGATGTGCACATCAGGGCAAAGTAGAAAAAGGTCCCAGACTGAGCAGAGGCAGAGGTTTGTGCTGGATGTGGATGCACCACACAAACTGGAATCTAAGGCTTACATTTCATAAACACAATTCATTTTTGCTGTGTGTGATGAGGACTGAAGTTAATCATTGTAAACATGAAAAAAAAAAAAAAATTATTTGACCATTAGATAATTTTTCTATGGCAGTCTTTATTGGTGCATTTTTTTTTGCTTAGGGCAAAAGGTGAGACTAAAAAGTTGGGGCTGTAGGAGGATAATGAACACTTTTCCTTATCAAATAAATAAATTTGTCACTGTGAGTGCCGCAAAACATTTTGTTTTTACACCTTTGAGCATTTCAGTGGCAGGCAGCTGCATCAAATTTATGTGGCATATTTAAGACCCAATGCGCTAACTACTTCTGCATTCGGCTAAACGGAATGATCTACTTACTGGAAAGTAAAAGAACAAAAAAGAATTATGTATCAAGCACCAGTCTGAATAAATGTGTTTTTAGCCGTGATTTAAAGACTGTGAGCTCAGTTATGGACCGCAGCTCAGGTGGAAGTGAGTTCCAAAGCCAGGGAGCAGCAACAGCAAAGGAACGATCATCCCACTCTTTGCATCTAATTTAACTTCCTGTGTGCTTTGTATCTGCTGAAATAAACTGCACCGGGTGACAGCTTTAGTTACAAAACGATATCCTGCCTCCGTGCTCAGCTAATGCTAAATGCTAAAACCCTTGTTTGAAGGATAAAACTGCGTTAGTCCATAGCGGCATTAGTTTGGTGATTTTATTTTGCGATGTGTAAGACATTAATGTTTTTTGACGCTGCCCTTGTCCTTGCTTACAAGCTGTGACCGGAAGTGGATCATTAGCCGAATGCAGAAGTAGTTAGCGCAGAAACTACTATACTCCCCATCTCTGCAAATTTAAGCCTTTTTAGACATTTGTGTGCGTGCAGAGACGCGGTCAGGGCGGAGGGACCCGTTGTTAGTGTGAACAGTAACAAGCTCCACACAGACCCAGCTTTGGGACATGGCTTTATTAATTTACTTTTTATTATGGTGGATCTCCAGTGAAATAAAGAGGAAAGGCACGGTCCGAGGCTGAAGGAATGATCTCCCACACGGCTCACTTTATCTTCTGTACAAGCAGCAGCAGCATCAGGAGCGCCACCCTCGGGACTCCTGAAGAACTGTGTAAACACTGTCTTTAATAATTATCCCTTTAGAGATTCACACAAAACACAAATCAGAACGCAGAGAGACGAGGAGCATGAAAACAAAATGTCTGAACAGAACGAGAACTCATCATCTCACCAGTCTCCGTCTCTCTGTCCAACCTTCATTCATTAAATTAACTCACTTATTCATAATAAACGCTCTTTTAGAAACCCAGGACACTCTCACAATTGCATATTCAGGAGCAGCAGGAAGACTGGACCAGGACTCTGGACCACCTCAGGAAGCATAATTCAACTTGAGATTTTTGGTAAAGGGTTTCAGTCTGCAGGGCACTTGGCTTTGGTCTGGATTTTCTTGTTTGTAGTAGTACTGGGTGGTTTTATCGCAGTACTGGGTGGTTTTGTCGCAGTACTGGATGGTTTTGAGGAAGTACTGGGTGGTTTTGAGGAAGTACTGGATGGTTTCGTCGCAGTACTGGGTGGTTTTGAGGAAGTACTGGGATGATTTTGTGGAAGTACTGGGATGGTTCTGTCACAGTACTGGATGGTTTTGAGGAAGTACTGGGTGGTTTTGAGGAAGTACTGGATGGTTTCGTCGCAGTACTGGGTGGTTTTGAGGAAGTACTGGGATGATTTTGTGGAAGTACTGGGATGGTTCTGTCACAGTACTGGGTGGTTTTGAGGAAGTACTGGGTGGTTTCGTCGCAGTACTGGGTGGTTTCGTCGCAGTACTGGGTGGTTTCGTCGCAGTACTGGGTGGTTTCGTCGCAGTACTGGGTGGTTTCGTCGCAGTACTGGGTGGTTTCGTCGCAGTACTGGGTGGTTTCGTCGCAGTACTGGGTGCTCAGTGTCTGTGCTCTCCCACTTCTCGCGGAGACTCGCTGGAGGAAGGGAAGAGGTGAGACGGCCGCAGTCCTGGACACAGAGACAGACGAGGGACAAACATGAGTAAGAGCGCACTGCAGAGGAGGGACGGTGAATATCTGGGTACAAGGTTTGTTTTCTAACCCTGGACACAGCTGGACTAGGTTCCCTGCTGTTTTCCCTCCAGTGGACATGAGACTAAATAGCTAGATCGTCATGAGTCTGTGTTTGTTTACTGAAACGCTGGAGCTAACTCGTTGCTACGCGTCAGAGCCAAAGTGAGAAGTGACTGTGCTGTAAAAGCTGGTCTTTACTGAGCGGTCGGAGCTGCAGGTGCTCGTGTCCTCCACAACTCTGCCCAAATCCTTCCCTCACTGATCACAGCAGCATCATTCTTACAGCTTCTTCTGTTCATAACGCATTCCACTGTCCACAATCATGTATGTCTCTGCTGTGCAGAGTCAAATTAACTACACTGCCAATAAATCTATTATCATCATCAACGATCCTCCTGGGCTGTGTTTAACAGAACACAGCACTGAGATCCCTGCTGCTGTGAGGGAGACAGTACACACATTTACAAACACATTTAAGCATTATCCAAGATAACGTCTGATTATTGTTATCGGGTTAATCCCACAAAATAAGAGATATTATTAGGGGTGTAACAATATGTTTTTGCAATGATACGATATGTATCGATTAGAAGTGTTTCGATACGATTCAATGACGATTCAACACCTTTGTATCAAAAATCGATACAGCAACTTTTTGCCAAAAATCATAAAAGTTTACTCTCAAATGTCACATTGTGGCGGGGCCTGGTTATGTCCAGCAGACAGAGAGTGAAGAAAAGTTGAATATAACATTTTATTTAATTAAAAACACAAAATTTATCTCAAAAAAGCCATATCGTTTTATTTTAACATAAATTTCAAATTTCAATATTTCTGATATTATCAATCGATACGTCATGTGTATCGATATTCACTTCCTAGAAAACGATACGATTCGACACAAGGTCATGTGTCTCGATGTAGCTGCATCATAGGATTATAAATCAATACAGTTACTGTATCGTTACAGCCCTAGATATTAATGTTTGTCAATAGATGAGAGCAGCCATACATCGCTTCCTTGTCTAGTGTTAGCGCCCCCTTTTGGGTGAAAACAAACTAGCTGTGAGCAGGAGAGAAGACGGTGGAGTCAGGCCAAGCGCTGCTATGATCGATGTGTGCTTCCAATAATAAAAGAAAAACAATTGCTCGCTCAGAGCAAAAAGAAACCAAAGAAAGAGATCTGTGGCTTCAGGCGAGCCACAGAGAGAACGGGAAACACAAACTGACCCCGGAGTTTACCGTTTAACTAAAGTACGATCCTGTATGATGTGAGGGAATTGAACCGTCAGCTTCACTGCTCACATTTGCTGTGCTTCTGGAGCTTGTGTTTAGGTTTTTAAGCTCAGAAGAAGAGAGTCAACAATTTGTGTTCAACACCACTCAGTGAACAGAAATGTTTTCACCCAGAAGGGGGCGGGGACAGCGGTAAAGAGCCCATTCATCAATAAACAGGGTTTCTGCAGGGCTCAACAAGTTAGATTTAAGACTTTTTTTTTAGACCAGTGTTCCCAAAAATTAAGACCCATTTCATAAGCAGTGTACAAAAAATTATGGAAAAGACTAAATTTGGCTTTTGGTCTTGGTAAAAAAAGATCTGAACTCTTGAATCTGCAACAGAAATACGCCTCTGAGTAGGCATTTTAGAGTCGTCTGGTAAAGGCAGGTGATTGGATCTAATGTACGCAACATATTTAAGAACAAATTTAACGCCAAATACTTTGCATCTCAGCAAATTCAAGACTTTTTAAATGTAAGACTTTTTAAGACTGTGCAGAAACCCTGAATAATCCCAGACTGGAGCAGTTGTGAGGTTTGGTTCCTTACCTGTGGGGCTGTTTGCGCTCCTGTAAACTTTGCTGCTCTTGCTGAAGCCCGCCGTTGTGGGCTGGTAGTGGTTATGCGCCGTCTCTGCGTGCGTCCTCTTCCGGGACGCTCCCTCCGCCGCCCCCTCGGCAGAGACGCCCCGCCCGTTCCCGCTGCGCCCGCCAGGACTGAGTGCCCCCTTGTGGTTCCTGTAGCCCTCCTGCGTCTTCTCCCTGCTGCAGGGACTCGAGCGTCTATTCCCTTCGTCGGACGAGCTCTGGCCCTCCCTGGAGCCGTCCCGGCACCCCTCCAGTTTAATCCTCATCTTCAGCTCGTCCCTGTGCCTTTCGTGGTGCGCTTCGGCTCCGCTCGGCCGCACACGTTTGTCAGCGTGGTGCTTCCTCTCTGCCTTCTTCCGCAACCCGTCCCCTCCTCTGCTCTTCTCCGTTGCTTTGGGTTTTCCTTCAGATGCATAGTTACTAGAATGAGCCTCTGTGGCCTCCGCGTGCTCTAGTTTGTGTTTCTCTCTGTATCTGTCCAGAGAAAGCTTGTGCACAGTCTGTTGGTTGGAGGAATGCGTATTTGTCGGACCGTCCTTGTGCGAAACGGTTTGCTCTGGTCGTAAACTCGTCGAGGGTTGAGAGGCGTGGGTCAGTCGGCTCTGGGGCCATTCTCCATGGGCCGCAGGGCGGTAGGAGGCGGACAACGATGTGGAGGCTATGGGAGGTTTGGACTGCCCTGGGTCAGCGACGAGTCCCAGGTGTGAAGACGATGAAGGAGGGGGCAGAGGAGGAGGTAGTGATTCTGAGTGGAGCAGAGGCTGGTGCTGCAGCAGAGACGGTCCCGGGACAGAGGAGGGGTCTGAGGGCTGGGAGCCATCCGTGCGGGGCTTTTTAGCAGCCTGAGTGGCCTGGAACACAAGAGGAAGACACAGTTTAAGGAGAGGCCGATGCTGTATGGGAGTGAGGTGGGAGTTTTTCCTCATATCACATATTTAAATGTAATGGAAAGAGCCCTTCAGTACGGGGAAGGGACATGAGTGCAGGCTGTCCCACCTTGGCTATGAGCATCTACCACCTGACTACTATTCTATACATTTTAAAGCTTTTCTGGTGCAGTTTTTATGTTAAATTGAGTATGGAGTGAATGAAATACCCCTTCCCTACTGTGTGTAAAGCGCTTTGGGTGACATGTGTCATAGTTAAAGCGCTATATAAATACCATTCCCTTTCCCTAAATTAACTTTTTGTGGCATTTAGGAGTTGTAAGTGGGGTGTATAAACGAGATTCATTTGTAGGTTCACAGTTTGGAGGCACTGTGGCCACCACCCTGACACACTGCAGGAAACACTGGAGTGAATAAAAAAAACTGAAAGACTTTCTCGTGGTCCTGAGAAACTAACTCGTTTACGTCTACTACACAGGAGCCACAGTGGAAGCGGTGCTGCGTTGGGAGAGCCTAACATTGTAAGTGTGCAGTAGCGCCCTGGCCTGTGCTGCTGTCCCCACACAGACACCGTCTCCACTTCTGTTCTGTTCAGAGAAACACTTTATAATTAATTTCCAAACAGGTGGCGCACACACTGTCTCAGATCAGGCTGTGGTAGAGGACGGGGGAGCTTAATCTGGCTCCAGTGGAAGTGCAGAAACATAAAAGAGAGAGACCAATGATATATTATCAGTCACTGCGGCTTAATGGGCCTGGAGAAAATCTTTACCAGTCTTTTTAATTAAACAATTTGTGGCATAAGGGGAATAATAAAGAGCTGGTATATGAAAATTCACTGAGAGAGAACACCTCGTCTTTATTCTGACTCATGTAGACTGAGGATCGTTAAAAAGACCTGACGTCCAGCGCTCTCTCAGAATCCCAACTCTCAGGAGACTTTCTCAGGAGCACAAGTCTTAACCTTTTTTATTTACTCATGTCCCTTTAGGGCTCTGTACAAAAGCAGCTGAGATATGTTGATAATGGTAAAAGCTTATGATGCAGATGCTGTCTGTAGTGTCCCATCACTACACTGACATACTGACAGGTACAGTCTGTAGACCTCTGTGAAACTGGGGACACACCACAGCTTTCACAGTTGTTACAGATCACTGAGGTCAGGTCTGAGGTCCAGCCTTCACACACTCACACAGATCTCTGAGTTGTCTGGCCCCAGTCACAGCCTGGGACACACCAACGCAACGCCTGACCGCTGTCAGCAGAGACGTATCCTCTGTCACCACTGAAAGTCACTGCAGACCCACATCTGAGCATTGCGCATGTGCAAAACATAATAACTATTTACAACAGCAGGCGGCGCTAGTCATTAAACTCTGCGGTTATTTAAACTCTAGTAAATAAAAGTCCACAACAGACACGTGTTTAACTCAAGTATTTATCAGTCAATAATAATTATACACACTAGATTAAACTCTGATCACAGTCATGAATAAAAGGGACTGGATTATTGCAGCTGTTTGCCTTAGAGGAGGATTATATCTTTATCTGCACGAGGCTAAAGCTAAGGTAAGCTAACTGCTAACATTAGCACAAGGCTAAAGCTAAGGTAAGCTAACTGCTAACATTACCGTCACAGATGTGGAAACATAATGAAGTAGTTGTAGAACAGAAAGTTCCTTATATTTTGATGTTAAACTGGAGCTGTTTGACAAATTGTGAACGGGACACAGCCAATCAGAGCTGAGCACGACGGCCTGACGATGATCCCACATGTTCACTCAGAACTATGCCCAACTGTGTCCCACTACTTCCGATGGTGCGGAACAGAGTCACGTCACCGACCGCGTCAAACGGCCGATGATCGCCTCAGTGTGTCCCGGCCTTTACAGCCTCTGCCCTGTGCAGTGTGTCCCGCCTCGTGTGTGTGTGTGTGTGTGTAACGCTCACCCTCCAGTTGCGTATCCTCTTCAGTCGACTGGGCGTCTTCTCCAGGATCTGCAGGAACTCATGGGTCAGCTCTGATGGTGACAAACACAGTTAGTACTGTCAACACCGCCCTGCTCTCATTACTAAGAACTGATGACTGCACTAACGACAGAGAGCTCATAACCTCTGTGTGTATCAAACAGAGGCACAGCAGTCTGTAAAAGTGTATATTCAGGTTTGGTTCTGCTCTGGTCCACAGCACATCCCGACTAAATTAAGCCTCCCCCAGCTCCATTGTGCTGTTCTATGGATTTCTAAATGACGTCTGTGGAAAATGCTGTATTGAACTGCTCGGGGCTGACTTATCGATCGCGCTCCCAGTCTCAGAATCTACCACAGAAGTCGAGTTTATTTACTGGTGTTAGCAAATGGCTGTTGTTGCAGTGGCCTGACTGTTACCGTAATGCCTCGTTACCTTAACAGGGCAGCTCCAGGTTTCTCCTTGTGAAATTTAAGAACTTTAACACTTTTTAAGGCTGCCTAGAATAACAATAACCTGTAAATGTTAGACTAATAAAATAACAGTATTACTCTGAAAGGCATTGGTTTTATTTTCAAGTCTAGCACAGGTGAAATAACTCCAGTTCTGCGTTAAATACCTTATAACAGAATCATAAATATCAGTGGCAACAGCATTTACTGTACTGTGGGGATGCTTTTTGCAACAAATATGCCTGCAGCTCATTAAACTGTACACTTGGCTTTTAAAAACTTGGGTGACTTTAAGATATTTGTAAAACCACTGTTGCCAAATTCACATCCAGCTCACAAAAACCACAGCCTTCTCTGTTGCTGTTACAAAGTATTGATCTAAAATATATTTCTGACAAGTACAACACTGAAAAATTGACTTAAATGCCTCAATTTGACAGTTTAGATCAGCCATTCCCAAAGTCAGGAGAGTCACGGCCCTCTTAAATTTACCAAAATCCCACACGGACCCCCAACAATACAACTTCCCTCAATCCCAAATTTTATTTTCATGTTTTTCTCCATATATTTTGATAAAAACATTACAAAAGACACTGACTATTGGCTAAAAAGTGTTTTAAAGTTATATTTTTAAACAAATACACTGTAAAAAAGGGAGGGTTGCCTTGAGTTTTTGCAGCATTGTTTTTTACAGTGCATTTCAAACTCAATTTCTTTTTATGTACTTAATATAGACAGCCTCTGGGGGCCCCGGACCCCACTTTGGGAACCGCTGATTTAGATGAACAAACTTTAACACCTCCCTGTACAATTTAAGGCTTTAAGGGCTGCCCTGTGTAAAGACCAGTATAAAAATGCACTCAAAACTGAGTCTCTCCAGCTCAGGATGATTGGGACAGGGATGTTTTCGGCTGCCCGCTCCTGTCCGTCAGTCTCTGCAGCTCTGTAGCGCCCCCGTTCGGGACGGGCCAGCTGAGTAACCTCTGTCTCTCACCGTCCAGCAGCTGGATGGTGACGGAGTTGTCCACGTACTCCCACCAGTGCTTCCCGTCGGTGGACACGGGGATCTCCCAGTTGGACCACTTACAGGCCAGGTGTATGCACACACAGGCGATCACTGTGGGCCGGTGCTGCAGGCAGAAGGTGGTCAGGTGGAGGCTGAGGGCACAGGGGCGGGACAGAGGGGCAAAAAGAATCATTAATATTGTTCACAGAGAAGGACAGAAGCATGTTTTAACTCATAAGCTGTGACTGACGAGAAACAATTCCTCAGCAGTTATCAAAGCAGGCATGAGGCTGAAACTAGGGCTGCACATTATATCGCAAAATTACCGTTATCGCAATATCCGTATCGCAAGAATCTAAATATATGGCAATAACACTGTGGTCTTCCATCTGACAGAGATTTACACTGAAGAATCATTTTCCACCAGAGCCTTAAAAGAACATGTGTTGTGACTAAATAAAAATGTTTAAAAAGTCCAGTTTTAGTGGTAATTTAATTAATTTAGTCACAGCTTAGCCTTGTTTTATTCCTGGTTTAGTCTGTGTTAAGTTTTGATTTTGTCGCTGTTTTGACTTGTAAATACAGGAACTTACTTTTTGGTGAAATGTGAATTTAACTTACTATGTTCGAAAAGTAGGCTCTATTTTCAAATATCGCAATAATCTCGTTATCGCAATTTTCAACATAGTTATAAAATATCGCATGTTTTATCCATATTGTGCAGCCCTAACTGAAATGGTTCTGTCCTGGTTTGGTCCTGGTTTAGTCCTGGTATGGTCCTGGTAAGATCCCTTATTGTCCTGGTTTTAAATCTAGTGCAGACTTGGTTTAAATGTCATTAGGGTTCTTGTTTGGGTGCACTTCCATCCTTTATATAAATCAGTGAATAAAATGCAAAGAGCGGAAATAAAAACAGAGCCAACAACATGAGGCCTACACTCGACAACAACCTGCTGCAGTAGAGTATGTGTGTCCTGAGTCATTCACTTTTTGGTATTTTTCGTTCTTCTAACAGACATTTGTAAAGACGCTAATTGGCTAACAGTAGATAAACAAAAACTCCACATATTGCTCTACCTCTGTGGTAATTTTTGTGTATTTATGCTAAGTGTTTATAAAATAATCATGATATGAAAATAATTTTGATCGGGAAATGTGCAGGGACTGCTCAGGTTACACTCGGGCGATGATCTTTCAGTGATCTTCACGTTTTTGTAGCTAACTTTGTCCGTCTTGTGATTTTCTGATTAACCTCAACTTAGCACACAATCTTATTTTGAAAGATGGAAACAAGATACCAGATGTGAAAATTTGTTAATGTAAATATCCCAGCCTTAAATTAAAGCCAATCACTGGCGAAAAATCCAACAAATAAGGCTGAAAACGCCAGACAGGTGAGTGTGTCTGATATTGGATATCCGTGCGTCCGACTCAGAGCCATAGCACTGCTGAGCTTAAACCTCGGGTGATAGCGCGATTTCATACAGCCACAATAAAATATTTGTAAAACTATCCAACCAATATATCATTATAAACGGAAGAAAATGTACTTTTATTTTATACAATTTGCATTAATGAAGATATTAAATGAGCGATTTTATGACCTGTTGAAGATAAAAAAGTAATACAACTTTAGCCAAAAGTGTCCGACTCAGAACACACACACTCTAGTTAAAGAGAGAATACAAGGTCCTTCTGTTCGCTTGAGGATAATAAACTTTGGTGTAAACTCTTCCATAAATGACCCGTGTGGTTCTAATTCAACAGTTTAACAGTTTAACGGTAAAGGCCAGAGAGTAACAGGGCTGTAACAAATGTGCAGGTTACTACAAGAGAGTAATAATGACAGAGATAAGAGAGTAAGAGGAGACAGTGAGGTACTTACCAGAGCGAGCGCTACGAGACAAGCTTACATCACAGAAACGTTAGCTGTGCGCGGGGCTACCAGAGCGACTTTAGTTTAAATAATGCACTTTACCCCCGACAAGGACAGCACTACAGTTCAGACCTGCATTCAACCCTCTGCCAACGCGGCCGCTCAGTACACCGCCGTGCGCTGTAGGGGGCGCTCCAGCTGGGGGCCTCGGAGAACAGCAGCCCAGGGTTACACCGGGGGGGAACGGGGCGGGGCAGAGGTCTACAGAGGTCTGGAGTCTGGACTGAGTTTGGTCCAAGCAGCTGCACTCAGAGCTGGGTCTACCTCAGGTTCCTGCCTCCCCCTCAGGTTCCTGCCTCCCCCTCAGGTTCCTGCCTCCCCCTCAGGTTCCTGCCTCCCCCTCAGGTTCCTGCCTCCCCCTCAGGTTTCTGATCATCTGAGAATGTTGCGTTTTCTTCCTAAAGCTAAACTTAAAAGCGCAGGGTGGAAAGTGCTGAGAAGTCTTTGTTGTGATTCGGTGCTGTATTAACACAAACAAATCTAGGGCTGCAGCTATCGATTATTTTGGTAATCGAGTAATTTATCAATTATTTTGATAGAGTAATCTATTGATTATTTTATTTGATTAGTCGAATAAGCGATACTCTTGCGTGTCTGCATATTTTAAAAAGTAACACATTTTAAAGCACATCTGTGAATCTGTCAAACATTAACAAGTGTTTTTTCATATTTTAATGCGTTACACTGCAAATAGCTTTGTAAATGTAGGTTTTATTATTATACATTATGATATGTTCTACTAATTATATATTTTCTTATACTGGGCTATATTATATACTAATTATATATTTAATCAGAATATTTGTAAATGCCTATACAAAACAATGCAAAAGCTGCAGAGGTGCATTCCTCTCACAGTTTAAAAAGTATTTTAGTTATAACCCTCTCTGCTTCTAAAAGTGATATCTATTATCATTTATACACCAGGGGCCTTTTAAAGACACTAACACCACTGAGCCCACACGGCTAATTAGCATAGCTACATAAACAAAGTTTGCAAGTTACCGCAGCGGATTGCACATCACACTACACTGTTAATTTTGTTTGTTGCCACCTACTGAACAAAGGTTTTACAGAGGTAATAAGAACACTTTCTCTGTGATTATTAGTGTTTTTGTCGTCTGCAGGGTCTCCAGAGTCAGTATTTAAGCTGCTCTGTGCATTAGCTTAAGCATTAGCCAAACTGTGCGACGCTTGGAGGACACTGTTTCCTCTAAAACCTCTTTCACAATGGTGTTGCTCTCTACATAGTTTATATCTACATTTAAAATGTGAACTACAACTCAAATTTAGCCAGTTTATAGTCCAACCACTGCCTTACTGTCGCTAGTGTGTTGTGCATTAATTTGTGCAAGAAACTTCGTTCCGTGCGTACAAAGTTCCCAGTGCTATGCGCCAGTCTTACATTATTTAAACAAAGCTTCGAGTTCAAAGTATGTTAATCAAAGCTTTTTACTAATCGAATTACTCAAATAACTCGATGAATCATTGCAGCCCTAAACAAATCTGAACTTAATAAAGTCAGATATGAAAAAGAGAAACATGGCTTCAGTCAAATTAAGGCCAGTTAAATCAGTCTTGGGATGAAATAGTAGTGATAATAAATATGTTGTTTGTGTTCTCTGCAGGGGAGTTGGCACATATGTATCAGGTAACTCTAGATACCTGCTGTCTTTTTCTTTGAATGTGACAGAACAGAACATCTTTGAGCAGCCTGAGACCTCCGAACTGATCCATCAGCAGATAAAGCTCTGGGACATTTGGCTCAATAACATCTAAATATATATATAATGCTTATATCTCTACATTTAAAATGGATGAATCACAACTTGACGCGTCTGGGACAGTGTAGGTCCGCGATGACGCGCCTGGGACAGTGTAGGTCCGCGATGACGCGCCTGGGACAGTGTAGGTCCGCGATGACGCGCCTGGGACAGTGTAGGTCCGCGATGACGCGCCTGGGACAGTGTAGGTCCGCGATGACGCGCCTGGGACAGTGTAGGTCCGCGATGACGCGCCTGGGACAGTGTAGGTCCGCGATGACGCGCCTGGGACAGTGTAGGTCCGCGACGACGCGCCTGGGACAGTGTAGGTCCGCGACGACGCGCCTGGGACAGTGTAGGTCCGCGACGACGCGCCTGGGACAGTGTAGGTCCGCGATGACGCGCCTGGGACAGTGTAGGTCCGCGATGACGCGCCTGGGACAGTGTAGGTCCGCGATGACGCGCCTGGGACAGTGTAGGTCCGCGATGACGCGCCTGGGACAGTGTAGGTCCGCGATGACGCGCCTGGGACAGTGTAGGTCCGCGATGACGCGCCTGGGACAGTGTAGGTCCGCGATGACGCGCCTGGGACAGTGTAGGTCCGCGATGACGCGCCTGGGACAGTGTAGGTCCGCGACGACGCGCCTGGGACAGTGTAGGTCCGCGACGACGCGCCTGGGACAGTGTAGGTCCGCGATGACGCGCCTGGGACAGTGTAGGTCCGCGATGACGCGCCTGGGACAGTGTAGGTCCGCGATGACGCGCCTGGGACAGTGTAGGTCCGCGATGACGCGCCTGGGAGATTCTAAGTTTGTGGGGCCACTGTCTTTGTCCCTGCAGAAGACTTTCCAAAGTGGGACTCTGAGGTTAATTTCAGACCGAGTAAACTCCTCCAAACCCCGTCTCGCACGGTCCCGCAGTGTAACCGGGCCCGAGGTCCGGCTGGAGCAGGCCCACACCCGCAGCACTGTGGCCCGTTGGACACCAGAGGGCGCCCTGCATCACTGGAAGCTATGGTGCGGTCAAAGTGCAGTAAAGTAACCACCTGTTGGTAGCCATGAAATAGGAAGTCTGTGCCAAGTCCTTGCTCGCTGCGGAGAGAACAGAAAACACAGGACACAGGTTAGAGGACAGAGAGGACAGAGGTCAGAGAGGACAGAGGTTACATTCTCTGACAAAAAGTAAACTACTAATTACAACTAAAGAAGGCTTTGGCAAATTCACCACCTTCATTTTGTTTTTTTTCAGATTTTTCAGTCCAAATACAAATCAGAGCTGTGAGGTCCAACATTAAAACAGTTTTTTCCCACTAGAAAAATAAAAGCAGAGGAACATTTTTAAATGTGTTGCCTCAAAAATGATACCTGCCTCTAAAAATGAAGCCAATAAAATAAAGCCATGTCTCAATTTTAAAAAAGCTTCTTTAAAAAAAAACTATTTTATTGGACTCCCTTTTTCATTTTTAGAGGCAGATTTCATTTTTGAGGCAACACATTTAAAATCTTCCTTTGCTTTCATTTTTCTAGTGGGCAAAAACTATTTTGATGTTGGACCTCAGGGCCACTGTAGAGCAAGATTGTACCTGGGTTAGATGGTAATTTTGTTGCATTAAACTGTAGTTAAAGAACAATCACTCCAAACTTTGATAATTATTCAGTTTTTTTTATCCAGAAAATATAAAAAATGAACACTGCTTCTAAACTAGGGATGTAACAATTCTTTGGAAATCGGCTAAAAATTGATGCATAAGTGAGAAATTCTGAATCGGTGCGGATTTTTTTTTTTATTGCGATGTCGCTTTAAAACAGTGTGCAGGCCATCAGAGTATAATGGTGTGTAATCTGACTCCATATTTGGTGCTAGACATCATTACATGGCCATTTTACTGAAGAGAAAAATGAATTTATATAAAGTTTTGGTTTACAGGACTCGTAAAATAATTAGCCTGACGTGCTGGGAATGTAAAAAGCCTGCACAAGAGCTTCATTTCTCACCTCTCGCACAGACGGAGGAGCGCACACACAGCGCACAGGGAACAACAAACCCAGGACGAACGGCAAGAGAGACACATCTGAAGGTTTTATTTAGGCTGCACAAACCTCTTTGCTCCATTTGCCATCATTCAGAAAGTAGCTTGTTGTTAGCAGCGAGCTAAAGCAAAGCTAAGTGGGTAATAACAGCTAAAATTATCTGAAGTTTCTGTAGCTCCTCCCCCAGAGCGTTTCCATGGAGATCAGAGTCTTTACTGAGGATGTGACTTTCCTCACTGATATTTGTAAGACTTGACTTACATTAGGCCCATTATAAATTACTGAGATGTGGATTTATAATGAGCTGCTTCTCGATGCATTGCTTGCTACTCAAGTGTCTCTGTTTTTGAAGGAGAGCAGAAAGTTGTTAATAAAAGTGGCTAACAAATTATTTTATATATTTTTGTTATTTTTACACGTCACTGTTTTAACATCTACTTTTTTTATTCAATTTCTGTTCATAAGAAATGTACAACAATTTAAAGATAATAGGGAGGATTTTTTTCGACTGCTGAGAAACCAGCGACTGTTTGTCCTTTGAATAACGCGCATGCGTCAGGCCCCGCCCTTCACTGTTCCTTTCCAAGGAACTCCTCCACAGCGACGTGCACGAGCGTTGGAACACGAGTGTTTGTTTACAGCCGGCATCTGCAGAGATTCACCTAAACCTAGACCTGCACTGTTTGTTTGCTCGACCTTTGACCTAGTTCCCCACACAGACCCAGTCACATGCACAGTCCCTAAATGTGAGCACAAATATGTCCTTCTGCTGTTGGTAGCATTAGCAAACTGACGTTGCTGTACAGTTGAAATGGTTCAACAGATAAAGAAAAAAGGCACTTTTTTCAAGATAAGATAAACGCACCTGTCCAGCAGAAACTTGGCGACCAATGCATCGGTCTGAAGCCCTTTCTGTTCCTACAGCACACGCCATCGTTTGAAAGAATCGCCAAGAACCACACGGGTTTTATTCTGCTGTTCTACAGTTATTCTCCTCTGGTACACTGCAAAAACAGTTTTCCTTTTGCGACCACCCAGTTCACGGTTTTCCTGAGCCTTTGTGCTCTTCGAAGTCAGACTGTCCGCGCTACGATGAGGCTCAGCTAACGCCGGACTACATAAACATACTGAGTACTCATGCACAGGCACAAGAATGCGCACGTATCACCGAAACCAGGAAGGCAGAATGATTGGAGAGTGCATGGAACAATGGTTACTGTACTCATGACGAAAACGATTGGTTGAGGTTTTTCAAGTCCCACAGAGTCCACAGTTTATTAATATTATTATTTTTTCTAATACACCAATTTATAAGACTTATACAGGGCAATGACGGTAGTTTTAATAAATATTGCAAAAAATGAATTTACAAAGATCCTCCTTAATATCTTTTAGTTTGATATGGAGACACAAATAAGCTATGTAAATAAATCCTTTTGGTCATAATTATACTGCAACTAAATCTGCAAATAAAAAATCATTAAAAATTGTAATCGTGAATCGAATCATGACTTCAGTGCATCGTTACATCCCTACTCTAAACTGGAAAGAAGAGGAAAACGTCCAGAGAAAGGAGACAGAAGGCCGTACCTCTCACTAGCTGGGTACATTTGACCACATCAGTGTGTGGGTGATCTATCGTGATCTCAAAACCTGCAACAACAAAAAACAAAGTTAACATTTGCGTTACAAACATACTGATAAAATTATTTCTGTCACAGCATTCGGCTTTTAGGTTAGTGAGACAGAAAGCCCAGTACATTTAGCTGCAGGCTGCTGTGAACACTGCTGACTCACCAAGAGTCTGTAAGACGATGGATTCTAGCACCACCAGCTCCTGAGCCTGCTGGAGGTACGCCTGCACAGAGAACACACTTTAAGAACCCGGATTTAACATCAGGGCAGCTCCAGGTGTTGCCATGTGAAATTCAAGACCTTTTTAAGACTTTTTAATGCCATTAGAATGAAATTTAATGCCCAGGATAGTCGGCAAAAGAACAATAATCTGTATGATTTTTACACTCATTAAATCTCCAAACTGCTCAGACACTCAACAAGTGTTGTATTTTGAAAGCCTAATGCAGAAGAAATAACAGTTCTCTGTCAAAAAAATCTTAACTGAATCATTGGTAAAGGTTCTTCAGTAAGTGTATTGTGATGATACTTTTGCAACATTATGTAGCTCATATAAACTGTAGACCTGTAACAAAAGCTTCTGGAAACTTACAAAATGAAGGCACATTGGAGTGGGGCGACTTAAAATACTTTTAAACCATTCTTGAATCTAATGCCCGATTCCAACTCACAATTACAACATGTTATGATGTATTACTTCAAAATATTCACTATTTTCTTTCACAAATACAAGCTTCTAGTTGGGGCTGAACGTAAATGTTACTTGTTGCTGCACAAGGATTTGTGTGATTAATTTGATTAATGTCAGTTTGCAAGCAAATATTTACAGATCTATATATTACAAACTGCTGAAAATACCTTCTTTAAATTTAAGACCAAGACGATCAGAATTTAATACCTGCCCATAAGATTTAATACTTTTAAAGCCTTGACTCTGACCACGTCAAATTTAATAACTTTTTAATACTTTTAGGACTTTGGGGCTAACTTGAACACACTGCACATCACAAAATTACTGACGGTTATAAAAGACAAAAGCGGTGAAGTTTCATCCATAGCCCCTGCAGACTGACACTCACGTTACTCTTGGTGTCCAGAGGCGGCTCCTGTGGGTTCAAACAGGCGTGTGCTACTTTGATGACGTGTTCCAGTTTGCGAGGCTGTTCTTCGACCTTCGCCGCCAGGAACAGCGTGGTGGGAGACATCGTCTGAGCAGAAAACACGAACATGATCTCACTTAAATGCTGCCGTCAGCAGAGCACAGCCACGAGGGGAGCGCACACTTACGTTTCTGTGGAACTTGGTGAATGAGTGCTGCATATAAAAGCGGTGCATGTAAACTATTGCTGTGTTTATGGTCAACTGGGAGCTGGAGCACGGGTTAAGGACCAAACATATTTTACACATGATGATTACACAGACAAAAGTCAATCAAATCAGACATATTGAGCTTAAATTAAAAAAAACTACAACAAAAAAACAAAAAACTTCAGGGCAGCTCCAAGTTTGTCTTGTTTTAATCTTAAAACTAAAACTTTTTAACACTAGGATCAACAAAAAATAAACAATAATCTGTATGAATAGTACACCTATTAAATATTTATTACTAGGGATGTAACAATATTGACAATATCATGATATTGCAATATTAAGTCTCAAAACATTGTCATGGACTTGTATGATATTTAAAGATGAGCTCCCGGGGCTGATATTGTTTTGTTGCAGCAGAACAGTAAAAAGCAGAGGGAACTACAGAGACCATGATCCTTTGCTCCATTTCAGTGCAGTCAGCATGGCACAGTAACTCTTATTAAACACTTATTTAGTTTGACTCTTTTGAAATAAGACAATAATTAATGCACCAAAGGCTCATTAGGCCATTTTTAGAGAATATGTTTTGTTATCGTGAGCTTTTCTACAAAACCTGAGCCTCCCACAGCACTGCAGTAAACATCGCACCAGGAGATCTGGATATCATTACTTCCCTATTTTTTTATTACTCTGACACTCAAGGTCTTTACTTTAGAGCATAATACAAAATAAAAAAGAGTGCTCTGGTTAAAATTACCTCAGCAGCTGTACTGTGCTTTTTGCAGCATTTAGCAGCCCATGAACAGTAACTCTGTCACAAAAAACACAAAAACTCGCAATAAAAGATATTTCTTTTTAGTTACTAAAGAATTACACTAAAATATATTTCTAGATGTCTAAGTGTGCAAATATTCACTGATAAGTAAATCACCAACAATGCTCAAATCTAAGACCCAGAGGAGCAAAGTTTAATACAAACCCATTAGATTTGATATTTGCAAAGCCTTAAAAACAAAACTACTTCTAAGATCCTGGAGCTGCCATGTGCTAGTTCCAAAAACAAACTTCAGACAAATTTTAGAGCTGGTAAATTTAAAAGAAAATTAAGAGAAAGCTCGTTAAATAAAAATTATTAATGTAAATAATAATATAAATAGGTGGTTTGTAAACAGTCTTAGTAGGCTAATAATAACTAGCTTCCAATGCTAACACTACTAGCACAACATTTTTTACCCTAGTTATTAAACTGAACGCAGAGGTTTTACCTGGAATTTCCTGGGAGCATCCTGAGAATCCATAACCTAAAATAATCCTACCCCTGACCCAGCTAAAATAATCTGAGTCCTGTTCTGTCTGACTTCTGGCGTGTGTTAGCCTCGCGTTAGCATGGTGTTAACATGTTTTTAGCCTGGTTTCACAGCCCGTGTCCGGGAGCAGGATACACGTTGAGCCGCTGGCCCATGTCCTGGATGAGGTTGGCCGCCTGCTGCCGGTAGGACAGCTCCCGGTCCGGCTCCACTCCGCAGCGGCGGGACGGCGACTCCTGCAGCTGCTCCCGGGAGAAGAACCAGCGCGACGAGGCTCCGCGGGCCGCCGCCATCTTCCCTCCACAGTGGCGTCACGGCTGCAAACAGGAAGTGACGTCAGGACGCACGGCTCTTTAGGAGGAGTTTTTGGGGCGAGTGGCGCCACCACGCGGCGAGGAACAATGGGGTCGTTCCAGGTCGGATGACCACACACAGGCCGTTTCTCAATACCAAAGACACAAGTACGTGCTTGTGTTCTTGGTAAGTACGTACTTGCCGAGTACGCTGGAAGTACAGACTTGGGGAGCACGGGAGCACACAGAACGGTTTCTTGTGAATTGGAACAGCAGCGTGCTTGATGACGTCACAGCACAGCTCATCTTTTTCTCTCGTAATAATAAAATTATACACTGCGTTAAAATAATTATACAGTATAAAGCTTTAAACTAGTTTGTATCTTAAATATTTTAATAATGCATATTACTATTATATTACATGCTATTTTAAATTTTATAAAAGAAATTTACTGTCGTATTTTTTAACTGATTATGAATTCAAACTGTGGCAGCAATTGTAGCAATTAAAACAACATTAATAGGAGACGGGACTGTGGGACGTCCCAGCTGGAGTTACTTTAGTGTTTGTTGTTGTCCGCAGAGCTGTTGCTGTCGCCGCCGCTCACCTTTACCCCGGGGCCGAGGCGAAGACAAAGAGCTCTGATGCGGCGGAGGAGGACCGGCAAATGCTCAGAGCTTTATTGATGGCAATTTTTTCATAGCTTCTTTGCAGATTAGACCATGTTCAGAACTGTCTCTGAGTCAGTCTGACCATCTCCAGAACTGTCTCTGAGTCAGACTGACCATCTCCAGAACTGTCTCTGAGTCAGACTGACCATCTTCAGAGTTGCCTGGATGTCTGAGAAAACATCACTACAGTTAGCAACTTTTCAGTAATTAAAATAAAATATGTTCATTAAACTGTTAAAGTCTGTTTCTCTTGCTTCAGATAACATTGCTTTTGTTTACAAAAATCAAACCTCCCTTGGTATTGCACATGAAGAATTTTTAATTAAAGATTTTGAACTAATTTTGTAATTGTGCTCCTCTCTGATCTGAGCTGTGTGAACTAGCACAGCCTCAGTGTCCCTGCTTCTCTTCCCTCATGTCCCATCATCTCACTGCCAGGCTCTACCCCTGTCTTTGTGGGTCGATTGCAGAATGGATATTCATTTTAATCATAGTCATACTTCATTTGTCACATGCTATTTGTTTGTTTGCAGCAATGTGAGGATGACTCTGTCATTGTAATAGAGAGCTGTAAAACAAGCCACTTACCTTGTATTTTCCACCATCTTTAGGACAGTAGTCAGTGCTTTCTTTCAGCCTGGTTTTGAGTTTCTTTTTCCCGTCAAGAGCCACTTGGCCTCTCGTCAGTGTAGACCTGGGTTTCTTCTGTCGTCCCTGATTGAAATTTAAACATTAGTCTTTTTATAACAAATAATATTACTCATAACAAGTCAAAACAAAAGAGAATAGATGAACAAAATATTGTTCATAACACATTTTGCCTTAATTTACCTTGAACCTATAATTTTGAGAGAAATATTTAGTTAATATAAAATATTTACTTAATATAACGTTAATAGCATTAATATTTTTGATATACAACAAATATAGCCCACAACAAATACAAAAAACGAAGCTAAAACTGATTTTTTTTACCACTAAAAAGACCGCCAGAGGCAGCGGCACATTTGGAAACGAGTGCCGGACTCGGCTGTTTTGAGCCGGGTACAGTTAGCTCTGAGTGCCGCTAGCTAGTGAGGGGCGCTGGGTCCGGCCGGCGGTCAACGTCGGAACTAAATTCTCAGTTAGGGGCTATCTTTAAGAATAGAGTACAGATTTAAGATTAAAATGATAAACTTCTCGCCTCAAATCGTCTTAAGTTAATTTCGTGCCAAGACAGCAGTAATATTTCAACTTTAAACTTACCGCTGTGGACTTTCTCCTCCACCACGGCTGCCACCGCAAAGCATTCTGGGATAGCAGGCAGCCTCAAGTACACACAAGTCTGCTCTGATGCAGACTCGGTAAAGTGGGCGGGGCGAGAACAACATCCGGGGATTTGATCCGTTCTCGGTCTGTGCGAACTTTGAATTGGAACAGGACTCGGTCCGCCAAGGATGATTTGTCACGAGTCCACGAGAACACAAGAACAGACAAGTACGCATATTGAGGGGATACTTTTACTGTACTACATTTTTGACAAAGTATCTGTAGTTTTTACTCCACAACATTTATGAGTTAGTTTGAAGTAAAATAATTTGAGGTTTGGTTTAAAATCCTGTGTTTTTGTTGTACCCTCACTGCAGACACACAGTACTTAAATAAAAAAAGATGCAGTAAAGTAGTACTCCTTTAGAAACAACAGAATAATAAAGACAGAAGACCTTCAGCAAAATCCCTCACATTTAAAACATTCATGAATTCTACCTTGAATCTGTGCAAAATAATTTTACTTAAAGTAAAGTAATTATTAAGTAATGAAGTTGAGTAGGTCTTCCACCTCTGGTGACATGAAACCTGCCTTTAGGCCGTCCTGACCCAGCTTTCGCTGCTGCTTCAGTTGCTCCTCCATGGGAAGCTCCATGGATAAACCCATGCAGATGAAGCTCTGGTCACTGTTTCCTGGCCTGTGTAGTCTCCTACGTCCTGCCACAGCAGCGGCTGCAGTCTGCAGGATCATCGATGACCCCTCTTCCTTATTTACCCAAAGAGGATGAAGTGGAGCAGGTGAAGACAGCGTTTGTTGGGCACAAGGCACCCCCCGTGCTGTCGGTGCCATCAACAGGTGCCACGCGAGGCCATCCCTACTGCAGAACCACAGAAGAGAGATGTTACATGAAGACATTTCCCCTCCATAATCCTACAGAGTGTGTGTAATGCAGAGGGACATTCACTGCCGTGGGATCTGTGTAGGACACACCTGTCCTTAGCTGTTCACCAGGCCAGGCTCAGAGAGAGGGGGGTACCTGTGCCTCCAATACATCATCATTGTAATGACCCCATACCGGCAGCCTGAAACCAGTAAGACCTACAATGACACACAAAATTCATACTTGGATTACTGTAGAATATAATCATAATTATTAAACAGTGAACATTTTTGTTTGTACAGGACAAGTGGAGGCGCGCTACAACACCACACAAAGGCCAGCAGTGTTAGAGTGCGTACCTTTGGTGCTCTGAAGACACAATGGCAGATCCATCTCAGGTTCTCTCCTAAACTCATGGAACCAGCTGCATGCCCACTACAGCTGCATAGAGAGTTTAGGTGAAGAGCAGGAGGATGAAGCAGCAGCAGGACCAGGAGAGGACAGGAAGGTGCTGCAGCTGAAGACTGGGAGCTCTCCAGAACTGTCTCTGAGTCAGACTGATCATCTCCAGAACTGTCTCTGAGCCAGACTGACCATCTCCAGAACTGTCTCTGAGCCAGACTGACCATCTCCAGAACTGTCTCTGAGTCAGACTGACCATCTCCAGAACTGTCTCTGAGTCAGTCTGACCATCTCCAGAACTGTCTCTGAGTCAGACTGACCATCTCCAGAACTGTCTCTGAGCCAGACTGACCATCTCCAGAACTGTCTCTGAGCCAGACTGACCATGTTCAGAACTGTCTCTGAGTCAGACTGACCATGTTCAGAACTTTGTCTGAGTCAGTCTGACCATCTCCAGAACTGTCTCTGAGTCAGACTGACCATCTCCAGAACTTTGTCTGAGTCAGTCTGACCATCTCCAGAACTGTCTCTGAGTCAGACTGACCATCTCCAGAACTGTCTCTGAGTCAGACTGACCATCTCCAGAGTTGCCTGGATGTCTGAGAAAACATCACTACAGTTAGCAACTTTTCAGTAATTAAAATAAAATATGTTCATTAAACTGTTAAAGTCTGTTTCTCTTGCTTCAGATAACATTGCTTTTGTTCACAAAAATCAAACCTCCCTTGGCATTGCACATGAAGAATTTTTAATTAAATATTTTGAACTAATTTTGTAATTGTGCTCCTCTCTGATCTGAGCTGTGTGAACTAGCACAGCCTCAGTGTCCCTGCTTCTCTTCCTCTTGTCTCCCTCATGTCCCATCGTCTCACTGCCAGGCTCTACCCCTGTCTTTGTGGGTCGATTGCAGAATGGATATTCATTTTAATCATAGTCATACTTCATTTGTCACATGCTATTTGTTTGTTTGCAGCAATGTGAGGATGACTCTGTCATTGTAATAGAGAGCTGTAAAACAAGCCACTTACCTTGTATTTTCCACCATCTTTAGGACAGTAGTCAGTGCTTTCTTCCAGCCTAGTTTTGAGTTTCTTTTTCCCGTCAAGAGCCACTTGGCCTCTCGTCAGTGTAGACCTGGGTTTCTTCTGTCGTCCCTGACTGAAATTTAAACATTAGTCTTTTTATAACAAATATTACTCATAACAAGTCAGAACAAAAGAGAATAGATGAACAAAATATTGTACATAACTCATTTTGCCTTAATTTACCTTGAACCTATAATTTTGAGAGAAATATTTAGTTAATATAAAATATTTACTTAATATAACGTTAATAGCGTTAATATTTTTGATATACAACAAATATAGCCCACAACAAATACAAAAAACGAAGCTAAAACTGATTTTTTTTACCACTAAAAAGACCGCCAGAGGCAGCGGCACATTTGGAAACGAGTGCCGGACTCGGCTGTTTTGAGCCGGGTACAGTTAGCTCTGAGTGCCGCTAGCTAGTGAGGGGCGCTGGGTCCAGCCGGCCGGTCAACGTCGGAACTAAATTCTCAGTTAGGGGCTATCGTTAAGAATAGAGTACAGATTTAAGATTAAAATGATAAACTTCTCGCCTCAAATCGTCTTAAGTTAATTTCGTGCCAAGACAGCAGTAATATTTCAACTTTAAACTTACCGCTGTGGACTTTCTCCTCCACCACGGCTGCCACCGCAAAGCATTCTGGGATAGCAGGCAGCCTCAAGTACGCACAAGTCTGCTCTGATGCAGACTCGGTAAAGTTGGCGGGGCGAGAACAACATCCGGGGATTTGATCCGTTCTCGGTCTGTGCGAACTTTGAATTGGAACAGGACTCGGTCCGCCAAGGATGACTTGTCACGAGTCCACGAGAACACAAGAACAGACAAGTACGCATATTGAGAAACGGCCACAGAGATATAATAAAACACTAGAGTGGACATTCTAATGGTGAACTGCAGTAACTGACATCCGGCAGCCATATTGTGACGGTATGTTCTGCCCCAGCGCAATGTAAACAAACAGGGAGATGCACTCATCTTTGTGATATATTTTGATATAATTTTGTTCATTTCGTGACTTTCTTCTTATTTGAGTATGATCTCATGCCCGGTCTTGCAAAAAATTATTTTAAGCTATTGCCAGCCAATACATTAAAAAGCTAAGCTAATTGATAATACTGTGTGAAATGAGATCAGTCACTTGATTTATAACTTTTGTACCTCATTTTCTAAATGATTACACGTTATTCACCTAGTCTATTTACAAATATGCATTTTATTAACATAAAACATTTACTTACATTCAGCCTATATTTACATTGAACTTGGATTTTTGTCCATACAGTGTTACTAAAAATCATTTAAAAAGAAAATTAGAACAGTCGGGTGAGTAGCTGTTAGTAGCGTAGCTATTGTTTTTTTCCAGTTGATCGAACGCAAAATCATTACATAGTGTTGTTATGTTTATCAGCTTAACTGTACACAACCTATTGATTAAATTCCTTAATAAACATTTACATACATTTACATTTATTAAATACTAAAACTGCAGAACAAGGGGGAAATCCAGTTGGCACAAACATGACTAAATAATAGTCCTTTATGCATCAGAAACTCCGTATTTCGGTGCAAATAAGTACTAACCAAGACTTTGAGAGTACACTGTATTATTACAAGTTGAAAACTCTCACTTTATTTAAATTTCTGACTTTTATTCTATGAGACTTATGTCACTGTTTTTAGGTTACTTACTATTAGCATTACCGTTAGCCTACAGTCACAAGATGGCCGCTGGAATTGCCACCGAAGCGGTTGCCATGACCACTCTAGTGCTTTATTATATCTCTATGTGACAAACCTCACAAAGTACAAGTGGGACAATTTGCCAGTTTAACAATTGTATCTTTTGTATTTTTGTATTGTTTGTTTTTATATTATTATTGGACCATATGAATATGGAATAAAGTTGAATTGAATTTGTGTGATTTGGTGGGACAAGCCCAGAAATACATGTTTTCATACAAATCTGACTTACCAAGATATTGAGATGCAAGTTGCTGTTGTGCTGTTTTTATCCCCAAAACACACATTTACTTTACTGAGACTTTATTCATTGGAATAAAAAAGATGGAACAGAAAAAAATCTAGGCTCTCAGTCTGTATATTTTCAAAATAATCAGCTCCAGCTCCCAGCTCCAGCCTGAGACACAGAGAAGCAACACAACAAAGATACAGTGAAGCCCAAAATTATTCATACCCCTGGCAAATTCTGACTTAACGTTTCTTTCATTCAACCAGCAAGTTTTTTTTTTGTTTTTGTTTTGTTGACCAGAAATTTTTTGACCAGAAATGACACAGGCTTCTCCCAAAAGATAATAAGACGATGTACAAGAGGTATCATTGTGGAAAAAAAGTCTCAGCTTTTATTTACATTTTATTTACATTTACAATAAAAGTAACCTTAAGTCAGAATTTGCCATTTCGGGCTTCACTGTACATTCAATCTATTAAGATGGGATGCTCACAAATACTTAGTCTACATTTTGCACAAGGAACACTCACCTGACCTTGTTGTTCTTACCTTAAATATCACTTTTTATCAGATCCATTGAGCACCAATGAAAAAGTGGGACATTATCTGAATCAGTGGGATGGAGGGACAGAGGACTAAATGGCTGTGCAGGACAACCAAAAGTGGGACAGGTGGTCAACTTTTTCATTGGTGGATCTTAGAAAAAGTGAAACTCAAGTTAAGAACAACAAGGTCAGGTCAGTGTTCCTTGTGTAAAATGTAGAATAAATATTTGTGAGCGTGCTGTCTCTGGGTTGGAGTGAATGTTTGTTGTATGTTTGTTATATGTTTGTTATATGTTTGTTGTATGTTTGTTATATGTTTGTTGTATGTTTGGAATATGTTTGTTGTATGTTTGTTGTATGTTTGTTATATGTGTGTTGTATGTTTGTTATATGTTTGTTATATGTTTGTTGTATGTTTGTTGTATGTTTGTTATATGTTTGTTGTATGTTTGTTGTATGTTTGTTATATGTTTGTTGTATGTTTGCTGTATGTTTGTTATATGTTTGTTGTATGTTTGTTGTATGTTTGTTGTGTGTTTGCTGTATGTTTGTTGTATGTTTGCTGTATGTTTGTTATATGTGTGTTGTATGTTTGTTATATGTTTGTTGTATGTTTGTTGTATGTTTGTTGTATGTTTGTTATATGTTTGTTGTATGTTTGTTGTATGTTTGTTGTATGTTTGTTATATGTGTGTTGTATGTTTGTTATATGTTTGTTATATGTTTGTTGTATGTTTGTTATATGTTTGTTATAAGTTTGTTGTATGTTTGTTATATGTTTGTTGTATGTTTGTTGTATGTTTGTTGTATGTTTGTTATATGTTTGTTGTATGTTTGTTGTATGTTTGTTGTATGTTTGCTGTTTGTTTGTTATATGTTTGTTGTATGTTTGCTGTATGTTTGTTGTATGTTTGCTGTATGTTTGTTATATGTGTGTTGTATGTTTGTTATATGTTTGTTATATGTTTGTTGTATGTTTGTTGTATGTTTGTTATATGATTGTTGTATGTTTGTTGTATGTTTGTTATATGTTTGTTGTATGTTTGTTGTATGTTTGTTGTATGTTTGTTATATGTTTGTTGTATGTTTGTTGTATGTTTGTTGTATGTTTGTTATATGTTTGTTGTATGTTTGTTATGTTTGTTATATGTGTGTTGTATGTTTGCTATATGTTTGTTGTATGTTTGTTATATGTTTGTTGTATGTTTGTTGTATGTTTGTTGTATGTTTGTTATATGTGTGTTGTGTGTTTGTTATATGTTTGTTGTATGTTTGTTGTATGTTTGTTGTATGTTTGTTATATGTGTGTTGTATGTTTGTTATATGTTTGTTATATGTTTGTTATATGTTTGTTGTATGTTTGTTGTATGTTTGTTGTATGTTTGTTATATGTGTGTTGTATGTTTGTTATATGTTTGTTATATGTTTGTTATATGTTTGTTGTATGTTTGTTATATGTGTGTTGTATGTTTGTTATATGTTTGTTATATGTTTGTTGTATGTTTGTTGTATGTTTGTTATATGTTTGTTGTATGTTTGTTGTATGTTTGTTATATGTGTGTTGTATGTTTGTTATATGTTTGTTATATGTTTGTTATATGTTTGTTGTATGTTTGTTATATGTTTGTTTTATGTTTGTTGTATGTTTGTTATATGTGTGTTGTATGTTTGTTATATGTTTATTATATGTTTGTTATATGTTTGTTGTATGTTTGTTATATGTTTGTTGTATGTTTGTTGTATGTTTGCTATATGTTTGTTATATGTTTGTTGTATGTTTGTTGTATGTTTGCTATATGTTTGTTATATGTTTGTTGTATGTTTGTTGTATGTTTGTTGTATGTTTGTTATATGTTTGTTGTATGTTTGTTGTATGTTTGCTATATGTTTGTTATATGTTTGTTGTATGTTTGTTATATGTTTGTTGTATGTTTGTTATATGTTTGTTGTATGTTTGTTGTATGTTTGCTATATGTTTGTTATATGTTTGTTATATGTTTGTTGTATGTTTGTTGTATGTTTGTTATATGTTTGTTGTATGTTTGTTGTATGTTTGCTATATGTTTGTTATATGTTTGTTGTATGTTTGTTATATGTTTGTTGTATGTTTGTTATATGTTTGTTGTATGTTTGTTGTATGTTTGCTATATGTTTGTTATATGTTTGTTATATGTTTGTTGTATGTTTGTTGTATGTTTGCTATATGTTTGTTATATGTTTGTTGTATGTTTGTTGTATGTTTGCTATATGTTTGCTATATGTTTGTTATATGTTTGTTGTATGTTTGCTATATGTTTGTTATATGTTTGTTATATGTTTGTTGTATGTTTGTTGTATGTTTGCTATATGTTTGTTATATGTTTGTTATATGTTTGTTATATGTTTGTTGTATGTTTGTTGTATGTTTGCTATATGTTTGTTATATGTTTGTTATATGTTTGTTGTATGTTTGTTGTATGTTTGCTATATGTTTGTTATATGTTTGTTGTATGTTTGTTGTATGTTTGCTATATGTTTGCTATATGTTTGTTATATGTTTGTTGTATGTTTGCTATATGTTTGTTATATGTTTGTTATATGTTTGTTGTATGTTTGTTGTATGTTTGCTATATGTTTGCTATATGTTTGTTATATGTTTGTTGTATGTTTGCTATATGTTTGTTATATGTTTGCTATATGTTTGTTATATGTTTGTTGTATGTTTGCTATATGTTTGTTATATGTTTGTTATATGTTTGTTGTATGTTTGTTGTATGTTTGCTATATGTTTGCTATATGTTTGTTATATGTTTGTTGTATGTTTGCTATATGTTTGTTATATGTTTGTTATATGTTTGTTGTATGTTTGTTGTATGTTTGCTATATGTTTGTTATATGTTTGTTATATGTTTGTTATATGTTTGTTATATGTTTGTTGTATGTTTGTTGTGTTCATGTTCCTGTGTTTCAGGACAGTCTCGGTAAAGACATAACTTTGCAAAAGAAGTGTTTTGGGGATAAAACAGCACATCAAATGTTTTTTAGGCCCTAAACTAAAGCAGCTTGTATCTCAGTGAGTTGGTGAGTGAGATTTGTAAATCAACACATTTATTTATTGAGTTGTCCCACCATATTGCACAAATTGTCTCACTTTTTGTGCTTTTTGAGGTGGTTACCCTAGGACAGGGGTGTCAAACTCATTTTCACCGAGGGCCACATCAGCATAATGGTTGCCCTCAAAGGGCCAGATGTAACTGTAAGACAGTATAAATCAGGGGTGTCAAACTCAATCGGAGCTGGGGCCAAAATTAGAAAACCAGTCTTGGTCGTGGGCTGAATAAGAGAATTATATAAATAATAAAGCCAGCCTACTGTATTTTTGTTCTCAGTTAGGCTACAATAGGCTTTTTAACATAGAATAATACTTCCCCACAGAACTACAGGTGTAGATTTGTGGTTTTAAGGGGCTTTGTAGTTTTGTTTTAAATCAGAACTTGGAACTCAACAAATAACAACAAATAGGCCACAGACTACTGACTAACACTGGCCAATTATTTATTTATTAAGTATTATTTACTGCCACAGTTACCTAACTCCTCATATAAGACAGGTGTTTTCATCTGGTCCACTCTGTTTTACTGTGACAGTGGGTACTACCAGCAGATAAATATTTAGGTGCATGTCATGCCCCTTATGTAAATAAGCCCAGCACAACTTTAAGCTGAGTCAGCTCCTACACACAAACACGTATTATAGGCCTACTTTACTTTTATTGAGCAAACTACTGTCCACCTCTCTGTCCTCTGCAGGACACAGTGTGAGCAGGATGATACCTCTTTCTGGGCAGGTTTAGCTCGCTGTGTGTTAATGAGTGCATTAGAGCACAAGTAGCGACAGAGAGAAAGGAAAAAGAGCGACGGAGGGCAGTGCTGTTTTTAAAGACGTACGGTTTGTAAAGCAGATGTTCTTGCACTGCTGTGCGGTTGGAGCCTGTTTTTATTGCTGCCACATCAGCTCAACAAACAAAGTGTAGAGCGTTTACAGAGAGTCTCACCTGTTTAAGAAGCTCCTGCTCTCATTGACCTCTCTTTGCCCATTTCTTTTGTGGAAAGTTAAATTTCCTGTCAGAGAATCCTTCACGCTCTCTCTGCTCCTGCGGCTCGTTAAATGCCGCTCGCTAAAACAGCGGGGGAGGGGCAGTGCGGCGCGCAGCGACGCCGCTTCTGCAGTGCATTATGGGAGATGTAGTTCACACAGATCGAGCACAATATATCGGCGGGCTATTATTAATATAAAATGGAAATGATCTCGCGGGCCACAAGAAATTATCCTGCGGGCCACATTTGGCCCGCGGGCCTTGAGTTTGACACATGTGCCCTAGGAGCAAGGACACAAATCTGACTTGAGCACTGTTCACAGACCGACACTGATCGAAACTGCACAGCTCCAGCTCCTCTCCGACGAGACTAATGGGTGTTTCTCATTTACCAGGATCCTTCCTCCAGAGTCGTTCCTCTGAGCAAAGCTGAGTGTCCTGCTAACGCTGCATCTGAACGCTTTTGGAACATGCTCAGGAGTCGTCACGTGATCAAATACTGCGCCTTAAAAACATGGATCTAACATAAAAACAACTTCTTCACAAGAGGAAAATGGTCAAACAACAGAACGTGTGTGTCCTCATGTCTTTACATTTTGGTCCGATTAAATAAAAAAGATCTTACAAGAACGATTTGATATGTCATATTAAACAAAATCATTACATGTCATTAGCAGAAATTGTTCCTATAACATGTATATCAAAATAAGTTAAAATGAAATAATCATAAACAGCAAAAACTATCGGTCTCTAAAACTATCGGCCAGACATGTGACCAAAACGCCCCATGCCACCACACTGATGATCAAGTGAATGTAAACAAATGCCAACTCTGATGGAAAGCGGTGTTGAGCAGCTGTTATTCAGGTCAGTGTCTCCTCTCTGGTCCTGCAGCAAGTAAACCATTCACACCCACTCTGCAGGGATGGTGCTAATGTGTTTAACTATGTGCATCCACACAGTTCACCTGTATTCTGTTAGCCGGGCGAGCCAGACTCTCCTACTTGCTTTTCACAAGCAGGACAGTCTGGTTCCCCTCTCAGGGCGGCGCATTTCTCCGATTCAATTTGGAACTGGCCAATCACAGCCGTTTTTCTGCAGCGTCTTACGAAAGCAGAAGAGCTAACCAAAGTAACGGTAGCTACCAAGCTAATGCAATAACTTCTCTGACCTGATTAACGGCGTTTAGGTCTTTCCTTCCTCACCTGTTGGTTCTGCTGAAGTCCGCGTTATTGTTCAGTCCACTGTGGGATTTTTTTTTTCTTCGTCTTGTTGCAATTTTAACAACAGTTAAGTCCAGTTGACATGCGATGTAACAAGGTCATAAGAAAAAAAAAAAAAAAAAAAAAAAAGTTTTTCAACAGATCTTTGTACAACTGGCTTCTGCTGCTGTCCCTGTTCAGACATAAGGACAGAGATGCTCATAATACGCCGTATTCTGGTGTTTAATGAAACAAAAACCTGCAGGAATCTTTGTTTATTTGGGTCAGCGGTGCTCTGCTTATGTCCCACCCTTCGTTTCTCTGATTGGTCATTGTTCTGCCTCAGAAACAAAATGTTACTGAAGGAACCAGATTCACTTCTTAGTATAGAACAGGAAGAGTTTGTCTGGCAGGCCAGGCTTTAGTCTTCTGTGGTAATCAGTCTGACATTAAAGCTGCTAAAGTATCTTACTGTAGCTTGTAGCTTAAAGCAATAGCAACTGCATTAATCCAGAGTGTTCTGATCGTGTGAAGTATTTAGTAATATAACATAATGTTTAAATATATCTATAAATAGCTTTCTCAAATCTCAACAGTTTATTTCAGAAGCCTATAATCAGTGGAGTTTATGAAACTGTTTTACCTACGAATACGTCAGCATCAGGTGATTATTCCTCCTGCAGCACTAACTTTAGTCTCATCTTTCGTCCTAACCATAGATCATAGAAAATTATCTAACAGTCAATAATTCCAATATTTTTTCATGGTTACAATGATTAACTTCAGCTCTCACCATACACAGCAAAAATCATTCTGTTTATAAAATGTAAGCCTTAAATTCCAGTTTCTGTGGCGCACTCACATCCAACACAAACCTCTGCCTCTGCTCTGATGCAGTTCTGATGCTCAGTAAACAAACAAACACAAACAAACTCTCAACAAACACTTTCACAACCATTTATGACAACCCTGAAACTCACCCAAATCATTTTAGTTCAATTTTTGGAGATAATTTATACAAATACTACTGGGGCCATTTATACCTCTGTCTACCATATAAGGGGAAATGGCGCCACCTAGTAGAAAACAATAAAAACTAAAATCCCAATCCCTCACCATCATGAATCCATGAAATACTTGATAAAAATGTGAAATTATATTGCAGTGACAGTGTTTTATAAAAATGTTGTTTGAATGGGCGTCAATGGCACAAAAAATGTCTCAGCGGTAAAGGTGGGACTGTTTTTTAGACACTTTAAGAGTGTCTAAAAAAAAAATCCAGAAATCTAAAAATAAACACCTGAGGCCGAATCTATGCCATATGAATCAACACAGCAAAAGGTATCTACAAAAAACGGCTGCAGGAGAAGTAAAAGCCCTCAGAAAAATATCATCAGTGTCCAACGTCAGCGCAGAGCTCTAGTGCTGCAGTAAAACTGAGAGTTTAGAGACTGATGTAGGGAAATATGGAGCTTTCAGAACTGAGACCAGCCACAGTGACAGTGTATGTTTCTTATACGCTCGGTCACTTGCTTTCCAAAATGGCGATAACGACCCAGAATACACCTGTGTGACATCACCTGGCATTAACTGATTAGACTACAACAGCTTTCCTCCATGCAGAGCCTAAAATCTGCTTTTTAATGTGAGTCTATTTCCTCCAGTGTGGGCCACAGTAGAAATGTATTTGATTATCTTCTCCTGCAGGGAGTTTAATATTGTATTTAAATTTGTCTTTATTGTTAAATAAAAAAAAATGAAAGTGGTTGCAGTGCATTGTGGGCCGTTTGTAGCGAGGTGAGGCTGTGGAGGATCCACAGGGGCATCCTTCAGGAATTAGGATTTAACCGTTTGGAGCAGCACTGAGGAGCTGAGGACGAAGTGGTTCAGCCGCGAAGGATCCTGGGAAACACCCACTGATCATTCTTTTTACATTTAAAAAAGAAACAGTGTTGGACTCCTTTGCATTAGTATTTCAGGTTTTATCATTTTAAATAAGGTAAGGGCCACGGCGCCACTCAGAGCTGCGCCACACACACACAGTTTTACAATCACACAAACATTTAGGAAAAGAATAGTCTAAACTTTGATGACAAACGGCTCAGAACAGTTCTCCTGCTGCTGCCTGGAGCAGTGAGTGAAACGGCGACAGAGGAAACACAGCAGCGGAACAGAGAGAGAAGTCCGTCTTATAGAGTATGGCTGAACCAGTGGCTGCATGAGCACACCACCACAAATACAACACTTATGATCAGCTTTGGGCATATTTCTCTGGAAAAGTAATAAAACTATTGATAGAAACTATTGATAAAAACAAGAACTGGACAATCTCTAGCTCAGGAATGAACTTTTCCTAATGACATTTTTCTCCAGTTTCCAAGCACCAGTAGGACTCTGAAGCATTCAGCTAAAACAGAATGTAACCAACAGAGAAACACTGCAGAGAGTTTACTGCAGGGCCCATAGTCCATCGTCTTGTTGGACTCTCAGTGGAAAATGGAGTGACCTCAGCCTTTACCCCACATGTAGAGTCAGTGCAGGTGAGCAGCCCGAGGGATTTTTGTGTGTGGGGGAGTTAATTGCTTTCAGCCCACACAAGTCACACACAGTGCTTGTCAAGAATCCTGGGTTTCTGCAGAAGCAGAACCTGTCAGAACCTGCTGTGAAGGGAAGGGTTAGGGAACAACATGACAGACAGAAGCTGCACAGCGATCTCTTCAATAAGCGACGGTAGATTAAAGAAAGTTTGTGCTGCCAACAGTAAAATGCAGAACACATTTTGTTGAGGTCATTTGAGCTAAAAATGTTGTGCAGTCCCTCACAAAGCAACGCACCTGGGTCAGATTTTATATGAGCTTGAGCTCAGATTTGATGATAAGGATATTGTCATCTGTTAGAACAAAAAACAGTTTGTGAGAGAACTGATTTTCTTTTTTCATAAATAGTAGTAGGATTTTTTTTATATGTTGTTAGTTGACCAAAAACCTTATTAACCACAAAGGTAATAGAATGTTCAAGTTGTTAATGTAATAAACCCACAGATATAATCAGTCTCCAAAAATGTCAGCTCAGATTCCTCACAGCTCACAGAAACTCCAAAGATTCAAAGATTAGATCTTTACTCAGATTCAGATTACTCAGAAGAAAGTGCCATGGGCAGGTCTGAGGGCGGATATTTCCTCTGATTGGTCTGAAACACACCTACATGAATATGATATGATGATATCATATGATAGGCTGCTGTCAGCTCAGGTGCACAGTGAGCACTGAGGAGGCAACTCTGATCTCTTTCATTGTCTCTGGTTTATACAACATACTCTTGTACAGTCTGTGTGCTGTCCCGAGGCAGAGGACGACAGGGACACGTCTGTACAGAGGGGCCCATGATGTCCCTAAACATGGAGGAACGTGGAGAATCTGTACCTCTGACTGACTCAGATGACTCAGAGAGTCAGTCAGAGGTACAGAGTCTCTCTTCCCAGAGAGACTCATTAACCTCCTGGATCCGTGATAACATCAGAAAGAAGGAATGCAGGTCTTTCCAGAAAAGTGAAGAAAGTGACAGGTAAGACACACTGCTGTTAACTTTTGATGGCTCTCTTTTAATTTTTGCCAGGATATGATAAGTATTGATTAGAATTGTTTTTATAACAATAAAATATAACCGATAATTTGAAGCTCCTTGCAACCGATACCGATAATGAACCCCATAATTCTTATATAAGATTTTATATCTAATTTTTACCTTACTCTACGTGATTTTGAGAGAAGTACAATTTATTTGAACATTATAGCTCTTACAAAACTTTATTAATCCTGATCTTACTTATTAAACCTGAAATACATTTGACAAAATTATGAATAAATAATGATAATATACTGAGGTGTGTCCTGGAGGGGGCAGTACTGAGGTGTGTCCTGGAGGGGGCGCTTCTGAGGTGTGTCCTGGAGGGGGCAGTACTGAGGTGTGTCCTGGAGGGGGCGCTTCTGAGGTGTGTCCTGGAGGGGGCAGTGCTGAGGTGTGTCCTGGAGGGGGCAGTACTGAGGTGTGTCCTGGAGGGGGCAGTACTGAGGTGTGTCCTGGAGGGGGCAGAGCTGAGGTGTGTCCTGGAGAGAGCAGAGCTGAGGTGAGTCCTGGAGGGGGCAGTACTAAGGTGTGTCCTGGAGGGGGCAGTACTGAGGTGTGTCCTGGAGGGGGCAGAGCTGAGGTGTGTCCTGGAGGGGGCAGTACTGAGGTGTGTCCTGGAGAGGGCAGTACTGAGGTGTGTCCTGGAGGGGGCAGTGCTGAGGTGTGTCCTGGAGGGGGCAGTGCTGAGGTGTGTCCTGGAGGGGGCAGTACTGAGGTGTGTCCTGGAGAGGGCAGTACTGAGATGTGTCCTGGAGGGGGCAGTACTGAGGTGTGTCCTGGAGGGGGCAGTACTGAGGTGTGTCCTGGAGGGGGCAGAGCTGAGGTGTGTCCTGGAGAGAGCAGAGCTGAGGTGAGTCCTGGAGGGGGCAGTACTAAGGTGTGTCCTGGAGGGGGCAGTACTGAGGTGTGTCCTGGAGGGGGCAGTACTGAGATGTGTCCTGGAGAGAGCAGAGCTGAGGTGTGTCCTGGAGGGGGCAGTACTGAGGTGTGTCCTGGAGAGGGCAGTACTGAGGTGTGTCCTGGAGAGAGCAGAGCTGAGGTGAGTCCTGGAGGGGGCAGTGCTGAGGTGTGTCCTGGAGAGGGCAGTACTGAGGTGTGTCCTGGAGAGGGCAGTACTGAGATGTGTCCTGGAGAGGGCAGTACTGAGGTGTGTCCTGGAGGGGGCAGTGCTGAGGTGTGTCCTGGAGGGGGCAGTACTGAGGTGTGTCCTGGAGAGGGCAGTACTGAGATGTGTCCTGGAGAGGGCAGTACTGAGGTGTGTCCTGGAGGGGGCAGAGCTGAGGTGTGTCCTGGAGGGGGCAGTACTGAGATGTGTCCTGGAGGGGGCAGTACTGAGATGTGTCCTGGAGAGGGCAGTACTGAGGTGTGTCCTGGAGGGGGCAGTGCTGAGGTGTGTCCTGGAGGGGGCAGTACTGAGATGTGTCCTGGAGGGGGCAGTACTGAGATGTGTCCTGGAGAGGGCAGTACTGAGCTCTGTCCTGGAGAGGGCAGTACTGAGGTGTGTCCTGGAGGGGGCAGTACTGAGGTGTGTCCTGGAGGGGGCAGTACTGAGGTGTGTCCTGGAGGGGGCAGTACTGAGGTGAGTCCTGGAGGGGGCAGTGCTGAGGTGTGTCCTGGAGGGGGCAGTACTGAGCTGTGTCCTGGAGAGGGCAGTACTGAGGTGTGTCCTGGAGGGGGCAGTACTGAGGTGTGTCCTGGAGGGGGCAGTACTGAGATGTGTCCTGGAGGGGGCAGTACTGAGGTGTGTCCTGGAGGGGGCAGTACTGAGGTGTGTCCTGGAGGGGGCAGTACTGAGATGTGTCCTGGAGGGGGCAGTACTGAGGTGTGTCCTGGAGGGGGCAGTACTGAGATGTGTCCTGGAGGGGGCAGTACTAAGGTGTGTCCTGGAGAGGGCAGTACTGAGGTGTGTCCTGGAGGGGGCAGTACTGAGGTGTGTCCTGGAGGGGGCAGTACTGAGATGTGTCCTGGAGGGGGCAGTACTGAGATGTGTCCTGGAGGGGGCAGTACTGAGATGTGTCCTGGAGGGGGCAGTACTGAGATGTGTCCTGGAGGGGGCAGTACTGAGATGTGTCCTGGAGGGGGCAGTACTGAGGTGTGTCCTGGAGGGGGCAGTGCAGAAATATATATATGCAAGGAATATTGATGAATATTGATCAAAAACATGCTTTATAAGGCTGACATAAAAAAGGCAACTAAACAAAAGCAATGGTCATGGCTGCATCATCGAGGACCAACTGGCCACAGGAAGGAAGCGGCTCTGGCCTTTTGTCCCCAGCTGACACCCGGGTGCAGCTAATCAGCCGGCAGAACTGATCAAAGGATGGAAAAAGAAAAGAAACAAAACAAAATACTACGACACAAAGGCTGTAACAGAGGTTCATCTAGGTTAGTGGGTCTGTTGTTACTCATTTTCCTCTAAAAAACACTCCATAGATTCTCTTTAGGGTTCAGGGCTGGGCAGTTTGCTGGCCAATCCAGCTCAGTAATTCCATGGTCATTTAACCAGAATTTGGTACTTTAGGCAGTGTGGGCAGTCTTGCTGTGTGGGCAGTGGGCAGGAGTCTTGCTGTGTGGGCAGTGTGGGCAGGAGTCTTGCTGTGTGGGCAGTGTGGGCAGGAGTCTTGCTGTGTGGGCAGTGTGGGCAGGAGTCTTGCAGTGTGCGCAGGAGTCTTGCAGTGCGGGCAGTGTGGGCAGGAGTCTTGCAGTGTGGGCAGGAGTCTTGCTGTGTGGGCAATGTGGGCAGGAGTCTTGCTGTGTGGGCAATGTGGGCAGGAGTCTTGCTGTGTGGGCAGTGTGGGCAGGAGTCTTGCAGTGTGGGCAGGAGTCTTGCAGTGCGGGCAGTGTGGGCAGGAGTCTTGCTGTGTGGGCAGTGTGGGCAGGAGTCTTGCAGTGTGGGCAGGAGTCTTGCTGTGTGGGCAGTGTGGGCAGGAGTCTTGCAGTGCGGGCAGTGTGGGCAGGAGTCTTGCTGTGTGGGCAGTGTGGGCAGGAGTCTTGCTGTGTGGGCAGTGTGGGTAGTGTGGGCAGGAGTCTTGCAGTGTGGGCAGCAGTCTTGCAGTGTGGGCAGGAGTCTTGCTGTGTGGGCAGTGTGGGTAGTGTGGGCAGGAGTCTTGCAGTGTGGGCAGCAGTCTTGCAGTGTGGGCAGGAGTCTTGCTGTGTGGGCAGTGTGGGTAGTGTGGGCAGCAGTCTTGCAGTGTGGGCAGGAGTCTTGCTGTGTGGGCAGTGTGGGCAGCAGTCTTGCATTGTGGGCAGGAGTCTTGCAGTGTGGGCAGGAGTCTTGCTGTGTGGGCAGTGTGGGCAGCAGTCTTGCATTGTGGGCAGGAGTCTTGCAGTGTGGGCAGGAGTCTTGCAGTGTGGGCAGCAGTCTTGCAGTGTGGGCAAAAGTCTTGCAGTGTGGGCAGCAGTCTTGCAGTGTGGGCAGCAGTCTTATAGTGTGGGCAGGAGTCTTGCAGTGTGGGCAGTGTGGGCAGCAGTCTTGCAGTGTGAGCAGTGTGGGCAGCAGTCTTGCAGTGTGGGCAGGAGTCTTGCAGTGTGGGCAGGAGTCTTGCTGTGTGGGCAGTGTGGGTAGGACTCTTGCAGTGTGGGCAGCAGTCTTGCAGTGTGGGCAGGAGTCTTGCAGTGTGGGCAGGAGTCTTGCTGTGTGGGCAGTGTGGGTAGGAGTCTTGCTGTGTGGGCAGGAGTCTTGCTGTGTGGGCAGGAGTCTTGCAGTGTGGGCAGTGTGGGCAGGAGTCTTGCTGGATACTAAAATCAGTATCTCATATATTGCATCCTTTGAGCCAACTCCAGAGTTTGTACGAAAACCAGGGAAGTGCTTGCATATTTAAGTTTGTCCATGATGTCCATGATGTCCCATAACACCTGCACCACCCAACCCCTCCTGGATAACACTGCTGCACTCCCTCAACTCCCACCTCCACTGAGGAAACCTGCCTCCGACCTGTGACTGTGACCTGGGGACTGTCCTGTCTCTACTTCACTTTGTGCATCTTCGATTTCTTTGATTTGGGCAGGTCCTTACAAGATTATGGAGATTTTCTTCCTTGGTGGGAGTGTTCTCGACATTGCTGTGGTCTGTTGGGAGAGCAGCTCTTCCAAAAAGGATCAACAAACTAAACTGAATGGCTGCTCACATTATCAGAAACAGGGCTGACCCTGTTGTTAACGTCAGGAAAGCTGCAGGAATCTGATAATACAAAAGTACACATTGTGAATATTATATGAAAATGTAACTTTCAGAGTTTCATTTACTGTTTTACTAGCTATGAGGTTTAGGTTTATGCCTGTGTGGATTTACTTAAAATAATTTTGATGTTTACTTGTGATCATACTTTTTCCACTAAAACAGTTTGTGTTTCTGTCAGAGAGGACAGGTGTATGTGTGGTTACCTGAAGAGCAGTCATGCTGCGGACACTGTGGACTTCACTGGAGAACATGTGGCTGAAGTGCCCACTGATGCTTTTGGAGGAATCTGCTTCGGGGGTTTGGGACGCAAGACTGCAAAGGTGACTATGGATTTTTGTTCATTCCTTTATTACTGTTCTGTGCTCCTTTACCAGTACCATCTCTCTCTTGAGAGGAGGGGTGGGGGGTGGGGGATGTTGTAGGAGACAGGTGGACCTAGTTCTCGCTCACTGAAAATGTTGAATCGGTGTCAGGTGTCAGCATTGAAGGGGCGCTCTGATTGGCCACATGCCCTGTTTACAATCTGTCACACAGCTCCAAATTAACATTAAAACTATTCAGCTTGTTTCCTACAGCAGCGACACTGTTTGTGCTGCAGTTAGCTTAGCTTAGCTTTAGCCTTGTGCAGATATAGAATATAATATCCTCCCTCTGAGGCAAACAGCCATAGATGTAATAAAGAGTAAAAGAGTAGACCCTGCATCGATTACTGCCTATTGGCACTGACGAGCTGTGGGGCCGCCAGCTTGGACCGATCCCCGCTCCACTCAGTGTAATCTGTTTCACAGGCGTAATGAAGTGTCAGTGCTTTTAATCAATCATAACTTGCTGAATACTAAACTGATTTTCACACTTTCTTTCGCTGTAAACGTCAGGCATGAAGCTATGATACAGGACACATGGTTCGGCGTATTTTAATATTCATAGTGGGCTTAACCGTAACAGAATATTCTGATATATGTATGAGATGTATGGTAGGTGTTTTGCAAAACACACACACACACTAATATATGATAGAGAAGCAAAAATACTACTCAGCTAATTTAATACAAGATTAATATGTATGATTAGAGCTGGGAAAATTATGCACAGTGCTCAGGTTAGATTTGTGTCCGACTTGTTCTCGACTTGCTCTGATGCCACAAGTGCGACGGTCACCGTGAGATCCAAACGAGACCAGTGCCTGAGCCCCCTGGAGGGCATCAGGAGCAACTGCGGAGGCTGCACGGCTCAGTGCATGATGGGAAAATGCCCACCTGTCAGCGGTGAACGGACAGGTGATTGGATCTGAGTTTAGTGCTGATCAGAAACGTAACGCACGACACTTCATTGCCCTCCTCTCCTTCTTCCCCCGCCTCTTTTTTTTAAATAAAGACTAAAGTTACAGTTTTGACCTGGATAAACCAACTCACGCGAGAAGTGGATTTCGGGTGTGATGGCGCGTGATCTGAGCCACTAACTGTCCGACTTCAGTACAGGTGTATTTCCCCTCCTCTCACTGCGGCCGTGCACTCGCGTTCACAATCCAGGCGAGGCGCAGTTCATCTGGAACGAGCCTAATGCAACAAGTGAACGAGCTAAAGCAACATGAGTGACCAAAAAGACACATTGCTAAATGGACAATTCTGCTTCAAATCGTCACCAGACAGCAATATACACAAAACAAAAGTTATGTGCAGTCTATGCAAGGATGAGTTCAATTACCACTGGAGTAACACAGTTCATAGTATTTACACTGTTGTGAACCACAACAATTGTTATTAATTGAAGAATTAAACTTATTTTTGTTAAAGTTCTAAAAGAGATTACACATGCTTTTTTAGGTACATTTTGTGTATTTGTTGGTTGTACCTTATTTAGGCAAACTTTGTCTGAGTTATAGGTCTCAAAGAGACTATTCATTTATTTTCTTTGCAAGTTTAGTTTGCATTGCACAAGTTTACAGTAAAGTATGTGAAGGTTAAATCAAAATAAATGTTCTAAATTGACAATTTTATGTTTGTACGTGAATAATAACTGGTAGTTATTAATCGCAATTAATAACTGGTAGTTATTATTCGCGATTAATCGCGATAAAAAAAATTTCAAATTTGCGATTAATTAGTTAATTTTTTTTTTTTATCGATTCCCAGCCCTAAAATTTATATAAAGAGTTTTGGTATAATTCAGATATACAGAGAGTTTCAATATAAGACAGTAATATTATATTCACAAAATACAACCAATAAAAATGTTCAATCTTACTCGTGAAAAGTAATTCCCTGAGCCCTGCTCTCGATAGTACGCTGATTCGAACAAGAATACTGCCCAGAGCTCATCTTGTATCTACTGCTGCTGTTGTGGTTTATGTGTGCGGGGAGGATGACCGGTCCAAGATGGCGGCCGCATTTCTCGCACCCCAGCAGCCAGTACTGGGTCTACTCTTTACTATGTCTATGCAAACAGCTGCAATAATCCAGTCCCTTTAATCCATTCATGTGATTTGTAAAATGTGGCACATACGATTATTATTCATTGATAAATTCGTGAGTGAACCACTTGAGTGTTGCTGAGTTTATTTACAGCCCGTTATCAGCAGAGTTTAGCCACTAGCGCTGCCTGCTTTTATAAATAGTTACTACGTCTTGAGCATTCGCAGAACGTACACTCTGCTCGGTTGTCGGTATTGAGACACTTTCTGTCCGACCAGAGGAGACGAGAGGAGACAGCAACCGCTCTGTGTCTTAGGACGGAGGTCAGGTGTTGGGTTGTGTCCCAGCCTTTAAAGCCATAACCGACAAACAAACATTCACATAAAGTAAGAGACGTTTAGGTATTCTCCAGTTATACTGTTTGTGTCTTGGTGGTGGTAAGAAAAAGGAGTGTCCAGAGCAAAGCCCAGAAAGGACATAGACTCACAGACATGGAAAAGAAGCTGCAGGACTTAAAAAACTATCATACACCATTTTGTTGTTTATCTTTGTAAATTGTCATTTCTATCATAGTAATTTCTTAATGTTTTTTAAGTGTTTTTTTTTTTTTAATGTTTGTTTTTTTAAGTTACATTGACCAAGTGTCAGGCTCTTTTACGGTAAAAGTGTAGTTTAAAGTGTCTGACTCTTTCCTGTGTGTGTGTTTAGTATGCCCGAGTGTCCTCTGAAACCAAACCGGAAGTGCTGTACCAGTTACTGACAGAGCAGTGGAAGCTGTCTCCTCCAAACCTGATCGTCTCAGTGACCGGAGGAGCCATGTTCTTCAAATTCAATGCCAACCTCATGGAAGTTTTCTGCAGGAGCCTCATGAAAATAGTGCACACTACAGGTACATGATTCTACTGTAGATGTTTAATGTTACTCATGTAAGTCATTAGTAACTAGAAGTAAGTAGATTATGTTACTGATGTCCAGGGTAAGGTAGACTGTATTGTCCCTGTAGGGAAATGTGTCCTCTGCATTTGACCCATGCTTCAGTGCTGCTGGGAAAACCTGTGTGGGGTATTGACAAAAATGAATATCTTTTCTTAAACTTTTTTTTTTAAAGACAATATTCGATATTCAGATGTTCCACTTTTCAGATATCAGTTTGTTAGGGAGGGAAATAAAACCAGGAGGTCTCCTGTAGCCAATAATAAGTTTGCATGTTCTCCCCGTGTCTGGGTGGGTTTCCTCTGGGTGCTCCGGTTTCCCCCATCAACCTCAAAAACATGCACAATAGGCTAAAACCTCCAGCTAGGTACTCCTGGCCAGGATCCTGTCTCAAGATCTGGAGAATGGTCCCTGGGCTCTGCACTGCGGCAGCCCACTGCTCCTGACAGGTTGCCCCAGCGGCATTGAGGGATGGGTCAAATGCAGAGAATGAATTTCCCTACGGGGATCAATAAAGTATACCTTACCTTACCTTACCTTACCTTAACTTAGGTCTGCCTCAACTGTAGCACTGTCAGGGAGACACCGTGATTTTGACCTTTACTTAACCAGGAAAGTCCCACTGAGATTCAGAATGTCACTTACAGCGGAGCACTGGCCCCATGGGAGACCTATTGTACATGTTTTTAGTGGTAGAGGAAACCTTCACATACACGGGGAGAACATGCAAACTCCACACAGAAAGGCCCCACCCAGTCTGGGAATCAAACCCAGGACCTTCTACTTTGAGGCAGGAGTGCTAGCCACTATGCCACTGTGCCACCAGTGCCCCTGATTTCAACTCAGGTGTTGATCAAAAAGAGCACTGACAGTAAACTAAAGCACAAAGGTGCATAAATATCACTTTTAGCAAATTGTTTAAAAGCTCAACAACACTCTTTTTAGCTTTGGTTAGATATTCAAATTTTGCATCCTTACAATACAATACATCTCCCAGCAGGCCTGAGGATAGTGTACAGGAACATCTGTGCAGAGGACAGTGTACAGGAACATCTGTGCCGAGGATAGTGTACAGGAACATCTGTGCAGAGGACAGTGTACAGGAACATCTGTGCCGAGGACAGTGTACAGGAACATCTGTGCCGAGGATAGTGTACAGGAACATCTGTGCCGAGGATAGTGTACAGGAACATCTGTGCAGAGGACAGTGTACGGGAACATCTGTGCAGAGGAGAGTGTACGGGAACATCTGTGCAGAGGATAGTGTACAGGAACATCTGTGCAGAGTACAGACTGGAAGTCCTGAGGTCAAGGTGGGAAACACCTCCAAAGGTGATAGAGAACGACCGAGCTAAGATCCTGTGGGACTTCCAGATCCAGATCCTTACAGAACGGTAATGGAACCAAGCGGACATCGTGGTGATGGACAAACAGCAGAGGAAACCGTTGTGGTTGACATCGCAATACCAAGCGATTGCAACATCAGGTAAAAGGAACACGAGAAACTAGAGAAATACCAAGGCCTCAAAGAAGAACTTGAGAAGGCCTGGAAAGTGAAGGCAACAGTGGTGCCCATGGTCATCGGAGCACTCGGGGCAGTAACCCCCAAACTGGAAGAGTGGCTACAGCAGATCCCAGGAAAAACATCAGACATCTCAGTCCAGAAGAGCACAGTCCTAGGAACAGCAAAAATACTGTGCAGAACCCTCAAGCTCCCAGGCCTCTGGTAGAGGACCCGAGCTTGGATGGATGAGACCGCCCGTGGAGGGAGAGAGGAGACCCGGGTTCACATCCCGGCCGAGGCGAATACCAACTTCCAGTGTGGGTCCTTAGGCAAGACCCTTTGCGCTATTGCCTACCTCATATATAATGATGATGAGAGACAATGAATTACGAGACATACCGGCTCAGACGTCGCCCGGTCAAACAAGGTCTGCGTCAGGTGTTGGGGAACCAGAGCAGCCTGATGAGAAGTGGGCTACTGGAACGGAAGTGGACGAGATGCGAGAACAAGGCTCTGTTGGAATGCTACTACTCCAGTAACCCTAGTCAGAGGGGTTACATGAAGAGAATGTGGGAAATATGGCAACTTCGAAACCCACAATCAACACTCACTGCTAAACAACTAGTAGCTCAGTGTTCCAACATCCACAAGCGGCACCTGCTTTCACAACTTGAGATTGACGAGATACAACACATATGCTACGGCAAGGGGGAGCCAGGACGCAAGGTCAGAGGGGAGTTGGATTGGAAACTGCCAAGCAAAGACTCCAAGCCTTGGCCACCCGACTAAAGAGGTACACGAGAGAAATCAAAGCAAGGCGAATAAACCGGCTGTTCTCAACTCAACCAGCTAAAGTGTACTCTCAGTGGCAAGGTAATAACAACAGAGCAGACCCACCATGGCTGGAGACTGAACAATACTGGAAAGGCATATGGGAGAAGGAGGCGTCACACAACAACAGTGCACAGTGGCTGGAGGATCTAAGAGCAGACCACAGCAACCTCCCTGAACAAGAACCAGTAACCATCACAGCGGCAGACATCCAAGAAAGAGTCTCAGGTATGAAAAACTGGACAGCACCAGGGCCTGACATGATCCACACCTACTGGCTGAAAAAGCTAACTTCACTCCATGAGCGCCTGGCAGCACAAATGAACCAGCTGCTAAAGGATGGGGCCCACCCTGAATGGCTAACTGAAGGCCGGACAATCCTGATCCAGAAGGATCCCCTGAAGGGAACGGCCCCATCCAACTATCGACCAATAACCTGTCTCCTCACCACATGGAAGCTCATGTCAGGCATCATAGCGGCTAAGATAAGTGGGCACATGGATCAATACATGAGCACAGCACAGAAGGGCATTGGTAAAAACACCAGAGGAGCTAAACACCAGCTGCTCGTAGATAGAACAGTCGCTCAGGATTGCAAAGCCAATCTGTGCACCGCCTGGATGACTCAATGCCACACACATGGATCATGGAATGCTTGGAGATGTATAACATCAACAGGACTCTAAGAGCCTTCATTGCAAACTCGATGAGGCAGTGGAAGACCATCCTTGAGGCCAACTGCAAGCCAATTGCACAAGTGTCCATCAAATGTGGGATATACCAAGGAGATGCTCTGTCCTCGCTGCTGTTCTGCATAGGTCTGAACCCCCTCAGCCAGATAATCACCAAGACTGGCTATGGGTACCGACTCAGGAACGGGGCCACCATCAGTCACCTCCTCTACATGGATGATATCAAGCTGTACGCAAAGAGCGAGAGAGACATTGATTCACTGATCCACACAACCAGGATCTACAGCAATGACATCGGAATATCATTCGGACTTGAGAAGTGTGGGCGGATGGTGACAAAGAGAGGGAAGGTAGTCCATACAGTAGGGGTCCCACTCCCAGACGGCAGAATAGCAGACATTGAGGACAGCTACAAGTACCTTGGAATCCAACAAGCAAATGGCAACCTGGACCAGGCCACAAGAAAAGCAGCCACAGCCAAATACCTCCAACGAGTAAGGCAAGTCCTAAGGAGTCAGCTCAATGGCAAGAACAGTCAGGGCAATCAACAGCTATGCCCTGCCGGTCATCAGATACCCTGCGGGAATAATAAGCTGGCCAAAGGAAGAGATTCAGACCACAGATGTGAAAACACGAAAGCTCCTAACCATGCATGGAGGGTTCCACCCCAAATCCAGCACCCTGAGACTGTACACTAAGCGCAAGGAAGGAGGCAGAGGACTAGTGAGTGTCAAAACCACTGTCCAGGATGAAACATCCAAGATCCTTGACTACATCAGGAAGATAGCCTCAACAGATGAAGTTCTCAGTGAATGTCTCAGGCAGTGGAAAACAGAGGACGAGGTGCTGGAGGAACCATCATGGGAGGAAAAGCCCCTACATGGGATGTACCATCGACAGATAACTGAAGTGGCTGACATCGAGAAATCCTACCAATGGCTAGAAAGGGCTGGACTGAAGGACAGCACAGAGGCACTGATCATGGCTGCACAGGAGCAGGCCTTGAGCACCAGAGCAATAGAGGCCCAGATCTACCATACAAGACAAGACCCCAGGTGCAGACTGTGCAACGAGGCCCCTGAGGCAATCCAACACATAACTGCAGCCTGTAAGATGCTGGCAGGGAAAGCATACATGGAGCGTCATAACCAAGTGGCTGGTATAGTGTACAGGAACATCTGTGCAGAGTACAGTCTGGAAGTCCCGAGGTCAAGATGGGAAACACCTCCAAAGGTGATAGAGAATGACCGAGCTAAGATCCTGTGGGACTTCCAGATCTAGACAGACAAAATGGTAGTGGCGAACCAACCGGACATTGTGGTGATGGACAAACAGCAGAGGAAACCGTTGTGGTTGACATCGCAATACCAAGCGATTGTAACATCAGGAAAAAGGAACACGAGAAGCTAGAGAAGTACCAAGGCCTCAAAGAAGAACTTGAGAAGGCCTGGAAAGTGAAGGCAACAGTGGTGCCCGTGGTCATCGGAGCACTCGGGGCAGTAACCCCCAAACTGGAAGAGTGGCTACAGCAGATCCCAGGAAAAACATCAGACATCTCAGTCCAGAAGAGCGCAGTCCTAGGAACAGCAAAGATACTGCGCAGAACCCTCAAGCTCCCAGGCCTCTGGTAGAGGACCCGAGCTTGGATGGATGAAACCGCCCACGGAGGGCGAGAGGACAATTTTTATATATATATATATATATATATATATATATATATATATATATATATATATATATATATATATATATATATATATATATATATATGGTGGTCATAAAATAAGTTAGGAGACAAGGTGATCTCTAGCCCTGACTACTGGGCTTTTTAAATGTACAGTTCCCCTGCTGCATTTGTTTCTCCAGGTTTAAATCTCTGTGAGAGATAAAACTAACGCTACACCACAGCTGCTGTGGAACACAGCTCAGGGCTGTAATCCTCACTGTATTTTCCAATAGTTCCTTCAGTGAACACTCACTGCAGTCAAACATGAAAAACACATTCAAACTCTTTCCCAACCCCTTCTTGATACTACAATTTGTATCAGGGATATGAGAAACCAGTTTTCTCTGAGTGCATGTAAAATTAATATTCCAAATACCAGACAAGGCTTGTTTTTAGAAGACGTTTCACCCTTATTCTGAAGGACTAAATGATTAAGCCCAAGATGACCTTCTTGTTTAGCCTTTTTTACTGATTTCTCCTGGATGAATGAATACCTACACAGACATCCTGAATACTGTTATAACTGCGATAAGGCTCATATGTAATCCTGATATTATTTCCATGTTGTGTCCGCAGGTGCGTGGATCATCACTCAAGGCACCAACACTGGCGTTATAAAGTATGTGGGGCAAGCTGTGAGGGATTTAGTTCTGAGCAGCCACATGAACAGCGACATGAACAGCAAGGTTGCGGCCATTGGTATTCTACCATGGGGGACCATTAAAAACAAAGATGTTTTGCTCAACTCAGAACACGAGGTAATACACATTCACCAAGGACTGATCTATAGCAGCACCAACTGTAAAATAATTAAATCCATATACATTTTCAGGGTTCACAAAAATTGTAATTTGTTTAAAAAAAATTTGGGCAGGCACTCTTCAGATTTTAGTAGCCCAAAAAGAAATTGAGTAGCCCAAAAAAGTGATTCGTTAATATAGTATTCCACTTTATTAGACTTTAATACATTTGAATGGTGGGTTGTTAACACAACATAGAGTCTTTTACAGATGTGATAGCCCGTGTGGAAAAAGTAACTACCCCGTGATGTCGAGCTAGCGATTTTGCGAGTGCTGATTTCATTATGGGGATCCTTACACAATCTTAAAGCAACAAGCTCTATTGCCTATTGTTACACTGGATATATTTTATCTTTGACACTGAAGACAAAGTGGGTTACGTGTCTACACCTGAACCACAGCCAGGACTAAATAAGCCAGCCTTTGTCACAACGCGAAGACATGAGTTCTTTTTGTCAGTAATGTTTAATGAGCACCCCACAGGAAACACCGTAGAACTAACACAAATGCAAATGCAATACAACACATTAACCCATGACAAAGACATAATATACCCAAGAGTTTACAAACAAAAGGCAGGTAAGTTGAGCTTTATGAACTTTGATTTGATCTCTGACGTCCTCTTTATTTGATAATGCACGGCCCCATGTTGCAAGGATCTGTACACACTGGAAGCTGAAAACATCCCAGTTCTTGCATGGCCAGCACCGGACAGGTCGCCCACTGCTCTGGGTCTGTGAATACGACAGCGTGTTCCAGTTCCTGCCAATATTCAGCAACTTCACAGCCACTGAAGAGGAGTGGACCAACACAGGCCACAACCAACAACCAACAACCAACAACCAACAACCAACAACCAACAACCAACAACCTGACCAACTCTGTGCCAAGGAGAGCTGCGTGAGGCAAATGGTGGTCACACAAGATCCTAACTGGTTTTCTGACCCCCCAGGACCCCCCAACACTGTAACACTGCACATTTTAGAGCGGCCTTTTATTGTGGCCAGCCTCAGGCACACATGCTGTCTGATCAACATCTTGATATACCAAACCTGTGAGGTGGATGGATTATCTCAGCAAGGGAGAGGTGCTCACTAACACAGATTTCCACAAATATATTAGAGAGAAATAGGCCTTTTGTGTTCATAGAGAAAGTCTTAGATCTTTAATCAACTGATGAAAAATCGGAGCAAAAACAAAAGTGTTGCGTTTATTTTTTTATCTCATTTTTTGAACTTGACACCTACTTTGGACATAATAATAATAAAAATAATAATAATAATAATAATAATAATAATAATAATACATTTTATTTCAAGGCGCCTTTCAAGAAACTCAAGGACACCGTACAAAGACAATCAATTAAAACAAAATATAATATAATATAATATAATATACAACAGAGGTCGTTAATAGGCGGACCGCGGTCCGAATCTGGACCCAGATGCCCTCCCATCCGGACCCGAACCCGTTCAGCCTGTTCACTCCCCGGGAGCGCAGCGGCGCCTTTCTCAGAGCGCGTCAACAGCATCGTATCCTGGTGCTTTAAAACTTTAACATGAACAGTGCTGGGGTTAAATCAGAGTAGGTCCAGACTGAGTGCGGAGGGACAGGACTGTTCCATTTACAACAGACTTAAGTTTTGTTTTTACGGAGCGGCGAGAGAGGAGGCGACACAGGCTGTGAGCGGCTCTGCCCTCTCGGTGTCTCTCTGTCCCACAGCTCACCCCTCTCCTCTCGGTGTCTCTCTGTCGAGGCTCACCCCTCTCCTCTCGATGTCTCTCTGTCCCACAGCTCACCCCTCTCCTCTCGGTGTCTCTCTGTCGAGGCTCACCCCTCTCCTCTCGATGTCCCTCTGTCCCACAGCTCACCCCTCTCCTCTCGGTGTCTCTCTGTCCAACAGCTCACCCCTCTCCTCTCGGTGTCTCTCTGTCGAGGCTCACCCCTCTCCTCTCGGTGTCTCTCTGTCCCACAGCTCACCCCTCCCCTCTCGGTGTCTGTCCCTCTGTCCCACAGAGGACAGAGCTGCCTCATATTCACCAGAGAATTAAGAGGAAACCTGTGTTTTGAGGCGCAGTACGTTCCACTTTAGTTTTAATGGGTGAATCGTCTCCTGCATAAAAGCAGACAGAAAATCTTGCGTGTGATGCTATCAACCAATCAGATGTGAGGATTTGGAAACATATGGAGCGGTGACTGTGAGACAGACAGCGGAGAAATGAGAGAGACAGATGTAGAAAGGAACAGAGGTCAGCTCTAAACTCCTGTGTCTCCTGTGTTCTGAGCCAAGGACCATTATAAAAGCATTTTGTTTGATTTTTTTAACTGTATTTGATTAACATAAGAAAAAAAAAACTTTTTTATTTTATTATTTGATATCCCCTAGTTTTAAACTAATGCTTATGTTAGCAAAATGCTATTGCCATAATGTAGACACTGATGTGACTACAATGATTTTATTTATTTATTTTTGAGGTTGTGATGCTCCGGACCTTTGCGCGAGAAAATTTTCACCAATTGGACCTCGGTGAATTTTAATTGGTGACCCCTGATATACAATATACACAAAACAAAGAAAATAGACAAAGACAATCAACATGTAGTTGGAAGACACCTCCACTACCGCGGCTACCGTTTCTCCCGCTGTTTTTGTGGCTGTATTTCTGTATTATGACCCCTTTCGCATTCTCGGGGGTGGGGCAGAAGGGTTTTGTGGTGGAGATTGGAGGTTGTCTGGAGCAGGTTCTGGGGGATCAGGTTCTGTACATGTGTTCCTGTGGAGCGGGTTCTTCCTCCCAGCAGTGGTCGTCCTATTGTTGTGTCCCTGTTGTCCCCCCTTCTGAAAGTATTGGGAAAGTATTGGAAAGGGAAGTGAGAGTCCAAGGGGTGGAAGCTGTTGTTCTTCTACCCCCAAAATGTTTCCATGTGGTTGCTGTTGGAACCCTCGTCACAAATTTAGTAAACCTGTTCACTACATTTTGAAAAATAAAAAAGTTCCAACTTTTTACACACCCATGCCATGTCTGTGTGCAACCATGACCAAGAGTGTGTCCTGAAACCTTTTGGTGCTTTAGTTCTTTGACTATGAACTATGGCTGCACAATGATGAATTTCTGATAATAAACCAATAATAAAGCAAAATTCATATACCCTTTTTTTAAATCAAATTTTTATCTAACTCTACCTGATATTGGATCTGAAATATTGTGCATCCCTACTATGAACATTTAGAATTACTATTTTCTGTTTTCCTCTTAGAGGTCAGAGATTTTGACAGCACATTATCAAAGCAAAAAATCCATGCCTCAGGATCGTCTGTGCTGCCTCGACAAAAACCACACTCACTTCCTGATGGTAGACAATGGGAAGTATGGAAACTATGGAGTTGAGATTGAGCTGAGAACCCAGCTGGAGAAATATATCTCAGAGAAAGAGCTCGGAAACAAAGGTTCAAAATAAATAATGCCATGTCTGATATGTTGGGTTAAGATGACAAACTACTAAACTATTATTTTGCTTTCCATTAGAATTAAAGAGTGGAGTGAAAATCCCTGTTGTGTGTCTGGTGTTGGATGGCGGACATGACACTCTCAGTGTGAGTTATGACTGCACTGTTCAACTTTCTTAAGCCTGATGTCCAGTTTTGTAACTTTCTGTGTCTCCTCTCAGACTATGTACAATGCCATGCTGAATGGGACTCCATGTGTAGTCTTGGAGGGTTCAGGGAGAATAGCAGACGTGATCGCCTCTGTAGCAGAACTGCCAGTGCACGAGGTCACCATAGCCCGCATCCAGCAGCTCGTTAAGAAGTTCTTTGGGCAACAGTATAACAGCATCTCAGATCTGATGTGGATTGAATTGACAAAGAAGGTAAATACACACGTACCAAAACCTTTTATAAGATTACCAGGTTTGCAAACATGCTACATTTCTTTGGTTCATACTTTGTTGTGATGCTTTCTTACTGACACTCACAGTGGCCCTCATTTATCAAAGTTGCATAGAAACGGGTGCAGATTCTTGGGTAAAAATATGGAGGGCACGAGGGATTTATGAAACTGTGTGTACCTCTCCAATCTCACCGTACGTACAACCAGCTGGTGATAAATTTGGCGGCTGAAAACGAGTGTGATTTGAATGAAATGCCCTTAAATATTCAGAGTTCAGGTGGCCTCACCTACGGAGTTTGCAGCATGGAGGCACAAAATGCGGCAAATGGGGTTTGACTGTGAGCACAAAATGCACAAAGAAGTGAATAAGGAATAGATATTACATAGTTTTGATGCATGGAAAATATTAATAAAGGTTTAATTTTAGGGTCAACGTCCAATTTACCTTGATATCTTAAAATAATGCATTTTTTTGCCATTTGAAGCTTATAAATTTTGTTTAAAATATCAGCCAAACAACATTAAATAACCTCAGCATGTACAATATACACATGATTAGCAATGCATGAAGCGTTAAATACATGTTTGTTTTTACCTGAGGAAACACTGGTTAAAGATGAGAGGCTTGACAAAGTTTTCTCCACAGTGAAACCCACCATGTCTTTTAGATCAATTCCTACTTCACTTTTAAACTGTTAATTTTATGGGTGTTCTAAAGACAAGCTTTTATAGAAGAGCATTTTGGATTGTAATGATTTAATCCAACTCACTATTTTAAATAACATTCTAACAAAAACTTATTTTCATTCAGCTTGATGATTTTTAAGTAATGGTAATATCCTTGGGATTTATCAGTCTGGATTTAGGGTGAAACACAGCACAAAGACATCTCTCCTGAAGGTTTTTTAACCTTTAATTTGACTGTAATTTATATTATTTCATACATTTTTATATCATTTATCTCATACATAATTTGTGCATTATTATTTTAGGGTTAATTTAAGTTGTGTAGTAATTATTGATTATTTAGTCACATCACTTATTTTATATCGGTGCGTGTTGTATTTAGCTTTGTATTTGTTTATTTGTTCTTTGCCTTGCTTTGTGTCCTGCACATTGGTTCCTTCTGTTAATTGTTTAATTGTTGATGTAAATGGGGCTCACAGAAGCTGTCAGTCTTGGTGCCACTGGAACAAATATTATTTGATAAAAGTGGACGTGAAAAAAGTACATTTGAATTACATACTGACCAACGTAAAATTTGTCAAATTGACAAAAAAGCATGTGATTTAAATAATTGATAAAACTGTATGTGATTTAATAAAAGTGTAAGCTCGTTTTTTTTATCAAATCAAAAGCACATTTATCAAATCAATTCAATTTTCAATTCAATTCAGTTTTATTTGTATAGCCCAGTATCACAAGAAAAGTCTCCTCAAAGGCTTCACAAACAGTTGATCAAACATAAACACACAATCAGACTTAACACACAATCAACACAAACAATAACTACACTAAATTAAACAGACCCAGGACACCCCTGTCCATGAATGCTAAAACTCTTGTCTGAAGGATTAGTGGGAGTTTTTATTGCAGGTATTTTGATCATTTGTTGCAGTATAGAACATGTAAATCTGTTATTTGCTGCTTGTCCTGCTGCTAGCTTACAGCTGTGAGCGGAAGTCTCCTGTAGACGGCTTGGATGTAACCAGAAGTAACAAAAATTCAGCGGCAACATGATTTATTAAAAACAGCTGTGACTTGATTAAGTTGGCGCGATCTGAATAAAGCGACAAAAAACGGTAGTGATAAAAAACAAGCTTACACTTTTATTAAATCACATACAGTTTTATCATATATTTAAATCACACACATTTTTATCAATTTGACAAATTTTACACTGGTCAGTATTTAATTCAAATGTACTTTTATCACATCCACTTTTATCAAATAATATTTGTTACTTCCGACCCCCAAATCCTTCTAGTTCATCAGATTTCTTTAAAAATCATGTAAGTCAGTGTGTGTCTATGCTTCTTGCCACAGTTCTGAAAGTGACCCTGACTTGTGTCCTCAGATCCAGGACATTATCAGGATGCCTCATTTGCTGAATGTGTTCAGACTTGGTGATGGAGATGTAGATGTCGCCATTCTCCGAGCGCTGTTGAAAGGTAGGGTACTGCTTTTCCACTGAATTATTGCCTATTAACACTGTAACGCAGTGAAGTCAAACTCAATTCATGGTGCGGGCCAAAATTGTTTAAAAGCTATTATTTAAACTGTATCATTTAAGAATCATCTGTGTGTAATACACTTTGGTTTGCAAATTTCATAAAAATATTTCACATTTTAACAATACAAAACATAAACAAACTACCAGCTGCTGATATAATAATGTACTACTTTTCAAGTCTGCACGAGTACACTGAAGCAGTTTCTGGCTATGTTAAATTCTGTGTGGACACTTGTGTTCCGACAAGTACACTCTGCTCCCATCCTGTCCATAAAACACAGATAAACAATGGCATATTGTTGCTGCAGAGGGAGACTTTTTACATTCACAATCTGCAGGCCACTGTGTTTCCAGGACTGAATGAGGAGATTGAGTTCAGCCCTTTCTTATAGTAGACTGCTTTTTTTATTGAATTATCTTTTCTTTTTTGCACTTGAAAAATGTTTGCTGCACAGCTTTAAATAATGTGTGATCTGTGCACCAAAAAATTTCACCTCTCGGTGTCTCAGTCTGTGATGTCATTTCCTTTACATGCAGGTGCTGTGTATTAACTCATAAGTAGAGGACAGAGAGCTGGAAATGACTCCTGAAGAAGGCTGTTTGTTGGCTGCTACTGCTAAGTCAAACCCAGCACGCTCGATTTTAAAAACATAAAGCCAGATGAAATATAGGCTTTTTAAACTTCAGGTGTATGAAGAGTGCCTTGGTTTTTTCTTTATTTTTTGCAAGTTCTTTGGTCCCAAACACCAAAGAGCACCTTCAATACAGAAGAACTAACTGATGAAAACTTCCTGAGCACTTCAGACACGAGCTCTATCAGTCACTCAGTCAGTACCGCACAGACGAGGGCCCTCAGTCAGTACCGCACAGACGAGGGCCCTCAGTCATGAGGGATGCCCTCAGAGCCAGCCACTATCTGACCCCTGCACAACCTACAGCTCCATTGTTCCATTGAAGGAAAAGCACCCAGATCATGATGGGGCCCCTCCACTGTGCTGATCATGATGGGGCCCCTCCACTGTGCTGATCATGATGGGGCCCCTCCTTGTCTGCAGTAACATTGGAAGCCATCAGGACAGTCAACTTTACATTTTTCTCATCAGAGAATAAAACTTTCTTCCATTGTCCCAGGTTTGGTGCTCCCTTGCAAAGTCCAAACGGGCATTTGTGGTGCTGAAGGAGACGAGGCCTTTGACTATACAGTGGGGCAAAAAAGTATTTAGTCAGCCACCAATTGTGCAAGTTCTCCCACTTAAAAAGATGAGAGAGGCCTGTAATTTTCATCATAGGTATACCTCAACTATGAGAGACAAAATGAGAAAAAAAAATCCAGAAAATCACATTGTCTGATTTTTAAAGAATTTATTTGCAAATTATGGTGGAAAATAAGTATTTGGTCAATAACAAAAGTTCATCTCAATACTTTGTTATATACCCTTTGTTGGCAATGACAGAGGTCAAACGTTTTCTGTAAGTTTTCACAAAGTTTTCACAAACTGTTGCTGGTATTTTGGCCCATTCCTCCATGCAGATCTCCTCTAGAGCAGTGATGTTTTGGGGCTGTCGCTGGGCAACATGGACTTTCAACTCCCTCCAAAGATTTTCTATGGGGTTGAGATCTGGAGACTGGCTAGGCCACTCCAGGACCTTGAAAGGCTTCTTATGAAGCCACTCCTTCGTTACCCGGGCAGTGTGTTTGGGATCATTGTCCTGCTGAAAGACCCAGCCAAGTTTCATCTTCAATGCCCTTGCTGATGGAAGGAGGTTTTCACTCAAAATCTGACCATACATGGCCCCATTCATTCTTTCCTTTACACGGATCAGTTGTCGTGGTCCCTTTGCTGAAAAACAGCCCCAAAGCATGATGTTCCCACCCCCATGCTTTACAGTAGGTATGGTGTTCTTTGGATGCAACTCAGCATTCTTTCTCCTCCAAACACGACGAGTAGAGTTTTTACCAAAAAGTTCTATTTTGGTTTCATCTGACCATATGACATTCTCCCAATCCTCTTCTGGATCATCCAAATGCTCTGTAGCAAACTTCAGACGGGCCTGCACATGTACTGGCTTTAGCAGGGGACACGTCTGGCACTGCAGGATTTGAGTCCCTGGCGACGTAGTGTGTTACTGATGGTAGCCTTTGTTACTTTGGTCCCAGCTCTCTGCAGGTCATTCACTAGGTCCCCTCGTGTGGTTCTGGGATTTTTGCTCACCGTTCTTGTGATCATTTTGACCACGGGGTGAGATCTTGCAGGAAGCCCCAGATGGAGGGAGATTATCAGTGGTCTTGTATGTCTTCCATTTCCTAATAATTGCTCCCACAGTTGATTTCTTCACACCAAGCTGCTTACCTATTGCAGATTCAGTCTTCCCAGGCTGGTGCAGGTCTACAATTTTGTTTCTGGTGTCCTTTGACAGCTCTTTGGTCTTGGCCATAGTGGAGTTTGGAGTGGGACTGTTTGAGGTTGTGGACAGGTGTCTTTTATATAGATAACCAGTTCAAACAGGTGCCATTAATACAGGTAACGAGTGGAGGACAGAGGAGCCTCTTACAGAAGAAGTTACAGGTCTGTGAGAGACAGAAATCTTGCTTGTTTGTAGGTGACCAAATAGTTATTTTCCACCATAATTTGCAAATAAATTCCTAAAAAATCAGACAATGTGATTTTCTGGATTTTTTCTCATAGTTGAGGTATACCTTTGATGAAAATTACAGGCGTCTCTCATCTTTTTAAGTGGGAGAACTTGCACAATTGGTGGCTGACTAAATACTTTTTTGCCCCACTGTATATATTTTTTTAAAGCCCTTTTCTGGCAGATGCCATCTGATGGTTATTGGGCTACAGTTGGCTTCAGTAACGACCTTAATGTGGGTCGAGGATCGTCCCGTGTCTTAATGAACAGCCTCAGATCCTCCGGCTCAGCGCTGGTGAGAGTTTTTTGGGTCTACCACTTTGATTTTTTTTTTCTTTTGTTCCATAATCCTCAGGATCTTTTAAGAAATTCAAAATGACTCTGACTGCATCCAACCTCAGCAGTGAAGGAGCTGCAGAGGCCTTGCTTATGCAGCTCACCCATCCCACCACGGTCACAGAGAGAAAGCTTTGTGCCTTTGTCTCAGGAGCTCATGACAGAGTGAACCTGACAGAAAATCACTGAATCCACATTTTTGTGCAGATTTTGCCTTTTAAAGACTTTGGTCTTAAACTTTTGATCAGCTGATGAACAGCCTATTTCTGTTTAATTGTTAATTTCAATAAATTTCAATTTATTGAAATAAATTTTGGGGGGGGATTTTTTTTTGGCTCACTTCAATTTCTTCTTTGTGCATTTTGAAGCTCTGTTTAGAACAGAGATCCAACAGTACAAAATGTAAATTCTTGTAATTTTTCAACTGGTCTTAAAATTTTGATCATGTCTGTATAATAATTACATAAATCCTTGTAACCAAGCTAAAAGACCTTGGCCTTAGCAATTCCCTCTGCAGGTGGTTACAGGACTTCCTGACAGACTGAGCACAGGCAGTGAGTGGCAGAGACTGTAACAGCTGCTCATCCTCTGTGGTTCTGAACACCGGTGCTCCACAAGGCTGCTGTCTTAGTTGGATAGAAAGGTCTTCTCTGACATCCCTGCATAATGTATATCATATAGTTTTTTAAAGACAGACAAATGGCCAATTATATCAAAGTTTTGGCCAGAATTCAGGCAGAGATTTTGTAAATGGTATGATTTAGCACCTGGTTTCTGAATTACAAAGACTCTGGGAGCTAAAACTGCAAGTTTGTGCAAACAGTGGAAACACTGCTGTTGTTTGTGCAAAGTTAGAGCATGAAAAATCTAAAATACTATGCTTTAAAATGGGTTAATGTGTTGTTTTGAAGTCAGTGAAAACAAAGAGACAGACTATTCTCCTGAATCATAGCCTTTTTCAGCTGCCATCTTTCAAACGGGGATTTCATTTGTTAAACAACCTGAAATCCAGATTTTTCTCCCAGCATCTAGAAGCCGTGAGTCTGAGGAGAATGAGGGATGGAAGCAACGGTTGGAGTTGGTCATGGCTTGGAACAGAGCGGACATCGCTAAGATGGAGATATTCCCAGAGACGAGTCAGTGGGAGGTATGTCCTCTTCATAATGAACACATTGCAGTTTAAACAGTGGTGGTCAATAATATTGGGGCATATTTTTTTTATTTTATATTGATTTAGTCAGGACAGTGCACATTAGAAAACAATCATATACATGTGTACACACTGAATGTTGAGCCATACTGTAGCATAGTTGCTGCACTGTCACATTCTTTCAAGTTGAGTATTAATTGTAATAGAATTCCCAATGTCTGGAAGTTTGTATTTGCAAGGAGATGACCCTTCAGAAGTAAATAACTACAGGGCAATCTCTAAATGATGTATAAAAAAAAGCAAAAAAATTTAAAAAGTTGATAAGTGATTAACTGAATGTGTTTTTAGAATCCAGCAGCATTTAATCACATTTTCAGCCTGGTTTTAGAAAGCAGCACAGTACTGTTACAGCCACCATGAAAGTTTAAGTTTATTTTATCCAGACACATGATGGTAAAAAAAGATTGTTTCAGTCTTTATTGACCCCTCTAAGAGATTCGACACTGTGGATCAGACTAATTAAAACTTTGATTAAGTTTGGAATCTCAGGTGGTTTGTTGATTGTCAGATAGATCCAAGTGCATACAAACATCACAGGGCTCAGTCTTAGGACCTATTTTGTTTTTTATTCATATTAATAACTTGTGTCATAACTTGTCAAATGCACCAAATAATTTTTATGCCAATGACAGTAATTTATTTATTTATGGTTTATTTGATAGGGACATATGCAATAAACATAGATTATCTTCTTAAAGTAATCTAATGTCAGTATCACAGTTTAGAGCCAAAGCTAAATTGCAACATGTCCCTAAAAGGGCTTTTGACTGACACAGTAATATTACAGTAAATGGATAATAAAAATTAACAGTAAATTCAATAAAATGTCCAAAAAACCAAATAGCACAGAGAGTATCTATGTATACACACATTCACACCCACCCCCACACACAAACATCCACACTTTATAATTAATACACGATCACACTGTTGTTGCTGTATGAGCCAGGAATTTGTCTTTTAAAGGTGGACACTTGAACTTTATCATCTCAAACTGTTTACATCTATCACACTTTTTAATGTTAAATTGTTTAGGCTGCGCCATATATTCCATAACTGTTAATCTTTTAACTATTTGTTTATTTATAATTATTGTTTGTGATGTGTGCTGCTAACCTCTCAGCCAGGTCACCTTCGTAAATGAGATCTTGGTCTCAGTGAGCCTTGTTTGTAAAAAAGGGGTCGGCTTGAGCCGTTCCACAAACCACTGTGAGCTTATGCAGGCGAGCTAACACAAGTCAGACTAACTGAGCCGCGGTAACGACGTGTGTTGGCAGCCCACTGAAGTGGAGCAAAGTTTCAAGCAAGCCTCAATGTAAGACTATAGTGAGGAAATGCCCACCTTCATAAAAATCACATATGTACAGAGTGACAGCTGGAGAGAAGTTGAGAAAAATCAAACAAGTGAAAGAAAAAACTGTAGCGTTTTTTGCCCGATGCATTTTACAATTTTTAACAGTTTTTTTTTTTTTAAATCCTCCTTAAAATCTTACTGTGCTTAATATAAAACAACAAAATAAGTTCTACGCAGAGTAGAGCCACTATCAAGCTCCCCCACTCCAACTCCTTTGAAATCCTCATTAGCAGCCAACCAACAATGTCATTTACAACAGGAAGTTGAGTAATATTAATAATAATTTGAATGGCCCTACTTTAGTTTTGATTTTTTTTTTAACTGTATATAATTTTTTTTTTGCTCCTAAACTCTACAGTTCAGTGACCTTCATGAAGTCATGATCTCAGCACTGGTTGGCAACAAGCCTGAGTTTGTGAGTCTTCTGCTGGAGAACGGCCAGAGTTTTAGAGACTTACTTGACAGTGAAACTTTGCATAAACTCTACAAAAAGCTGCCAAGTTCTGTGAATCTGCCAAAACTTACTGAACAATTCAGTTTAAAGCAAACAGCCATTTTGGTGACTGATGTCTCTGACGAGATCCACCACCTGTTGACACTCCTCACTACATCTCTCACACCTCTCTGCAATTGCCTCACTAAGGACACCAGTGTGGAAATTTTTGCATATTCAGTAAGTCTTGTCTTATGAACTACTGAAGAAGAACAAAGCAATTTATTTGTCACAGGATGAATGGGAATTCCAAATATTTAAAAAGCTCTTCCTTTAATTTCTTTTAGCAGTTCAAAAGCTCGTCTTCAAAAAAAATACAGGATAAACACTGGGATCCAGCCACATATGTCTTTTTATGGGCCATTCTTCAGAACAAAAAAGAACTGGCTAAAATTGCTTGGGAAAGGGTAACTGAAAAATATGCAAGAATGTCAGTGTCTACTTGTGGTCTTGTCTTCATGGTCATTGTTTCTCTATTTCTGACAGTGTGAAGACTCTATGGTTGCTGCTCTGGCTGCCAGTAAAATTTTGAAAAAACTGTCAAAAAAGAACAGTGATGAAGATGAGGCAGAAGATATGAAAGAGCTCGCCGATCATTATGAGATGCTCGCTATTGGTAAAAAAAAATAATAACAATGAAAACTAACTTCCTGACATCCAAAAACTAAAGTAATACATTTAACATATTTACACAAATCAAGTGAATCAGGTACAGAAAGAATGAGAAGTTACTCCATTAACGTGAGTGTCTCTCATTTGCTCATCAGCAGACTTTCTGGTTGTAGACGGAGGTCGTAGAGCTCAGTGGACACATTAATTATCTGTGAACAATAAATGAGAGAAATAATTACCACTTGTGGATTCCAGGTGTCTTCAAAGAGTTCTACTCTTGTGACAAGAAGCATGCTCAGAAACTGTTGGTGCGGGTGTCGCCATTTTGGGGCAAAACCACATGTCTGAGACTGGCTCTGGAGGCTGATGATAAAAACTTTGTGGCACAGACAGGTGTCCAGGTAATATGACTTAAACTCTTTTGAATAGTTTGGCAGGTATGTCAGTACTGAATGTTAAAAATCTTTAAATCTCTGCATGTCAAGGATCTTCTGAATCAGATCTGGTGCGGAGACCTGTCAGTTGAAAACCCAGTCTGGAAAGTCGTGGCGTGCATGATGTTCTTTCCACTCATTTACTTTCCTGGATTCCTGGATTTCAGGTAGATCTTGCTAATAATGCTGCTTATTAATGGGCTAATCCACAAAGTCCAGATTTCGACAAACTGAACCAGCCTATAAACTATATCGGTGATAAATGAGCTTTATTTTAAGCCTAGCCTCAGCCTGCCCTGTACCAGATTAAACATGCTAAAGAAATTTCCAGGTCAGAAATCTAACTGATGCTCATGGACACTAGCATTATGGACATAGTTTTCCAAGGCGCTAGTGTACAGGGCAATATTCTTGGGAACTCCCTGGATCAACCCACCTTTACTAGACCCCATATTTGTCAGAGCCAGTCATGGTTTATCTGATACAGAGTGAGCTGCTGTTCACCTGATCAGGTGTTTAAGCCAGAAGCTGAGGCAGCAATGGAAAAAGCCCAGGAAGTAAGAATGTCAGCATATCTGAAAGAATGTGTAGGTAAGAGAAATGAATTCACATGTTTCTATTTCAATTTCTCTTTATCATTGATGCCTACTGAAGTAGGATTACCAGGAGATGTTTTTAACAGGACAAGCAAGAAACATTTGTATGAACATATTGTATACATCTTATACTGACCGTTCTGTAACTGTAGCATTAATTGACCTAAATACGAATAAGTTTACATCTTAACTTATTTACTTTTTTACATTTTTAATTATTTAAATTATATTTATTTCACAGAGATGGTGAAACAGACAAAAAGGAAATAAAAGCAGACAACTCAAAACGTTCAGAAAACAAAAGCTGGTGCGTTGTAATTATGACTTAATTTGGTTGTTAAGGAAAGGGACACATTTTTTAATCTAAATATAACGTGTTCACAGTGAGTCACCAACCAAGAAGCAGCAGAAGCAGCAGAAGTCCTGCTGGGCCAAAACAGTGTCTCTGTACAATGCTCCACAGGTTACATTCTACCTAAACATTGTGTCCTACTTTGCCTTCCTGATGCTGTTCGCTGTGGTGCTAATGATGGACTTCCAGCCCACGCCCTCAGTCTCTGAGATGGTGCTCTACATCTGGATCTTCTCCCTGATCTGTGAGGAGATACGCGAGGTAAGGAAAGGGCATAAAGAGGCACTGGGAGGAAAGAGACCAGGGGTCTCATCTATAAAGCTTGTGTACATCAAAAACTAGGTTGAAACTGGTGTACACCAATCTCTAGGTGAGACCTATAAAAAAAGCACAAGTTCTCACTTGTGTGTGCTCTCATTTTGAAGATATGGCACAAAGGCGACCCTCACGGCAATGTGGTGAAGTGAAAAAAGTCTGACAAATCCATGTTTGCTGCACATTTGATACAGTTCACTTTCACTTCATATCTCTCAGAAAAAACTAAGGATTTGATTCAGACATTATTTAAACAAATGAGTAGTAGTGAGTAAAAGTGAGGGAAGGCCATATGATTTTTCATAATTTTGCTCAGTTTTCTTGACAATAAATGGATTTTTAGCCATGCACGCTTGTGCACTTCCACAAGGCTGCGCTGGCTCTCTCATGGACCGCGGTGTGAACTAACAGCAGAGACGATCTCTGATGAATCTGTGATTGATTTATGAAATAATGACAGGACCAGAGCATAAACGGGTTCATATCAGAGCTGCGTGGTTTTAATGAAGCACAGGATGGACAGGTTATATTTGTCTTTACACAGACTTGCACCTGCACCACAGCGCTGCACTCTCCCTTTACACAACCTCCACTCAGACCTCCGCGTGCATGTACAGCATGCTACATGTGTGAAAAGAGGGTCATGATGCTTCCCGCACATTTCATGGTCTTTCATTTATTATTAGTCTTAATTACAGCGCGAAAAAATCGATACCTGCAGTAATCCAAATAACACAATTCTTATGTTTTAAACTTTTTAATGTTTAACGTTATCTATATTAAGAGGAAGGGGGTGTTCATTGTGTCATTGCAGTTATTTAGTTTTTTTAATCAGAAAAGCGGCGTTTTCCTTCCAATACAGATGCATGTGTGTGTGCGTGTGCATGTGTGTGTGTCTAGTGCTGCATGGAGCATCTCGTGCCTCCCACTCTTCCGTGTTTCTTGGTGAAACCCTCTCATCAGCAGCTCATGTTTAAGTAAATCCCATTCAGAAGTCACTTTACATTGTCCTTATTTGGTGGATTTGAGGCGTGGCCTGAGGCGTGGAGAGGGTGTGGCCTGAGGTGTGTTCATGTGTGCACCTTTCTACACCAGGTGGGTTCTATAAAGGGAAATTGCGTGCAGATGTGCGTGCACCCAGTTTTATAAGTGTGAATATTTTCTAACGTACGCAGCTTTTAGTAAAAATTCCATGCACAGTTTTAAACAGTGGAAAGAAAAAGTATTGGCACCCCTTTGAAATACTAGGATTTTTGCAAGATTTGGTCATAAAATGTGATCTGATCTTCATCTAAGTCACAACAATAAACAAACAGTCTGCTTAAACTAAGGCTCTCTTCTGAGGTCATGCTGTGGCCTGACCTCAGAAGAGCGATTCACACCAGACATCCCAAGAATATTGCTGAACTTAAACAGTTTTGTAAAGAGGAATGGTCCGAAATTCCTCCTGAGCGCTGTGCAGGTCTGATCTTCACTTCAGAAAACGTTTGGTTGAGGTTATTGCTGCCAAAGGAGGTCAACCAGTTATTAAATCCAAAGGTTCCAATACTTTTTCTACCCTGTACTGTTAATGTTTACATAAATGCTCAATAAAAACATAAAAAGTCATCTTTTTTGCAGCATTACCTTAAGCAGACTGTTTATTGTTGTGACTTAGATGAAGATCAGATCACATTTTATGACCAAATCATGCAAAAATCCTAGTATTTCCAAGGGGTGCCAATACTTTTTCTTTCCATTGTAGATGAGACCCCAGGACAGAACCTAAAGCAGTGTCATATGAAGAGAAAATTATATGAGACCAATAGTTCTTGGTGAAATAGACAAATGGCTTATCAGAGATGTCAGTCTTGAAATAATAATGTTCTCGGTTTCATTTAACAATTTTCACAATTACATGAATTATACATCTATTCAGTGAACTGAAAAATGTGTTAGACTGCACCCTAAAAATGCTTGGTTAGAAACATTCTAAACTGGGTTGTTTTTAACCCAACTGCTGGGTAACTATTGGACTAACACGATGGTGAGTTAATATGGGTTCAATATCTACCAACTGGGTTATATTAAACTACTGTGCTGGGTTAATAGTATCCATACTATTAGAATTAAATGCTCATAATGAACACCATATTACTCACACAGAAAACATGTATTTACACAAACCCAACAAAACAAAAGAACTGCTCTGCATTAAAACATGTCACAACATCATCAGCAGTATAAAATTAATTCATCAGTATAAAGGTCCACCAGATATCTCACATAAAGTCCCCCTTTACTTGCTTCTTACTGTAACACTGTTAAATGACCGATGCTCTGGTCCTTGTGCCCAGAGTTAGGACAGGCGTATGTTATGGACAACAAACACAGCTGCATTTTATTGATGGCATTTTGAGTGCACAGAAATATTGTGACCAGATCCTGAGGCCCATTCATTCATCAACCACCATCATCTCATGTTGCAGCGTGATAATGCACAGCCCCATGTTGCAGCGTGATAATGCACAGCCCCATGTTGCAGCGTGATAATACACGGCCCCATGTTGCAGCGTGATAATGCACAGCCCCATGTTGCAGTGTGATAATGCACGGCCCCATGTTGCAGCGTGATAATACACGGCCCCATGTTGCAGGGTGATAATGCACGGCCCCATGTTGCAGCGTGATAATACACAGCCCCATGTTGCAGCGTGATAATACACGGCCCCATGTTGCAAGGATCTGTACACAATGGAAGTTGAAAACATCTCAGTTCTTGCATGGCCAGCACAGGACAGGTTGCCCACTGAGCAGGTTTGGGACGCTCTGGGTCTGTGAATACGACAGCGTGTTCCAGTTCCTGCCAATATCCAGCAACTTCACAGCCACAAAAGTGTTGTGTTTATATTTTGGTTTAGTGTATGTATGCTGCGCTGACACTGAGTCTCTTGTACTTATACACTGGGGAGGAGGGGCTGTGTCTTGTGTTTCTGCAGGCGGAAGTAACGATGGAACATTATTAATAATTTTCCAAAGTAGTATTTAATTTAGACTCTCGTTTTAGTATCATAGTATGTTGGTATTGATTTTTTTTGACAACCCTAGTTAACACACATTGCTGTTTGCTGTTTCATTTTCTCCAACGATAACGTTCATGGTTGTTTTCTGTTTGTTTGGAGTGAAGTGTCACACAAACGTGAGTTTGATGAGCTCTGTGCACGGAGCACATATGGTTCACTCGTTAAGCTTCATTTGCTCGAACATGACTCCCAGTGGTCTGCAGCAATGGTGAGAGAGAAGAGAGAGCGCGTTAATGCCTTTTGCTAAACTAGATTTAAATTGAGGTGACACTGGCTCAGAACACCTGTATGGGAGAGAGATGCCACGCCACAGAGTTGCTTGAGGTAGGCAAAAGCTCATTTAGACAAGTCAAATTCATGGAATAACGTGGTGTGGACTGACAGACCTCAAGCATCTCCTTCCCATACAGCTGTTCTGAACTGTGACCCATGTACAGAAACATCTGCAGCAGGATGATGTTGTAGGTGTTTGGAGGTGATCTGTGGGTTGTCTTTAACCTATCACCATTCCTTACCTGTGTCTCTCTGACACATCTGGCTTTAACATCAGCTTTGCCTGTGTCCTTCCATTTCCTAATTACCACCTTAAATACCTTTTCTCATTATTGAATGCAGCTGTCTATGAAGTTCAATGCTTAACTAACTAATCTAACAAGTTTTGTGTTGCAAGTAATCCCTTTTGAGAAGTTACATGTATTAAACTCAGCAAACTTATAAGGGTGGCCAAACTTTTGCACAGGCATTTTTTCATATTTCATTTAATTCCATCCACCTAAATACTGCTGCACTAAAAACTGTTGTTAGGAAAACTTCCTAGAACTCAGATGTCAGTAGAAAATGAATGACATACTTCTGTGATCTTTATTCGTGAAGACAGAGTAAATTAATATGCAACCTCAGAGGGGAGTCCAAACTTTTGCACATGACTGTATATGGGGACACAAATGATCGCAATTTAGTCATCAGCTCAGAGGCCCATTATAAGAGGACAGAGTCGACCTGAAGCAACAGAGGCATTTTCACTGAAGAGCAGTTGGCTCATGGACAGCCATAACTAACTGTCATAAAAGCTACACAACTTTTGTAATTTATTAGTTCACAAATCACCTCTAACATCCTTTTTGCTTGGTTAACAGTTACCATTTTTCTGTTAAAACCAAGCTGAGCTAAAGGCTACACGCTAAGGGTTAGGGTTAGCAACTAACTGGCCACTGTCCATGGCGCACTCAACCTAAGGCCCACGGTAGCTGGGATAATAATAATAATAATAATATTATTATTATTATTAATATTATTAACAGCCAAGTACTTTTCCATATATAAAAAGTGTTGTTCAATATTAAGTATGTTTTAATGTTTCATAATCCTGATGACTTCAAGTGTTGGAAAAAGAAGAATATGTACCTGAAAGAATTTTGGAATAAATTTGATGTTTCGGCCATCATCATTTTCATTATTGGTCTAGCATTTAGGTAAGTATAGATTTCCTTAAAAATTATTATTCCAGTTAACGTCTGAAGTTTAAAATGTGGTTATAACATTTCCGTCAGGTTACTTGAGAACCTTTTTTACTATGGTAAAATCATCCTCTGCCTCGACTTTATGATCTTCTGCATGCGCCTCATGGCCAACTTCACACTCAATCGAACCTTAGGACCCAAAATCATAATGGTCAAGAAAATGGTGAGAGGATACACTGAAGCAGCATCATATTCCAGATACATAACTGTTCACTCCTCGTCTTTTCATTGGTCAAACTGCTGTCTGTTTTAGATGAAGGACTTGTTTTTCTTCTTGTTCCTGACGGGCATCTGGGTGATGGCCTATGGTGTGGCTAAACAGGGCATTCTCATCCACAACGAGGACCGAGTGGGCTGGATCTTACGTGGGGCAGTTTATGAGCCCTACCTCGCCATATTTGGAGACATCTCCAGCCACATTGACAGTGGGTGCACTTGCATACAATGTTCTTTTATTTGACTAATGCTGCAATGACATCCTATTGTTACTCTCTTTGCAGAGGCTTACTTTGACATAAATACTTGCAGCGTGAACGGCAGCGACCCTCTGAAGCCAAAGTGTCCAGTGTTGAATGAAAACGAAATACCGGCCTTTCCCGAGTGGCTGACCATCATTTTGCTTTGTGTTTACCTGCTCTTCGCTAATATTCTGCTGATCAACCTTCTCATAGCTATCTTCAAGTGAGTCTTTGTTGGCTTCTATAAGGCATTTTTCTTGGCAGAATGTTGAGTCGATGCGTCACATGTATGTTTGGTTTATCGAACCACTCTAGGGCTTGCGTTTTGTTGTGCGTCTATACTAAACAATGCTAAAGACTGCGCTGTCAAATGCTTCTATCACAGTGATGTGTGGTTTAATGTGTTCACATTACAGGGCTCCAGACTAACTTTTTTTTGCCAGAAGCATTGTAGCCCCTGACTGAAATTGTTGAGAGACACAAGCAGAAAATTCAGAGATACATGCCATAAATTGACATGTATCACAAATATTAAATCCCCCTTGTCCTACCAGGCTCACAGTTTAACTGAAATATTGATGAATGACGAATGAGAGTCTGAGGAACAAAGAAATGATGGTGATATGGCTAAAAAATAAAATCAGATTGATATGATTAGTGTTAACCATAGACAGTCAAACATACTGCTCCTAAATAAAACTGAATTTAATTGGAAGTAAACAAATATCATTTCCATAACAGACTGTAGCTTTCACTTAATAAAAAATTCAATTAATAAAAAGTTAGTCACAAAGAATGCAATTCTTTAACATTCCCCTCAGTTCTCTCATACTTATTAGCTAATTTTTGATTTCATTCTTTGTAACACTGGCAAACTGGTGTTCCCTTTTTATTTTGTTGTGACAAGCAGTTGAAAAAATAATGCTTATGGCACTAAACAGCACCTCTCAGACAGCGCTGCTCATGAGGTAGCAGCACCTCATTCAGCTACACAACAGCATAAAGAACATGCCTGGGAGGCTGCATAGGCAAAATCAACATAACAAGCCGGAGAGTTCAACAAGAAAGTTACGGTAAAAAAGTTCTCTGAGCTCTCTTTTCTTATTCTACATCACTGAAAACTACTGACAGTGGTTGTAACAAGCCTAGAGCGCCCTCTCACGGATGTAGAAGGTAATATTTACTCCTTGATTCATGTTAAATTTGATATATAAGCTGCACCTGGCTATAAGTTGCAGGACCAGCAAAACTGAACTGAATGTTCCTGTAAATAATGTTGACTGAGATGAGGTTAGGTCTGTGGGTGAATGGGTTTTGGGGAGAGAGTGAGTCTATGAACTACTGCTTTTACTGTGATTGTTTGATTGTAATTGCATTGTATTTTTATTCATGTAAATCAGGGACTGCAGATGGAAACTAGCTATTTAGCTATAATCTGGTCCGGAACATCTCTGTTTTTATGAGCTTAATGTCTCTGTACATTGTCCCTTCAAATAAAGGCTAAACTAAACTAAACTAAACTATGAAGTGCGACTTGTAGTCTGGAAAACATGGTAAGGAATATTTATGACATTGTTTAAACTACGCAAAAAAACGCAATTTACTTTAACAGTGAAGGAGAAAATTAACATTCAAAATATCAAGTGAAAAATTATCTGGTCACACAAAAACACTAGCACAGACCATCTGGAGCCCTGCATTATGCTGCCCCCCAGTGACTTTATATTGCTATCCAGCTAGCAAACAAATTTTAAAAAGGCTTTCTTTCTACTTTCTCTGTGTTCTTGTATTTTTTTCATGTATTCTTTATGTATTTATTTTTGTAACTGCAACACAGAAAAAACAAACATCAGATATAATGAACGTGCAGAACACTCACAATAGTTAGCTTAAATACATGTGATACACAATATGGAAACGTTAGCCTAACATTCACGCCAGTAGGTTAACACTACATGTTCACAGTATTAGGCTTTGTAACAATTACAGGCTCTATTTAAGTGCTTTGTAACACATTTAGTCTCACAAAGAGGAACGTTTTCCAAGGCACAAAATGTTTAGAACATGTTCAGTAGGGGTGTAACAATACACTAAAATCACAGTTTGGTAAGGCTTGGTACATTTTCAGTACCAAAAAGCACAAAAAAAAACTTGAAATGTATTTATCTCCTACTGTCATGTAATGTAAAGTGCAGTTACTGTTAAATATCTTTCTGTAGCTTGTGTGGTAAGTGACCCGGCCGTACACACCATAGAGATCACAGAGGTCCAGAACTCAGTGTTTTTCTAATAGGTTTACTGTATATTTAAACCAGGACTAAACCAGGATTAAACCAAGTCTAAACCTAGTGTAAATCAGGACTAATCCATGATTAACCCACAAAACTTGGCCTCACCCTAAAGGACCTCAGTATTTCTAAAATTCAGTAAGAGAGAGAGAGCAGAGACAGTTGACAGCTCGTTGGTAACAGCAGTTTTAGCTTGTTCATAAAGTACTCAAACAATATTTTGACTGAAATGCAGATGTGAAGGGATTTTTTAGTTGTTTTTAAACCCCCAGTTCTCAACAACTGAATATGGACATACATTTGTAGCTATAAAAACACGTATGCGCTGTTATTGCTTTGGCTTGATCCGAATTGCTTGAATAATTTTTTTTTTCTCGTAGCCGTGACATTTACAGTTAAGTGATGCCATTAAAAGTGCGTTCCCAATCTCTGTGGAACAATGTCCACACGACTCTCATCTAATCCACTTATCTTTGTGTCATTGATTTTGATAGGGAAGCCACAAAATACCCTGGGAGGGTAGCTTTGCATCCCCATAGCGATATGTATACAGTTCACTTAATAGCGTCCGTACAGAAACTCGCGTAAAATTTAGTTTGCTCTAAAGCATTAAATTTGATTATGAACGCTATCGATGCTCTAGATTATTACTATCACCTATGATACATAAACCTAGTACTGACTACTATCCAGAACTAAGGTTTTATAGTAACTTATGTATTGAATAGAAGTTCATAGTTATTAAAATAACTTCTTAATCTTATGAGCCCATACATGACCCTAAACTCTAAAGCACACACACATTATGTAAAATAGACACAATAATTTTGACGATAGCAGCGGTATTAGTTACTGGTTACAAGCAACACTCTGCAGCTAATATGTTAAAATCTAATAAAGTTTATCTGTGATTAAGAAATGCTAATCTTGTGATGTTTGTTGTGACAGCTATACTTTCCAGGAAGTGCATGACAACACAGACCGTATATGGAAGTTTCAGAGACATGAGTTCATAAAGGGGTACCACAGCCGCCCTCCTATCCCTCCACCTTTTATCATCCTCAATCATCTCTACCGGATCTTCAACTGTGGGTCCTCTGAGACAAGCACAGACTTCAGTGAGTAGCTTTTGGTTAAAGCAACATTATGTAACACTGGCACCTTAAAATATTGTTCAGGTAATGATTTTAGTGGTAGATCACACTGCCCCTCTCTCGACTCGTGAGTGCTTCTCTATGACTGTAGGCGCATTTCCACTGGGGAGGTACACCGCAGGTCGGTGTTTCCACTTTGCAAAACTCCCTAAATAGTGTACTGTACTGTCCCACTTTTGAACTGTACAGGTCCGGGTCTGCTTTGGAAAAAGTGGAGCTACACACTAGCCTAGAAATCTAGACGCACCCTAGCGGCAGAAAATATTTTTTGCCTAGTGGGTTGGTCTAGTAACACACCATAGGGGCCAAACTAGGCTCCATCCAGATCTTAGTCGCACACAAGGCTAAAACCTCCAGCCAGGATCCTGGCTCAAGATCTGCAGATGGGGGAAAATTCATTCCAGCTCCTGCTGGAATGCATTGCAATTCAAAAAGAGAACATTTTTGGAAAACAAAGCCAGCGTATATTAGCAACAGCTGTTTCCAGTTTAGTGACACAAGGCTCTCAATTCAGTAATTAAAACTGCTCACGTATAATTCAGACTGGATTAAACACTATAAACTGTTGTTGTATTTACTAAAATATCGTAAAGTGGGGCAGTAAAGTGAATTAAATGCACAGAAAGCTGGCAGTAAACAGAACGTACTCTTCTGTTTACTGAAGCTAATACAGTTTTACCTCCAGTTTTAAAGTCATCTTCAGACACGTTTTTATCTCTTTTGGTCGCCAAAACCTAGAGTCATGGAAACATTAGCCAGTTTTAGGGTTACCTGTACGAAACTGTCCAGCACTGTTACGTCCCATACCATACCTTTTCTAGTTGAAATGCGCCCAATGTAACTCAGGGGAGCTGCAAGTAATGCATGCAGAGTAGCTAATAGTAACGGTCATTCTACTTAAGTTAATTTATGAAAACTAAAACTATTAACTATGACATATGCTACTGTTTCTGTTGATGGTTGTTAAAAGTGGGTTTCTGGAGACTTATCCATCTGAGAGGCTGATGATAGACCTCAAGAGGTTAAAAAAAATAGAACAAAATCAGAACAGAAAAGCTTTAAACAGCCAAACTATCATTATTGTTTAGTGATTGCCAAATAAATGAACAAATGAAATAAATGTTGTGTCGTACTGAAGAGGACACACCTACAAGTTGCTGTACTTTATTACCTAACCCTTTTTTTTTTTTTTTTTTTAGAAAAAGTGCATTCTAAAAAGAAGGAGGAGAAGCTGCTGTATTTGGAGATGTTAATGAAGAACAGATACCTGTTGTCCACAAAGTAAGAGCAGATCCAGCGCATAAAGCACACAACACAAATGTAACAAGGAATAAGTCTAACAAACACTGCTTCAGAGCTATAGTTGCAAAAATGTTCCACCCCCCTCACCTCAAATGACATTATATTGGTGTGAAAGAAAGATAATGAGAATAAACAACTTTGAGGTTCAAATGTAAATGATGTCTCCTTTAACCCAGGCCCATGGGCAGTATTATTCAGCCCTGAGCTTCAGGGGTCTGTGGAGCATCCTTTCTCTTTTATCACTTCAACACTTACTCACACTTTATCACTAACAGACGTTTTGGGTCACTCATAAACAGCTTATCACACCTCTCAACAATCAATCTTTGTGCATTCTTCATTTGCAAAAGCTTCTTGCTCACTGATGGCCTCCGTGCTGCTGCTGCTGCCTTCTTTAAATCCCATCAAAAATTTGCAATGAGATTTAAATCTGGAGACTGAGAAGGACATTACAGGATGCTCAAAGAGCTTCTTGTATTCTTGGAAAACCTTCTTGATAAATTCTTAGGGCCTCCCTGGGAGGTTGAATAATTCTACCACTATATATGAGTGCTAGGTTTTTGATCAAGCAAGCAACATTAAAAATTAAAAATACAACAAAAAGATTGCTTACTGGAGCCAAATATTTAGTTTGTCCACACAACATACCACATCATAGCATGCTTACCATATTTACTCACCCACAATATAATAGCAGATGTAGGTCTTAGCGCAGAACAAAAAACATGAAAAATGCCTTCCTTTATTCTCTAAAGGATGGAAAGAGAAGACAACTCAAGCTGTGGTTCTGTGATGAAAAGGCTGGCCCGGCTGGAAGAACAGGTCAGGATGTGCTTCTACAGCTCAGAAACTCTTTCAAACTGAAAAATGACACTCTTGGTTATCTATGAACATATAATTTATTATAAACTCATTTGGTTTCACCAGGCCATACAGTCAGCCAAAGATCTGCAGTGGATTAAGGGCAGTCTTTATAATGCAGGTGTCCCCATGGCTCCAGCAGGTAAAACACATACTGGATGACTGTGGCCTGTCCTACATCTTTTAGAGAAACACTTATGTGAGAATCTTAACTATCGGCAAGCCATCTGCAGTTTTAGAACAAATAACAGCAGAATTCCCAAAGTCATTGGTCAGTAAAAAGGTCTGGAAAGAATTTCTGAGAATTTGTAATTTGTGTTATAAAAATTGTGTGAGATGAATTTCATGTTTTGTTTGAGCGCACGGATTCTGAGGTGATGAGATGTAGAGAGAAATATTTGCCAAAGTTTTATTTGGAATGACCATCGTTATATAAGCTTGTGCAGCTGTGTTTACTGCTTTGTCTGTTGTTTGTGGATGTGTTTCTGCTCCATGCCACATATGTGGGCATGAGCAAATAAATAAATCTCCAGGTTTAACAGCCTAAGACACGGCGTCAGCTGTCGTCATCTTATTAATGTTCAGAATTTGCCTTCACATTTCCACTCTGTGAAGGTGTGCCGTTACGAGAGGATTCTGTTGATTTTCCAAACAACCCACTGAAGAAAGAGGAATTCCACATTCTGGCCTGTCAGCTAGACTATCCAGAAAATCCAGACAACTCAAGGAAAATCCAACGCTTCCCTGTTCCTGATGAGAAGGTGCCCTGGGAGGTAAGCTCATATCACCACTCACTTCACTGTTGACACGTCACAGTTCAGTGCAGTAGATGTACATTGTTGTAATGTTCTTCATTACAGGTCTACTTCCCCTTATACAAGCCCCCATATTACTCTTCTGAAGACAGTGGACATCCTGTGCCGTACATTTCAGTTTGTTTTTCCAGTTTTAGATGACCAACAATAATGTCTGTGCTATAATTACTATTTCTGACACTGTACTAATCTTCAAAATGCCAATAGATTCAGTAAAATACATAAATATATGCACCAAAGTACTTACATATACTCTATAATAATACGTTCTAGTATATTCAAATGTAGACAAGATTGGACTTACTGACAGTACCTTTGTCTCTTTCATTACAGATCAGAATCTGAGGCTGCTAAATACAAGTATGTTACTTGATAATATGAAACTGTAGTTAAAAATCTTAAACTAAACTTGTTCATGAGCTTTATTCTAGATGTGATTTGATGTGTTTAGAAACCCCAAAGGCAGGACGGGCCTCAGGGGCCGAGGTATACTCCCACACCTGGGGGCCAATCTCAGCTCAGACCTCATCCTCACACGGTAGGTTTGATCCAGTCATTTTTTCAAACGACTCAACATAGTCAAATGTTCCAGGGAGATTGTTTTTATTATATGTGCTAACTGAATTTCCTTTTCCAGAAATAGCTGAGCTATTAGCCATTAACCCATTTAATCCCAAACCTTTCTCAGACAGAACAATATTAAAATCCCAACAATTGCTGCCACTGGGACATGTTGTTGATGTTGAAAATCAACACTTTACAGATATGTGGTCAGCAATTACTTAATATATTGCAACATAACAATATATTACAGTGTTTAGTTGTCCCAAAAAATGTATCAAATTAGTTTTACATATTCTGTATTTTCAATGTCTAATGTCAGAAATAAGTCCTGGACTTCATGTTGATATACTTTAATAAGCTTCTGTTTGAGACTTAGGCGGAGGCTGAACTCTCTCAGTTTAACTTGTGAATATGTGACATTTGACTCCAGACACTCACCAGAATTCTTCAGAATTCCTACTATTAATAATACCTTATTAAATAATGGAATCGCAACGGTAGAGCATTAATAGTGAGGAATCTTTTTTTGGCAACAATTGTTGCCGGTGGGATTAAATGAGTTTATTATTTATATTAGTGCAGGTGGAAAAGTGAATGTTGCCTTCAAGTGAGTTTAAAGTGAAGAGCCTCTCAGAAGGCACTGGGCAGAAGGGCAGACACTAGTTCATGCATTGAGTCATGAAAATAGGCTGTAAGAAAGGCGTTCATTTCAAGACATAAACGCAGGGATGGCAAATATGGTCTCACAGAACAGACGGATGTCTTTGGAAAGAATTTTTTAGAATACCAGCAGTGTGGAGATGATGCACTGCCCTTCTCATGCTTTGGAGGCTCAGAACCTTTGTCCTGCACTTTGGAGGATGGACAAGACTTTCAGCATTGTGCAACAGAGCCACATCTCCAAGCTTCTAAACCATAGGAAAGAATTGACCACACAGATGTTTTTTTATGATGAGGTTGGAGTCAGTGAAGATAGTTCAAAGCCTACTGAAGCAGTCTTTTGCTTGTCCAAGCAGCAGTGGATTTTGTGACCCTCAGACTTGATCAACCTCTGTGTTGTCACAAATGAGGCTGCATTGTGGTTCTGGTGTTGTTTTGCTTAAGTTCCAGGTTTCATTTTCCTGGGTAGCGGCCTTAACCTTTTAGCATTGGAGGCCGAGAGATTCAGGGAGAGATTGATCTCTTCTTCTGTCCTGTTGTCTTGAAACAGCTCTCTCATGAACTCAACTCAGCAGTTCTCAATTACAGACAGATCCACTCATACTGCCTCAGGCTTTGATGCACTGTGTTGCAGGGTTCAACAACAAACAGTACAGACCGAAAAAAGATACCAACATCCTGGGTCACCAAAAATCCTCTGATTCAAAAAGGCAAGAGTTTAACAAACCCTAGAGTGGAATGTCAAAAAGAAGGCCCAAAGGAAATAAGAAAAAGCCACTGAAGTTCCATTCCTACCACCTTTCATGAAACTTAATCTCCTAAGAACCATCATGTAAATTTATTTCTGTAACACAATCTGTGTTTGCAGCCGGAGAGATAACAGGTGTTCTGGACTTGAGTTCCTTGCACTGATGGGTGAAAAATCCTGGATGATACCTGGGGTGAGTACTGCAGTGTGCTAGCTCTAGGGCTGAGTTGGTCACTGGATAAAGACTAAGTTACAATTGCAAGAAAAAGTATGTGAACCCTTTGGAATTACTTGGATTTCTGATTTGGTCATAAAACGTGATCTTCATCTCAGTCACAACAATAGACAAATGCAGTCTGCATAAACTAATGCTTGCTGTTTTGACCGGTTTAGGGAGAAGTGGACTCTGCTGACAGTTTTCCTGTGGCTCTTGAGAAAACTATGGGAAAGACACTGTGTCAAAAAATAAAAGCAGCACTGTCTGCTGGAACTGAGGTATGTCTGTGTGCACTGAAAGCTTGACAAAGACAAAAAAAAAAAAAAAAAAAAAATCAAAGGTCATGAATTAACCTAATATAATTTTAGGACTGATATTGTATCTTTTAAACTTATGCCGGCATATAGAATGCTTTGGGTCATTAAAAAAAAAAGTAACTAAATCAAATCAAACTCTGAAATTCAAGCTTTGAGGTTAGAAATGACATGGACAGCATGTTTTATTTCTACTGGATCTGTTTTTTGTTTTGTTTTATTTAAAAAGTCAGACTGTACAAATTTATTTCTACAAAAAAAAAAAAAAAAAATCTAAAGTTTTGAGTTTACCAGTGTAGCACATGGCCATGTATCACGTGCGGTTTGACGATATTTAGCCATGTTTTAATTTGCTTCCCTATTTTTACATTTTATTTTGTGCTGTTCATTCCACGTTGAGATGTAAAGAAAGCCTATTGGAGATTATCATATTAAAGCCTTTTTTTCTACAAAGGATTCCTATTCCAATATACAATTAATCATGTTCTAATGTGGTCTCCTGCTCAGAAACAGACCTGCAGTAGTATTCTGTCTAATCCTGTATGCTGATGCACTGCCCTTCTCCAGAGCTGAAAACGCTCAGTCTCACGGCTCTACGTAGACACATGAAACCAGCAAGTGCTGTTGCGCGTTTCTAAAGCCCAGACACCGTCACCGGACTCGTTCTGATCATTTCAGCCTTAAACCGCTCAGAACCACCCACCCCCAACAGAGGAGGTTTTCCACAGATAGATTAGTTTAAGTTATAAAACATGAAATACTAATTCAAGACTTTGTCCGCCTCCAGAGTCACAGGCCTGCCATTTTACCAAACCAAACAATATCTTTCATTTGTTCTTACGTTTCTGCTATATAATGGTTTGAAAACTCTTTCAGGTGTACAAGGGTTACGTAGATGACAGAAAGAACACAGACAACGCCTGGGTGGAAACCACTGTCCTAAACCTTCACCTGGACAGTGGCCCACTCCTGACTGACATCAACAACAAGGTAACAACTTCCAACTGGACACTTTTTTTTTTTTTTTTTTTTTGCAGTATAACAAAAACAGCATGTTTCATCACATAATGTGTATTTCATTTTTAGGTGACAGAGGTAAAGGACATGAAGGACATGCGGTGGCTTGATGTCAGCGAGGACACAAGAATTATTTCAAACCAAAGACATCTTCTAATAAAAGTAGCCAAACTGCACAAAAAGATGCTCTGAGCATTAACTCTAATAAAAGACAGGAGTAGACAGGGGTTAACTCTAAAGCCATACCGTAACATACAGGTACAGTACTTTAATACAGTTCTGAGGTGTCTGTACTCACTGCATTTTTAAAATTGTTTATGTGCATGTTACTTTGAGTTTGGTTTAAAGTGGTATGTTTTTGCTGTTTTTGCCCAAATACCTTGTATCACTCTGGTCCTTTGCCTTCATCCATATAATCAGCACCATTCTGAATCATAATCCATCACATTTAATTTGGGTAGTTGGATGTCTGTGAAGACTCTCACTCATTCAGGGTAATTGCATCGCAACAAAAAGGTTAAAAGGCAATCATCTGGACTTGGTTTTTAAAATGTTGAAGACGTTTCACCTTTCATCCAAGAGGCTTTCTCAATTCTGAAATTGAACTGGTCAGAGAGCTGGTTTATATATGTCTTCAACTTTTTAAAAACCAGATGACTGCCTTTTAACCTTTTTGTTGCAATGTTAACTAGTTGTAAATTGATACTTTTACTTGAGTACATTTTTGCTTCTTTATCTGTACTGTGACTAAGCACAGAAATTAAGTGATTCCACCACTTTGGCAAATAACATGACTTTCTGTTAAAATAGTGTTACAAAAGTGATTTCTGCACCTTCATGCCTCATTTTGACATCTGAGCATCTGAATGTCTGTATGTTGTAGCCTGTTGTTAGCTGACAGGAGTGGCACAGTGTGGTCTTCTGCTGCTGGAGCCCTTCTGTTTCAAGCTCTGATAAGTTGTGTGTTCATTCTAATGAGTGGTCATGTGACTGATCCAGTCTGGGTGTCCTCCGCCGACCCACTAAGCTGCAGCTCACTGGATATTTTCTCATTTTAGGAACATTCTCTGTAAACTTTAGGGATGATTGTGCAGGGAAATCTCATTACATCAACACTTTGTGAAAAACTAAGAGCAGTCCCCTGGCACTAACAACCATGCCACCTTTACAGTCACGTCTCCTTCTGCCTGCTGTGATCATGTGATTTGATGATTACATATTTGCAAGATTCTGTACGTGTTGGAACGCAAATGTTGTAGTCCAGAACTATTAGTTTTATATTTTTCATTGACCTTCAGGCTGCTAAAATAGTATGAAACTGTGCCTCTGTAGCCTCTTCAGCCTTGTTTAATGGTAAACAAACTACAAAAACTACAAAATATCCTTGATGTTCACTGCTTGTGCACATTTTGTTTAGCCAAAAAACTCTGGTTTAGCTACCACAATAAACTTTACTTTTTTGTCAGAATTTGATTGAGTGACTGTATCACAGTGTCACTGTGGGAAATGGGTGGAATTAATTTTTGTAATGTTAAAACTGACACTATTTGACACTTTATCTACTGGCTGTTCTTTCATGTCATTTTTATTTTCTGGGATTATGTATCTATGGTTTGGGATTTTACTAGCTTTAAGTTTGGATATAACAAATAAACTGCATGTTTGTCGTGGTATATTGTCTGGTGTTGGTGTTTTGTTCCAAGAGCACACAGTTGTCCCACAGCATCAGGATCCTGTTGGTTAGTTTAACCATGACTTTATTATATTTCAAGGGGCTATATTCTGCTTTTACTCATATTTTTAAACCAGTCTAGAGGCACTTTTGCACCAAGGGGATCGGGGCGTGTCAGTTCAGGACGCCTTGGATTGGGTCGCCCTAAAACCTGCGGATGTTTGCATGACTGAGTCCAAGAGACCGGTGTCTGTTACAGAAACAATGACGTCACACAAAAACTACAGAAGTTATGTTTATAAATGAAATACAAAATGTTTTTGATTTGACAATATTTAACCAACAGATCCTGGTGTGTCTGTGTGAGGCTGAGGTGTGTGTCTGTGTGAGACTGAGGTGTGTGTCTGTGTGAGGCTGAGGTGTGTGTCTGTGTGAGGCTGAGGTGTGTGTCTGTGTGAGGCTGAGGTGTGTGTCTGTGTGAGACTGAGGTGTGTGTCTGTGTGAGACTGAGGTGTGTCTGTGTGAGACTGAGGTGTGTGTCTGTGTGAGACTGAGGTGTGTGTCTGTGTGAGGCTGAGGTGTGTGTCTGTGTGAGACTGAAGTGTGTCTGTGTGAGGCTGAGGTGTGTGTCTGTGTGAGACTGAGGTGTGTGTCTGTGTGAGGCTGAGGTGTGTGTCTGTGTGAGGCTGAGGTGTGTGTCTGTGTGAGGCTGAGGTGTGTGTCTGTGTGAGACTGAGGTGTGTGTCTGTGTGAGGCTGAGGTGTGTGTCTGGTAGAGGCTGAGGTGTGTGTCTGTGTAAGGCTGAGGTGTGTGTCTGTGTGAGGCTGAGGTGTGTGTCTGTGTGAGACTGAGGTGTGTGTCTGTGTGAGACTGAGGTGTGTGTCTGTGTGAGGCTGAGGTGTGTGTCTGTGTGAGACTGAAGTGTGTGTCTGTGTGAGGCTGAGTTGTGTGTCTGTGTGAGGCTGAGGTGTGTGTCTGTGTGAGACTGAGGTGTGTGTCTGTGTGAGGCTGAGGTGTGTGTCTGTGTGAGGCTGAGGTGTGTGTCTGTGTGAGACTGAGGTGTGTGTCTGTGTGAGACTGAGGTGTGTGTCTGTGTGAGGCTGAGGTGTGTGTCTGTGTGAGACTGAGGTGTGTGTCTGTGTGAGACTGAGGTGTGTGTCTGTGTGAGACTGAGGTGTGTGTCTGTGTGAGGCTGAGGTGTGTGTCTGTGTGAGACTGAAGTGTGTGTCTGTGTGAGGCTGAGTTGTGTGTCTGTGTGAGGCTGAGGTGTGTGTCTGTGTGAGACTGAGGTGTGTGTCTGTGTGAGACTGAGGTGTGTCTGTGTGAGACTGAGGTGTGTGTCTGTGTGAGACTGAGGTGTGTCTGTGTGAGGCAAAGTCTTACCTGTAACTGTTCAAAGCCACACCTGTAACTGTTCGAAGCCTTACCTGACCTACATATCCCCTACCGTTCTGATCGTAGTGAGCGTGAACACATGAATGCGTTTGGTGTGCATGGGTTTATGCAAACATACCCAGCACTATAACTGTTGAAAGTATAACCTGACAGTGATGTTATCATTCTGCTGTTCTGATTACCACCTTCATATTTGCTTATATGTCTCCATAAGAGTGTTCTTCTTCTTCTTTGCTCAGGTAAGTCTTATGGCTGTATTGATGATAAAGTTTCTTGAGCAAAATTTACCTTTCCTCCATCCAGGAGCTGCTTTCAGTCGCTCTGACAACACCTAACTCTGTGTGGTGAGCAGACGGAGAATCAACAACAAGAGTTTTCACCATTTTTACAGCAACATCTTCACTTCCAAATCCAACTGGACTCAGTTTTTAATTCCAGACTCTTCAAAAACTGGGAAAAGGAGAAAATAAAAGAAACATATCACAAAATATGTTTTCAACTGTGTTAATACCAGTAATAACACCTGTGAGTAATAACTGTGAGTAATTACAACTGTGAGTAACAACACCTGTGAGTAATAACACCTGTCAGCAATAACACCTGTGGGTAATAACACCTGTGGGTAATAACATCTGTGGGTAATAACTATGAGTAACAACACATGTGAGTAATAACACCTGTGGGTAATAACACCTGTGAGTAATAACACCTGTCAGTAACAACACCTGTCAGTAATAACACCTGACAGCAATAACACCTGACAGTAACAACACCTGTCAGTAATAACACCTGTGGGTAATAACACCTGTCATTACTAACACCTGACATTAATAACACCTGTGGGTAATAACACCTGTGGGTAATAACACCTGTCGGTAATAACACCTGTCGTTACTAACACCTGACATTAATAACACCTGACAGTAATAACACCTGTGGGTAATAACACCTGGGTTTTTTTCAGGAGTTTTTCCTTACCGAGAAGGAGGGTCTAAGGACAGGAGTGTCCTGGGTCTGTTTAGTTTAGTGTAGTTATTGTTTGTGTTGATTGTGTGTTAAGTCTGATTGTGTGTTTATGTTTGATCAACTGTTGTGAAGCCTTTGAGGTGACTTTTGTTGTGATACTGGGATGTACAAATAAAACTGATTGATTGATTGATTGACCTGTGGGTAATAACACCTGTGAGTAATAACACCTGTGAGTAATAACACCTGTGAGTAATAACAACTGTGAATAACGCCTGTGAGTAATAAAGCCTGTGAGTAATAACAACTGTGAATAACGCCTGTGAGTAATAACAACTGTGAATAACGCCTGTGAGTAATAAAGCCTGTGAGTAATAACGCCTGTGAGTAATAACAACTGTGAATAATAACGCCTGTGAGTAATAACAATTGTGAGTAATAACGCCTATGAGTAAAAACAACTGAGTAATAACAACTGTGAAAAACACCTGTGAGTAATAACGCCTGTGAGTAATAACACCTGTGAGTAATAACACCTGTGGGTAAGAACACCTGACAGTAATAACACCTGACAGTAATAACACCTGACAGTAACAACAACTGTCATTACTAACACCTAACAGTAACAACACCTGACAGTAATAACACCTGACAGTAACAACACCTGTCAGTAATAACACCTGACAGCAATAACACCTGACAGTAACAACACCTGTCAGTAATAACACCTGACAGTAACAACACCTGTCAGTAATAACACCTGTCGGTAATAACACCTGTCATTACTAACACCTGACAGTAATAACACCTGACAGTAACAAGACCTGTCATTACTAACACCTGACAGTAATAACACCTGTCATTACTAACACCTGACAGTAATAACACCTGACAGTAATAACACCTGTGGGTAATAACACCTGTCATTACTAACACCTGACATTAATAACACCTGTGGGTAATAACACCTGTGGGTAATAACACCTGTCGGTAATAACACCTGTCGTTACTAACACCTGACATTAATAACACCTGACAGTAACAACACCTGTGGGTAATAACACCTGTGGGTAATAACACCTGTCATTACTAACACCTGACATTAATAACACCTGTGGGTAATAACACCTGTGGGTAATAACACCTGTGGGTAATAACACCTGTGGGTAATAACACCTGTAGGTAATAACACCTGTCATTACTAACACCTGACATTAATAACACCTGTGGGTAATAACACCTGTGGGTAATAACACCTGTCATTACTAACACCTGTGATGAGTCTGAAAGAAACCTTACAGTGCACAGCTTTACTGTGACCGATGGTGAAACTCGGAGCGTCCCAGTCCAATGTGGCAGTGGCAGTGGTTGGAACTTAATGAAAGGCAGTTCTTCAGCCACGAAGCTCACAGTGTGCAGATGAACATCTGGATGTGTAGGGCCTTATCTTCTGCAGAGCCTCACACACTGTGACTTTTTCAGCTGTGGCAGATGTTCACAGGCTTCTGAAACATTACAACAGAATGGGGCTGTCCCAATAACAGAGAAGAAGAAGAAGTGCCAAAACAGAAAAAGTAAGAAATAGCATTGTTAATAAGTAGCACTGTAAAATGTTTTCTGCAGAAATAAAACACAAATTATTTTAGAAAATATGAGAATACATATATTAAATTTCCTCAAATGTTTCCCCTTGGAAAGCTAACCATCTTTAATAAACTAAACAAAGACTAAACCAGGCCTAACCCAGCACTAGTTACCCAGGACTAAGCAGTGGCCTAAAGTTCAAATTTCAGCTCCACCCAGATCAGGACTAAAACAGGTCCTACATTAAACTAAACCAGGACTTAGACTGCCATAGACTCCTGAGTACCACCAGCAGTGCCTGTACCACAGTTTGAGAACCACTGCACTAGGTTAACATTTACTATAACGTATCGTATTAAAATAATATTAGGTTAGAAACTGCTCTGACGGTCATCATTATGAAACAGTAAAGCAATATTCTTGCTTCCTAAAAACAACAGACCACTGATAGGCTTAAGGTTACTTACCGTAATATAATCCTGGCTTTAGAACGTATTAATGCGACTTTTAGACTTTTACTCCAGGCGGGTGAAACGAAACACTAAACCTGCCGCACGCCATCCGGATTAAAAAGTTTTAAAAATAAAATCAGTGTAAGACCATTATCTGAGCGAGGATAATTTAGTGTTGATTATGTGAAAATCCAAAGAGAACATAGAGGAGGAATAAATGCAGGACTAACTTACTAACATCATATAATCTTCATATCATCACTGAAGTCTAACAGTGAAGAAAATATAGAGGCTTGTAATGTTTGTAAATAGAACGCCTGAGTTCTAAAGTTAAACAGACCACAGGCGTGAGCCACAAAACATCACAAAATATAAAATAAGATGGTTTAAGACTTACATGAGGCTGAGCACAGAGGGGCCCGCTGAGGAAACACTGTCACAGGGGGCCGCTCACAGACCACGGCCCCCAGGAACCCACCCGGGGCACACGGACAGCGAAGTGGAAGAGAAGCCTCCCGACCGGGCCGAGGACCCCGGGGCCCATCACAGCTCCCGGTGCAGAGGGGCCACTCCCAGGAAACACTGCACAGATAAACAACAATATAAACAGGATCAAAGAACAGAATAAAATAAGAATAAAACTAACAAATGTTTGGTAAAAGCTAAATGAAAAAGCTGTGTCTGGAGCCTGCTCTTAACGTCCTCTGCAGCCCTGAGGTCCTCCGGCCGTCCCACAGATGTGTCTCTGTGAGTCCTGACTTTAGGAATAATCAGGAGGTGAGCACCGGAGGACCTCACAGTCCGCGAGCAGGGCAGCTCCAGCTCTTGTCCTGTGAAATTTAAGACCTGTTTAAGACTTTTTAATGCCACTTAGACTGAGTTTAAATGCCAGCATCTTCAACAACAGAACAATAATCTGTATGAATTTTACACTCAGGAATTATCCACACTACTCTGTCTGTTTTTAAAATTAAGCCCTGGAGTTTCAGTCTAATACAGATGAAAGAACTCCTCATGAATAAATGAATCATGCATTTCAATGATAACATTTCTTCAATAAGGAATGGGAAAAAAAGAAATTAGGGATGGGACAGTTCCTTAAAAAAACCTTGTGCGTAAATCTTCGATCCTCACGTCACTCAGCAAGCGCAATGCTTTCATTTGGCACAGAAGAGAAAGGGTTAAACTCTTTTCTTTGCTCAGATGGAGTAAAAATAGTTCCAGCAGCTAACTTATCCTGACAGAGGAGACTTTCAGCTTTATTCCAGTCTTTGTTTCATGTTTATCGGCGAAAGAATCACAAAGTTATGAACCTTTAAATGTCAGAAAACTGATATAAAGATATTAATTGTAATTAAATAGGCGCCTGTTTTCAGATTGATCTCTGATGTTTTACACAAAAACAACCAACAGAGAGATATTTCCTTTGTGTGAGTGAGTTTTAATGGCAGACCCAGCAGAGGACAGGGGACAGAGAGACAAGAGACAGAGACTCCACTGCAGACAAATCATTAATGGCAAAGAATAAAGAAAACTGTTTACTGTTGGAGATCACAAAAATGAAACTGCTGTGAGTTTACTGCGGTCAAGCCAGCCGGCGTTTGTTTTTTCCGTGGTCAAGTGAGCCGCTCCTAAATTTTGAGTGCGCTAATATAGCATTGTTTACGGCAGTTGTCGTGCCGCTGCCAGGGGAGCGCCACACACGAGAGTAACCACAGAGAGTTTAGAAGCACATTTACACAACTTTTTCACTAATTTAACAATATATGCATTTATTATGAAGAGGATATTTTGTATGAATTATTACCAGTTTAATTTTAGTCATTACTAACTTCATGAAAAAAGTATTTCATGGTGTGAAAGTAGTACCAGAGGTAATGGTGGTAGAAGTACATAGCACAGTCAGTCATTTCTTTCGCTTATAGAGAAATAGATGCGATATAATTCCACCTTATACACTCAGCAGATTTAGTTTATACATTATACAACACCTGACAGGTTTATTATCTTAAACCCAACATTCATTGTTGATATTAGCTAAGCTCTCATACAACTACAAAATCTCCTCAGAATCATATTTTAATAAAAGAAAAAGTAACCACTCAGATATGTAGACAAGGAAATGTATTCAGTCACATGAAAAGAAATATGAAAGGCAATCGAAAACAGGAGACATGGGCCTTTAGCAACTTTGTGACCTACAGTGGGCCAATCTGGGCATTTTTCTCGTCTGGAGGTGACCTGCAGTGGTGGAGTGCAACAAAGTACTTTGTTACTTTACTTAATCACAATTTTCATGTATCTATACTTACCTAACTTACTTACGTAAAATTTACAGGGGATACTTTTACTGTACTACATTTTTACAAAGTATCTGTACAACATTTATGAGTTAGTTTGAAGTACAAAATAATTTGAGGTTTGGTTTAAAATCATGTGTTTTTGTTGTACCCTCATTGCAGACACACAGTACTTAAATAAAAAAAGATGCAGTAAAGCAGTACTCCTTTAGAAACAACAGAATAATAAAGACAGAAGACCTTCAGCAAAATCCCTCACATTTAAAACATTCATGAACTGTATCTTGAATCTGTGCGAAATAATTTTACTAAAATAGAAATTTTAAAGTAATACTTTTACTTGAGTAAATATTGGCTCTTTTATTTGTATTTGACATAAGTAATGAAGTTGAGTACGTCTTCCACCTCTGGTGACATGAAACCTGCCTTCAGGCCGTCCTGACCCAGCTTTCGCTGCTGCTTCAGTTGCTCCTCCATGGGAAGCTCCATGGATAAACCCATGCAGATGAAGCTCTGGTCACTGTTTCCTGGCCTGTGTAGTCTCCTACGTCCTGCCACAGCAGCGGCTGCAGTCTGCAGGATCATCGATGACCCCTCTTCCTTATTTACCCAAAGAGGATGAAGTGGAGCAGGTGAAGACAGCGTTTGCTGGGCACAAGGCACCCCCCGTGCTGTCGGTGCCATCAACAGGTGCCACGCGAGGCCATCCCTACTGCAGAACCACAGAAGAGAGATGTTACATGAAGACATTTCCCTTCCATAATCCTACAGAGTGTGTGTAATGCAGAGGGACATTCACTGCCGCGGGATCTGTGTAGGACACACCTGTCCTTAGCTGTTCACCAGGCCAGGCTCAGAGAGAGGGGGGTACCTGTGCCTCCAATACATCATCATTGTAATGACCCCATACCGGCAGCCTGAAACCAGTAAGACCTACAATGACACACAAAATTCATACTTGGATTACTGTAGAATATAATCATAATTTTTAAACAGTGAACATTTTTGTTTGTACAGGACAAGTGGAGGCGCGCTACAACACCACACAAAGGCCAGCAGTGTTAGAGTGCGTACCTTTGGTGCTCTGAAGACACAATGGCAGATCCATCTTAGGTTCTCACCTAAACTCATGGAACCAGCTGCATGCCCACTACAGCTGCATAGAGAGTTTAGGTGAAGAGCAGGAGGATGAAGCAGCAGCAGGACCAGGAGAGGACAGGAAGGTGCTGCAGCTGAAGACTGGGAGCTCTCCAGAACTGTCTCTGAGTCAGACTGACCATCTCCAGAACTGTCTCTGAGTCAGACTGACCATGTTCAGAACTGTGTCTGAGTCAGACTGAACATCTCCAGAACTGTCTCTGAGTCAGACTGACCATGTTCAGAACTGTCTCTGAGCCAGACTGACCATCTCCAGAACTGTCTCTGAGTCAGACTGACTATGTTCAGAACTGTCTCTGAGTCAGACTGACCATCTCCAGAACTGTCTCTGAGCCAGACTGACCATGTTCAGAACTGTCTCTGAGTCAGACTGACTATGTTCAGAACTGTCTCTGAGTCAGACTGACCATGTTCAGAACTGTCTCTGAGCCAGACTGACCATGTTCAGAACTGTCTCTGAGTCAGACTGACCATGTTCAGAACTGTCTCTGAGCCAGACTGACCATGTTCAGAACTGTCTCTGAGCCACACTGACCATCTCCAGAACTGTCTCTGAGCCAGACTGACCATCTCCAGAACTGTCTCTGAGCCAGACTGACCATGTTCAGAACTGTCTCTGAGTCAGACTGACTATGTTCAGAACTGTCTCTGAGCCAGACTGACCATGTTCAGAACTGTCTCTGAGTCAGACTGACCATGTTCAGAACTGTCTCTGAGTCAGACTGACCATCTCCAGAACTGTCTCTGAGTCAGACTGACCATGTTCAGAACTGTCTCTGAGTCAGACTGACCATGTTCAGAACTGTCTCTGAGTCAGACTGACCATCTCCAGAACTGTCTCTGAGCCAGACTGACCATGTTCAGAACTGTCTCTGAGTCAGACTGACTATGTTCAGAACTGTCTCTGAGTCAGACTGACCATGTTCAGAACTGTCTCTGAGCCAGACTGACCATCTTCAGAACTGTCTCTGAACCAGACTGATCATGTTCAGAACTGTCTCTGAGCCACACTGACCATCTCCAGAACTGTCTCTGAGCCAGACTGACCATCTCCAGAACTGTCTCTGAGCCAGACTGACCATGTTCAGAACTGTCTCTGAGCCAAACTGACTATGTTCAGAACTGTCTCTGAGTCAGACTGACCATCTCCAGAACTGTCTCTGAGTCAGACTGACCATGTTCAGAACTGTCTCTGAGTCAGACTGACCATGTTCAGAACTGTCTCTGAGTCAGACTGACTATGTTCAGAACTGTCTCTGAGCCAGACTGACCATGTTCAGAACTGTCTCTGAGTCAGACTGACCATGTTCAGAACTGTCTCTGAGCCACACTGACCATCTCCAGAACTGTCTCTGAGCCAGACTGACCATCTCCAGAACTGTCTCTGAGCCAGACTGACCATGTTCAGAACTGTCTCTGAGCCAGACTGACCATCTCCAGAACTGTCTCTGAGCCAGACTGACCATGTTCAGAACTGTCTCTGAGTCAGACTGACCATCTCCAGAACTGTCTCTGAGCCAGACTGACCATCTCCAGAACTGTCTCTGAGTCAGACTGACCATCTCCAGAACTGTCTCTGAGCCAGACTGACCATCTCCAGAACTGTCTCTGAGTCAGACTGACTATGTTCAGAACTGTCTCTGAGTCAGACTGACCATGTTCAGAACTGTCTCTGAGTCAGACTGACCATCTCCAGAACTGTCTCTGAGCCAGACTGACCATGTTCAGAACTGTCTCTGAGCCAGACTGACCATGTTCAGAACTGTCTCTGAGCCAGACTGACCATCTTCAGAACTGTCTCTGAACCAGACTGATCATGTTCAGAACTGTCTCTGAGCCACACTGACCATCTCCAGAACTGTCTCTGAGCCAGACTGACCATGTTCAGAACTGTCTCTGAGTCAGACTGACCATCTCCAGAACTGTCTCTGAGCCAGACTGACCATGTTCAGAACTGTCTCTGAGTCAGACTGACCATCTCCAGAACTGTCTCTGAGCCAGACTGACCATGTTCAGAACTGTCTCTGAGCCAGACTGACCATGTTCAGAACTGTCTCTGAGCCAGACTGACCATGTTCAGAACTGTCTCTGAGTCAGACTGACTATGTTCAGAACTGTCTCTGAGTCAGACTGACCATGTTCAGAACTGTCTCTGAGCCAGACTGACCATCTTCAGAACTGTCTCTGAACCAGACTGATCATGTTCAGAACTGTCTCTGAGCCACACTGACCATCTCCAGAACTGTCTCTGAGCCAGACTGACCATCTCCAGAACTGTCTCTGAGCCAGACTGACCATGTTCAGAACTGTCTCTGAGCCAAACTGACTATGTTCAGAACTGTCTCTGAGTCAGACTGACCATCTCCAGAACTGTCTCTGAGTCAGACTGACCATGTTCAGAACTGTCTCTGAGTCAGACTGACCATGTTCAGAACTGTCTCTGAGTCAGACTGACTATGTTCAGAACTGTCTCTGAGCCAGACTGACCATGTTCAGAACTGTCTCTGAGTCAGACTGACTATGTTCAGAACTGTCTCTGAGTCAGACTGACCATGTTCAGAACTGTCTCTGAGCCAGACTGACCATCTTCAGAACTGTCTCTGAACCAGACTGATCATGTTCAGAACTGTCTCTGAGCCACACTGACCATCTCCAGAACTGTCTCTGAGCCAGACTGACCATCTCCAGAACTGTCTCTGAGCCAGACTGACCATGTTCAGAACTGTCTCTGAGCCAAACTGACTATGTTCAGAACTGTCTCTGAGTCAGACTGACCATCTCCAGAACTGTCTCTGAGTCAGACTGACCATGTTCAGAACTGTCTCTGAGTCAGACTGACCATGTTCAGAACTGTCTCTGAGCCAGACTGACCATGTTCAGAACTGTCTCTGAGTCAGACTGACCATCTCCAGAACTGTCTCTGAGCCAGACTGACCATGTTCAGAACTGTCTCTGAGCCAGACTGACCATGTTCAGAACTGTCTCTGAGCCAGACTGACCATGTTCAGAACTGTCTCTGAGTCAGACTGACTATGTTCAGAACTGTCTCTGAGTCAGACTGACCATGTTCAGAACTGTCTCTGAGCCAGACTGACCATCTTCAGAACTGTCTCTGAACCAGACTGATCATGTTCAGAACTGTCTCTGAGCCACACTGACCATCTCCAGAACTGTCTCTGAGCCAGACTGACCATCTCCAGAACTGTCTCTGAGCCAGACTGACCATGTTCAGAACTGTCTCTGAGCCAAACTGACTATGTTCAGAACTGTCTCTGAGTCAGACTGACCATCTCCAGAACTGTCTCTGAGTCAGACTGACCATGTTCAGAACTGTCTCTGAGTCAGACTGACCATGTTCAGAACTGTCTCTGAGTCAGACTGACTATGTTCAGAACTGTCTCTGAGCCAGACTGACCATGTTCAGAACTGTCTCTGAGTCAGACTGACTATGTTCAGAACTGTCTCTGAGTCAGACTGACCATGTTCAGAACTGTCTCTGAGCCAGACTGACCATCTTCAGAACTGTCTCTGAACCAGACTGATCATGTTCAGAACTGTCTCTGAGCCACACTGACCATCTCCAGAACTGTCTCTGAGCCAGACTGACCATCTCCAGAACTGTCTCTGAGCCAGACTGACCATGTTCAGAACTGTCTCTGAGCCAAACTGACTATGTTCAGAACTGTCTCTGAGTCAGACTGACCATCTCCAGAACTGTCTCTGAGTCAGACTGACCATGTTCAGAACTGTCTCTGAGTCAGACTGACCATGTTCAGAACTGTCTCTGAGTCAGACTGACTATGTTCAGAACTGTCTCTGAGCCAGACTGACCATGTTCAGAACTGTCTCTGAGTCAGACTGACCATGTTCAGAACTGTCTCTGAGCCACACTGACCATCTCCAGAACTGTCTCTGAGCCAGACTGACCATCTCCAGAACTGTCTCTGAGCCAGACTGACCATGTTCAGAACTGTCTCTGAGCCAGACTGACCATCTCCAGAACTGTCTCTGAGCCAGACTGACCATGTTCAGAACTGTCTCTGAGTCAGACTGACCATCTCCAGAACTGTCTCTGAGCCAGACTGACCATCTCCAGAACTGTCTCTGAGTCAGACTGACCATCTCCAGAACTGTCTCTGAGCCAGACTGACCATCTCCAGAACTGTCTCTGAGTCAGACTGACTATGTTCAGAACTGTCTCTGAGTCAGACTGACCATGTTCAGAACTGTCTCTGAGTCAGACTGACCATCTCCAGAACTGTCTCTGAGCCAGACTGACCATGTTCAGAACTGTCTCTGAGCCAGACTGACCATGTTCAGAACTGTCTCTGAGCCAGACTGACCATCTTCAGAACTGTCTCTGAACCAGACTGATCATGTTCAGAACTGTCTCTGAGCCACACTGACCATCTCCAGAACTGTCTCTGAGCCAGACTGACCATGTTCAGAACTGTCTCTGAGTCAGACTGACCATCTCCAGAACTGTCTCTGAGCCAGACTGACCATGTTCAGAACTGTCTCTGAGTCAGACTGACCATCTCCAGAACTGTCTCTGAGCCAGACTGACCATGTTCAGAACTGTCTCTGAGCCAGACTGACCATGTTCAGAACTGTCTCTGAGCCAGACTGACCATGTTCAGAACTGTCTCTGAGTCAGACTGACTATGTTCAGAACTGTCTCTGAGTCAGACTGACCATGTTCAGAACTGTCTCTGAGCCAGACTGACCATCTTCAGAACTGTCTCTGAACCAGACTGATCATGTTCAGAACTGTCTCTGAGCCACACTGACCATCTCCAGAACTGTCTCTGAGCCAGACTGACCATCTCCAGAACTGTCTCTGAGCCAGACTGACCATGTTCAGAACTGTCTCTGAGCCAAACTGACTATGTTCAGAACTGTCTCTGAGTCAGACTGACCATCTCCAGAACTGTCTCTGAGTCAGACTGACCATGTTCAGAACTGTCTCTGAGTCAGACTGACCATGTTCAGAACTGTCTCTGAGTCAGACTGACTATGTTCAGAACTGTCTCTGAGCCAGACTGACCATGTTCAGAACTGTCTCTGAGTCAGACTGACCATGTTCAGAACTGTCTCTGAGCCACACTGACCATCTCCAGAACTGTCTCTGAGCCAGACTGACCATCTCCAGAACTGTCTCTGAGCCAGACTGACCATGTTCAGAACTGTCTCTGAGCCAGACTGACCATCTCCAGAACTGTCTCTGAGCCAGACTGACCATGTTCAGAACTGTCCTCTGAGTCAGACTGACCATCTCCAGAACTGTCTCTGAGCCAGACTGACCATCTCCAGAACTGTCTCTGAGTCAGACTGACCATCTCCAGAACTGTCTCTGAGCCAGACTGACCATCTCCAGAAACTGTCTCTGAGTCAGACTGACTATGTTCAGAACTGTCTCTGAGTCAGACTGACCATGTTCAGAACTGTCTCTGAGTCAGACTGACCATCTCCAGAACTGTCTCTGAGCCAGACTGACCATGTTCAGAACTGTCTCTGAGCCAGACTGACCATGTTCAGAACTGTCTCTGAGCCAGACTGACCATCTTCAGAACTGTCTCTGAACCAGACTGATCATGTTCAGAACTGTCTCTGAGCCACACTGACCATCTCCAGAACTGTCTCTGAGCCAGACTGACCATGTTCAGAACTGTCTCTGAGTCAGACTGACCATCTCCAGAACTGTCTCTGAGCCAGACTGACCATGTTCAGAACTGTCTCTGAGCCAGACTGACCATCTTCAGAACTGTCTCTGAACCAGACTGATCATGTTCAGAACTGTCTCTGAGCCAGACTGACTATGTTCAGAACTGTCTCTGAGCCAGACTGACTATGTTCAGAACTGTCTCTGAGCCAGACTGACCATGTCCAGAACTGTCTCTGAGCCACACTGATCATCTCCAGAACTGTCTCTGAGCCAGACTGACTATGTTCAGAACTGTCTCTGAGCCAGACTGACTATGTTCAGAACTGTCTCTGAGCCAGACTGACCATGTTCAGAACTGTCTCTGAGCCACACTGACCATCTCCAGAACTGTCTCTGAGCCAGACTGACCATGTTCAGAACTGTCTCTGAGTCAGACTGACCATCTCCAGAACTGTCTCTGAGCCACACTGACCATCTCCAGAACTGTCTCTGAGCCAGACTGACCATGTTCAGAACTGTCTCTGAGTCAGACTGACCATCTCCAGAACTCTCTCTGAGCCAGACTGACCATGTTCAGAAACTGTCTCTTGAGCCAGACTGACTATGTTCAGAACTGTCTCTGAGCCAGACTGACTATGTTCAGAACTGTCTCTGAGACAGACTGACTATGTTCAGAACTGTCTCTGAGCCAGACTGACCATGTTCAGAACTGTCTCTGAGCCAGACTGACTATGTTCAGAACTGTCTCTGAGTCAGACTGACCATCTCCAGAACTGTCTCTGAGCCAGACTGACCATGTTCAGAACTGTCTCTGAGCCAGACTGACCATGTTCAGAACTGTCTCTGAGTCAGACTGACTATGTTCAGAACTGTCTCTGAGTCAGACTGACCATCTTCAGAACTGTCTCTGAGCCAGACTGACTATGTTCAGAACTGTCTCTGAGCCAGACTGACCATGTTCAGAACTGTCTCTGAGCCAGACTGACCATGTTCAGAACTGTCTCTGAGCCAGACTGACTATGTTCAGAACTGTCTCTGAGTCAGACTGACCATCTCCAGAACTGTCTCTGAGTCAGACTGACCATCTCCAGACTGATCTACATGCTGACTTGACATGTCAGAACTGTCTTCTGATCCAGACTGACCATGTTCAGAACTGTCTCTGAGTCAGACTGACCATGTTCAGAACTGTCTCTGAGACCACACTGACCATCTCCAGAACTGTCTCTGAGCCAGACTGACCATGTTCAGAACTGTCTCTGAGTCAGACTGACCATCTCCAGAACTGTCTCTGAGCCAGACTGACCATGGTCAGAACTGTCTCTGGAGCCAGACTGACCATCTCCAGAAACTGTCTCTGAGCCAGACTGACCATGTTCAGAACTGTCTCTGAGTCAGACTGACCATCTCCAGAACTGTCTCTGAGCCAGACTGACCATGTTCAGAACTGTCTCTGAGCCAGACTGGACCATCTCCAGAACTGTCTCTGAGTCCAGACTGACCATATCCAGAACTGTCTCTGAGTCAGACTGACTATGTTCAGAACTGTCTCTGAGTCAGACTGACTATGTTCAGAACTGTCTCTGAGTCAGACTGACCATGTTCAGAACTGTCTCTGACCAGACTGACCATCGTCCAGAACTGTCTCTGAGCCAGACTGACCATGTTCAGAACTGTCTCTGAGTCCAGACTGACCATCTCCAGAACTGTCTCTGAGCCAGACTGACCATCTCCAGAACTGTCTCTGAGTCAGACTGACCATCTTCAGAACTGTCTCTGAGTCAGACTGACCATGTTCAGAACTGTCTCTGAGCCACACTGACCATCTCCAGAACTGTCTCTGAGCCAGACTGACCATCTCCAGAACTCTCTCTGAGCCAGACTGACCATCTCAGAACTGTCTCTGAGCCAGACTGACCTATGTTCAGAACTGTCTCTGAGTCAGACTGACCTATGTTCAGAACTGTCTCTGAGCCACACTGACCATCTCCAGAAACTGTCTCTGAGCCAGACTGACCATGTTCAGAACTGTCTCTGAGTCCAGACTGACCATCTCCAGAACTGTCTCTGAGCCAGACTGACCATGTCAGAACTGTCTCTGAGCCAGACTGACCATCTCCAGACTGTCTCTGAGCCAGACTGACATGTTCAGACTGTCTCTGAGCCAGACTGACCATCTCCAGAACTGTCTCTGAGCCAGACTGACCATGTTCAGAACTGTCTCTGAGCAGACTGACCATCTCAGAACTGTCTCTGAGCCAGACTGACATGTTCAGAACTGTCTCTGAGTCAGACTGACCATGTTCAGAACTGTCTCTGAGTCAGACTGACTATCTCAGAACTGTCTCTGAGTCAGACTGACCATGTTCAGAACTGTCTCTGAGCCAGACTGACCATCTCCAGAACTGTCTCTGAGCAGACTGACCATGTTCAGAACTGTCTCTGAGCCAGACTGACCATCTCCAGAACTGTCTCTGAGTCAGACTGACCATCTCCAGAACTGTCTCTGAGTCAGACTGACCATCTTCAGAACTGTCTCTGAGCCAGACTGACCATGTTCAGACTGTCTCTGAGTCAGACTGACTATGTTCAGAACTCTCTCTGAGCCAGATGACCATCTCCAGAACTGTCTCTGAGCCAGACTGACTATGTTCAGAACTGTCTCTGAGTCAGACTGACTATGTTTCAGAACTGTCTCTGAGCCACACTGACCATCTCCAGAACTGTCTCTGAGCCAGACTGACCATGTTCAGAACTGTCTCTGAGTCAGACTGACCATCTCCAGAACTGTCTCTGAGCCAGACTGACCATCTCCAGAACTGTCTCTGGCCAGACTGACCATCTCCAGAACTGTCTCTGAGCCAGACTGATCATGTTCAGAACTGTCTCTGAGCCAGACTGACCATCTCCAGAACTGTCTCTGAGCCAGACTGACCATGTTCAGAACTGTCTCTGAGTCAGACTGACCATGTTCAGAACTGTTCCTGAGCCAGACTGACCATGTCAGAACTGTCTCTGAGCCAGACTGACCATGTTCAGAACTGTCTCTGAGTCAGACTGACCATCTCCAGAACTGTCTCTGAGCCAGACTGACCATCTCCGAACTGTCTCTGGGCAGACTGACCATTTCCAGAACTGTCTCTGAGCCAGACTGACCATCTTCAGAACTGTCTCTGAGCCAGACTGACCATCTCCAGAACTGTCTCTGAGTCAGACTGACCATCTCAGAACTGTCTCTGAGCCAGACTGACCATCTCCAGAACTGTCTCTGAGCCAGACTGACATGTTCAAACTGTCTCTGAGCCACACTGACCATCTCCAGAACTGTCTCTGAGCCAGACTGACCATGTTCAGAACTGTCTCTGAGCCAGACTGACCATCTTCCAGAACTGTCTCTGAGCCCAGACTGACCATCTCAGAACTGTCTCTGAGCAGACTGACCATGTTCAGAACTGTCTCTGAGCCACACTGACCATCTCCAGAACTGTCTCTGAGCCAGACTGACCATGTCAGAACTGTCTCTGAGTCAGACTGACCATCTCAGAACTGTCTCTGAGCCAGACTGACCATCCAGAACTGTCTCTGGCCAGACTGACCATCTCCAGAACTGTCTCTGAGCCAGACTGATCATGTTCAGAACTGTCTCTGAGCCAGACTGACCATCTCCAGAACTGTCTCTGAGCCAGACTGACCATGTTCAGAACTGTCTCTGAGTCAGACTGACCATGTTCAGAACTGTCTCTGAGCCAGACTGACCATCTCCAGAACTGTCTCTGAGCCAGACTGATCATGTTCAGACTGTCTCTGATCCAGACTGACCATCTCCAGAACTGTCTCTGAGCAGACTGACCATGTCAGAACTGTCTCTGAGTCAACTGACCATGTTCAGAACTGTCTCTGAGCCAGACTGACCATCTCAGAACTGTCTCTGAGCCAGACTGACCATGTTCAGAACTGTCTCTGAGCCACTGACCATCTTCAGAACTGTCTCTGGTCCAGACTGACCATCTCCAGAACTGTCTCTGAGCAGACTGACCATGTTCGAACTGTCTCTGAGCCAGACTGACCATCTCAGAACTGTCTCTGAGCCAGACTGACCATGTTCAGAACTGTCTCTGAGTCCAGACTGACCATCTCCAGAACTGTCTCTGAGCCAGACTGACCATCTCCAGAACTGTCTCTGAGCCACTGACCATCTCCAGAACTGTCTCTGAGTCAGACTGACCATCTTCAGAACTGTCTCTGAGTCAGACTGACCATGTCAGAACTGTCTCTGAGTCAGACTGACCATCTCCAGAACTGTCTCTGAGTCAGACTGACCATCTTCAGAACTGTCTCTGAGCCAGACTGACATGTTCAGACTCTCTGAGTCAGACTGACCATGTTCAGAACTGTCTCTGAGCCAGACTGACCATCTTCAGAACTTCTCTGAGCCAGAATGACCATCTCGAACTGTCTCTGAGCCACTGACCATCTCCAGAACTGTCTCTGAGCCAGACTGACCGTGTTCAGAACTGTCTCTGAGCAGACTGACCATCTCCAGAACTGTCTCTGAGCCAGACTGACCATGTTCAGAACTGTCTCTGATCAGACTGACCATCTCCAGAACTGTCTCTGAGCCAGACTGCCATGTTCAGAACTGTCTCTGAGCCAGACTGACCATCTCCAGAACTGTCTCTGAGCCAGACTGACCATTCCAAACTGTCTCTGAGTCAGACTGACTGTTCAGAACTGTCTCTGCAGACTGACCATGTTCAGAACTGTCTCTGAGCAGACTGACCATGTCAGAACTGTCTCTGAGCCAGACTGACCATCTCCAGAACTGTCTCTGAGCCAGACTGACCATGTTCAGAACTGTCTCTGAGCCAGACTGACCATCTCCAGAACTGTCTCTGAGCCAGACTGACCATCTCCAGAACTGTCTCTGAGTCAGACTGACCATCTTCAGAACTGTCTCTGAGTCCAGACTGACCATGTTCAGAACTGTCTCTGAGCCACTGACCATCTCCAGAACTGTCTCTGAGCCAGACTGACCATCTTCAGAACTCTCTCTGAGCCAGAATGACCATCTCCAGAACTGTCTCTGAGCCAGACTGACTATGTTCAGAACTGTCTCTGAGTCAGACTGACTATGTTCAGAACTGTCTCTGAGCCACACTGACCATCTCCAGAACTGTCTCTGAGCCAGACTGACCATGTTCAGAACTGTCTCTGAGTCAGACTGACCATCTCCAGAACTGTCTCTGAGCCAGACTGACCATCTCAGAACTGTCTCTGAGCCAGACTGACCATCTCCAGAACTGTCTCTGAGCCAGACTGATCATGTTCAGAACTGTCTCTGAGCAGACTGACCATCTCCAGAACTGTCTCTGAGCCAGACTGACCATGTTCAGAACTGTCTCTGACAGACTGACCATGTTCAGAACTGTCTCTGAGCCAGACTGACCATGTCAGAACTGTCTCTGAGCCAGACTGACCATGTTCAGAACTGTCTCTGAGTCAGACTGACCATCTCGAACTGTCTCTGAGCCAGACTGACCATCTCCAGAACTGTCTCTGGCCAGCTGACCATCTCCAGAACTGTCTCTGAGCCAGACTGATCATGTTCAGAACTGTCTCTGAGCCAGACTGACCATCTCCAGAACTGTCTCTGAGTCAGACTGACCATCTCCAGAACTGTCTCTGAGTCAGACTGACCATCTCCAGAAACTGTCTCTGAGTCAGACTGACCATGTTCAGAACTGTCTCTGAGCCACACTGACCATCTCCAGAACTGTCTCTGAGCAGACTGACCATCTTCAGAACTCTCTGAGCCAGAATGACATCTCCAACTG